>CM062813.1:790128463-790469882 GCA_031772625.1 Pinus tabuliformis | reverse complement strand
CAGAGGGGTTATTGTGTTATTGGTTATTTGGCAAACTAACAATGTCCATGCCAAGGTCTTGTATTTCATGTCGTGCAGATATTTATGATGAATCTTGCATCTCCTTATATCTGTGAATGTTTTACTGAGGCAGGATGAAATTTTTTCCGTAAGACCTACTTCCTTGCATTGTTTTAGTTTGATATCTAGATAGCAGATGATTATGTAGATAGAACTTAAAACATTTCTATTTTCATACCAAGTTGATTTGGCTTCTTTCTTCTATGATATCCGAATTCCCTCTGTTATAACTTATAGTTATTATACTATTTGAAATGTTTCATGATATCTGGCAATTTTACCTCAGGTATATGGATTATGTTTTTGGAGATGAGACTGAAGCAAGGACTTTTGCAAAGGCGAAGGGTGGGAGGTAAATTATGTGATCTTAATTTCTGACCAATATACTTCTAAACTTGAATGGACTAGATTTTACTAAATCTTATGCATTTTCTAGACTGACAATGTTGAAGAAATAGCCCTAAAGATGGAGCACTGCCAAAGGCAACTGGAACTCACAAGAGGATAGTTGTTATTACACAAGGTGCAGATCAAGTAGTCGTTGCAAAAGTTGGAAAGGTAATTATTTTCGATCTTTTGTCTTTTGTTTATAGCTGACATTGAGATTAAGAGAAGATTTTTCTTGAATATTGTACTGGAAGAGGCTAAACGTTTCAGTGGTCTATGGTACTGGTCTCAGGAATATAAAGAAAAGACAAAAGATCGAAAATAATTACCTTTCCATCTTTTGCAATGACTACTGGATTTGCACCTGGTAATTATTTCTCAATTTCTCATTATTGTACTGGAAGAGGCTAAAAGTTTCAGTGGTCTTGGACTCTTGGACATAATTACCTTTCCAGCTTTTGCAACGACTACTGGATTTGCACCTGGTAATTATTTCTCAATTTCTCATTATTGTACTGGAAGAGGCTAAAAGTTTCAGTGGTCTTGGACTCTTGGACATTCCTTCTATATTCAACCAAATACATTCTGGTCTATGGTTCTAGATTTCCTTCCCTTATGATTAAGGATAATATGAGTTCAATCTAGTTCTTAGGAGATTGTTGATGTCTGGACTCTGGAGTTCTTACTTGGTAAAAATTGTGCAACTCCTTGAGAGTTAACATTAGTGACAAACAATATGTAGATTATGGTCTGTGACATGGCATGGCCATCACAATTATCTTTACAAACTGATTCTAGATGATAAGAGAGCTCAGAAACATCATCTCGATTCATGACAAAAGGTGATAGATAGTCTGCCAGGACTTTGTTGGACTCTAGAGTCTACTACAAATCTCTATTGTTAAAGGAAACCCTTAGAAGATGATGACCTTATTTGAACCGTGTTGTGAGAATTTTGGGGTTTTTGGTAATGGAGAATTGAGTAGAAAGGTTAACCCCAGTTTGTGAGCATACCCAAATTGTACTACTTTAAAGCTGAAAATAATTTTGCACTAGAACGCCGATTTTGAGCAGTGTTGACTCTGAGATGCCTCTGCAAATATTTCATCATGTGATCTGTCATGAGTCGAAGTATCTGAGCAGGTTGTTGATGTTTGGAGTTCTTACTTGGTAAAGATTGTGCAACCCCATGGGAGTCAACATTTGTGACAAACTCTATGTAGAGTATGGTCTATGACATGGCATAGCCATCACCTTTATCTGTACATTCTAATTCTGGATGATAAGAGAGCTCATAAACATCATCTCGATTCATGACGGAAGGTGATAGATGCCTGCCAGGATTTTGTTGGACTCCACTATAAATCTCCAACCTTAAGGGAACCCTTAGCAGATGACCTTAGAACCGTATTGTGAGAATTTTGGGTTTGTTGGTACTTATGCAAATTTTGGGTTAACCAAGTTTGTTAGTATACTCAAATTGTATTAGTTTAAAGCTGAAAATAAATTTGCACTTGCATGCTGATTTTGAGATGCCTCTGCAAACATTTCACCATGCGATCTGTCATTACTCAGATTATTTATATATGTATTGAGCTCTGGTTTTTCATATTCCCTGTATATCTATTCAAATAATAGAAAAAAGAAAATGTGCTCTACAGCAGAAATGAGTCCGTGTAATAATTTGGGAATCATATTGGTTATTCACTCTTTATTCTCCTTGTAAGTACTTCTCTTTAACCAATCTTCTTCTGTTTCTTTTGTCTACTGTGTTCTATCATGGCAAGAATGTATTCTGTCTTCTCCTTGGAAGGAATTTGTATCTTACTCATATTACCAGTCCCTTTTGTTTTGTTTCATGAATGTAGTTTTGGTTGTATTTTTTTCATTAGGAGAGATACAAGTTGTGATACAGAGGAAGTTATGCACATTACATAATGTGCTTTTTCTTCTCCTTGTGAGGGATTTTTGTCTTGTTACCAATGTACCATTCTTCGTCTGTTTTTTCTTTGTTGTTCTATCATATCCAAGAATGTACTCTTTCTTATAATTGGAAGTAATTTATATCTTACCAAGATTAAAATTGTACTCTATTATTCTCATGTACTAGTCGCGTCTGTTTATTGTTTTTTTATTAGGAGTGATAAAAAATGTCATTGCCCATTGGTAAATCATAGAACAGTCTTCTGCTCTTTCTTCTCTCTGTTGTTCCGTTGTGCCAATGATGTGCACTTTTTTTTATCATTGTAAGGAATTTATATCTTACTATTTGGCTTCATGTATATCTTATGTCTCACTACTCTTTCTTATCATTGTAAGGAATTTATTTCTTACCATAATTTATACCAATCTCTTGTTTCGCTTCTTGTATCATATTTTGTTATAATTGATTTTTATTAGGAGAGGCACAAGTCGTGATAGGGAGGAAGCTATGCACATGTAATTTGCCAAGGGACTTTCTGGTGTTTAAAAATTAAATTTCCACATATCTCCGCTGGTCTGCCATGAGCGTATTAGCTGTTAATTTGTTAATGTTTAGTTTCATGGCACTTTTAATGAGAATTATCGAGTAGACAAATTTTGCATCAAGTGCTTTTCTCTTCTTTCAAGAAACAAATGGTTCTCGTTATCTGAGTGTCCTCCTTTTTTTTTTTTTATAAATGCAAACAAACACAGAACGCAGAGAAACTCTTAATAAGCCAAAGAGATCCACTGGGGGTACGGGGTTGGATACCCACAAAAATAGAAGTCATTGGGGTGTGGGGCTTTATACCCACAAACACAGAAGGACACAAAGAAACTCTACATAAACCAAATAGATGCACGGAACACACAAGTTGTGTTGGGGTGTGGGCTGGATACCCACAAACACAGAAGGATACAAAGAAACTCTGGGTGTGGGAATGGATACCCACAGACACAGGACACAAAGAAACTCTTAATAACCCAAAGAGATCCACTGAACACATGTGATATTGATAATGGAAAAAGGGAAGATTCTATTACATCAACTTTAATATTTTGGGTGTGAATGGAGTAAGGGAAGATTCTGGTGCAGACATTGAAGCAGAAAGGACATGCAGAAACTCTTAATAAGCCAAAAGAGATTCACTGAGAACATATGTCTTGTTGAAAATGGAGAAAGGGAAAATTCCATTACATCAACCTTAGTATTTTGTTACAGAGGATCACTTAAAACTTTGAGTTGCTTCCCACTATTTCAAGTCACATTGATATAGCAAAGAGTTACAATGTTGGAAAAACATGAAAGGAAAACTGAATATTTTAGAAAGGTTTGGAAACATTTTCTTTTTCCACTCTGATGTTTAATGATCCCATCCAAAGCCCTATACTCCATATGGAAATAAACTACATGCTAAAATAATGAAGGAAATGGACATGACCGCAATAAGTACTATTTGCAAATTCAAAACACCAGACATACAAAAGATTTAGCCTGATTTGTTTGTCACAAAATGCTCAGAGCATGAAAGAATGACACGTGATTGTTGCTCATCTAGAAGAATGAAGACGAAAGAAATTTTATTAATGTCTACACATGACGAATATATAAAAGGGTACTGCTAGCATACCAAAAGTATACAGATAAAGCATAAACCATAAACCCTAAAAATAATATAAATAGGTATAGACATTTTAAAGTAGATATAGATATAAAAGCTAGTGTGATCGTCGTCAATCACTGAGATTGTTCTCCGAGGAATGGCCCGGACTGAGTGGATCAGGCTGGATAATCTGGAAGAGCTGGGTGCTTCCACGATGGTACAGACAGACAAAAATTCAATCTACTTTAAGCCATAAAATCACATTATTCATTTGCTAACCAACTCCTTCCTTGCAAATTTTATCCCTAAAGCAATTTCCCAATATTTTCCGAGATTCATACTTTGTTGAAATAAATTTAAGTTATCTTCCCATAGCGTTTCTCTAATTATTTGTTTTGGGAGAGGGAAGGGGAAGATTAGTTATTTATTTTCAGATGGGTTACTGGCGCCTGTCATCCCAAAAATTCTGCTCATATGATCTATCATAGGCTGCACTTCCAATTTCCCAATAACAGAATGGTGCCCTGAGTATTTATTTGGACATATTTTGTTCCCATATAAAATATTAAGCATTCCTTGAAATTGTGGGTTTCTTGACTTTTGACCAATAACTATTTGTTTTGCTAGGATGCTGATGATTCATTGCCTTTCTTCTGGGGTGCTGCAGCTGATGATTACCTTGTATTATTTGATGAGCCAAATGTCTTGAAAGAAGGATGTGGAAAATCTTTTGCTCCATTTTCCCGAGGTAATATAGGACTGCTAAATTAGAGCTTATCTGTTTTTTAGCTATCTGGCACATGAAAGTGTAGCTGAATGTTGGCTATAGAGCCTCTAATGTAATATTGGTTGTTGCATTTGCCGTCGCAGGTTGTTACTTCTCTACATCATGTGGATTGCAGAGCTTTGAACATCCTTTGAATAAGTTGATGCCAATGCCTCGTGTTGATAGTGCATTTGGCAATAGCGGGATCTCTTCCTCTGGCTGAGTAGAATCCTCTCATGGCAAGCTCATTACTAATACTTTGCAAGAGTTCACGTATGATAATTTAATGACTTTTCAAGCACTTGGAGAGCAAGAGATTGTGAACCAAACGATAGCAACCAATAGTAAGGTTATTGTAGAGGCAGCCACAGGAATAGAATTATCCTCTGAAGTTGATGACTTCTTCACTTTATATTTAGATTTCAATTCTCCTATGGTTGTAATAAATGTTTCAAATACACTTAATAAAAATGTATCCATTGTTGACTCAAGTGGAACGTTCTTCAGCTCTCTAAATAATAATCAAAATGCAGGGGGAGACGATACAATCACCAGCGCTCTTCAGCTCTCTAAATAATAATCAAAATGCAGGGGGAGACGATACAATCACCAGCGCCCAACAGACGTACAATTATCAAAGCACTCAAGGTTGCTATTCCAAGCAAGTTAAAGCAATCAACTCAACACTTGGGATCAAATCCCACAAAGCAATTCTATACCTACTCTTCAAATTCCTTCAAGATTTTGAAAGTAAAACCAATGAATTATCAATATAATTTTACAATAATAAAAAACAATTAGAAGGCCTTTAGCGAGCTCAAATTGCTCATCCGTTAGGCTTGAACCAACATCTCTTCTGGAGAAATTCAACAATTCTAATTTAATAATCCGCTTGAACCAACATCTCTTCTGGAGAAATTCAACAATTCTAATTTAATAATCCTATCGGCCTCTCTTTGTACCTTATGGGACAATTGCTAGTAATTAGGACTTTGTATCAATTTATGTTGTTGGAATTTAAGGACTATTTAGAATAATCACTAGTAATTTTTCTAGCAATCTTACACTCTTTATCATAGCAAGGGTTTATCATTCTATTTTCTTTTTTACTCAACACCTTGATAAATAACATGTTAATGGAAATAGAAAGGGTGGTTGTAAAATTAATGTCTTTGATATTTTCATTATTTAGTATGAGATTTAATTTATTATCTAAATCCTTTGAAAAAATATATCATCTTGATTTTTGTTAAAATTAAGTTTTTTTTATTATACTAATTATCTTCCATAGGTATTTTATGGATAACAAAGTTTAAAGTTAGGGTTAAATTTCAATTATCAAAATTGAGTTTATATTCATTTAAAACATTCAATTTACTATTTTATTATATACATAAATATCATATTAGATGTCACATAATCCAAAACAGTATGACAAAGCCCATGAATACAAGTCATCTAGTTGGATTTTGGCCACTTTAAAGGACCATTGCAAATAATTACATCTTAAGAACTAAAAATCTCGATTAGCTTAGTTTCAACAAAAATTTCAACCAACTCTTGATATTTTCTTTTATACTTGCTAGATAAAACCAGGTCCTAATATAGCCATAAAGGATGAGAGCCACAATCATTTCTTTCTTAAAATAATAACTGGAGTAGTTATTAAAGTCTCCTAGAAAGAGAATATTTCCTTCATTTTTCAAATTACTATGAATATCATGTTCTAAGCTATTGTAAGGACAATTTTTATCTATAGTATTTTTTTCTATTTTCTAAAACATGTTGAATTAATTAGCAAAAAATGACATATTTCTATATAAATCTTCTTAACATTAATATCAATTATTTCCATTCAAATGCACTTATTGAAGGGATCTTTTTTTATGAATTCTAATGTGAGGCTAAATGTTCCTATTGATGTAATAAGATATGCCTCCAATCCCTTAGTGGTAGTAGGATCACTTGTTCCATACTAACCATCATACAAACCTTCCATGATCCAAAATGAATCCTAAAAACCTCTAAGTCTTTCAATACTTAAACACTATCGCAAAGGATAAACCTTCAAGAATGGCGGAAAACACTATCGGATGGGAAAAACATGAAGAAATAGCGAAAACAGAGTCTATCGGAGGCTTAAGCAACATCACACAGGAGCCGTCGGATTTGGTCGATCAATGGTCCAAATCTAATCGGCATATCACAATCAGAGGTGGCAAGCATAGTTAATCAGAAGCGGCCTTATGGAAATCGCGATAACGATCAAGCGTGATTAAACAAGGACTATCGATCAAGCGTGATTAAACAACGACTGTTGATCAAGTGCGTAGATCAATGGTCTAGATCTACTCGTAGAATATCACATCGCTCATATGCATACATAGAAGGACTTAGCCCACGGTTTGAAGGATTGGCAATATGCGATTGTGATATATCGCATCACAATATTGCATCGCAGCTTTGTAAGGGGTGATGCCAAGAAGGCCAGCGACCATGCGATAGTGATGCACCGATAACTGATAAGGCCGATCTGCACAATTGGTGATCAGAAGTTAAAAGGGATATGTAACATGCGATATAACTGGACCCGAAAGGGTTTATGAATGCGATATGATATATTTTGAAGTTCGATATGGAGCAATTTGTTGGGTTTTCCTGTGTATTTGGGGTTTTTCATTATAAACCCAAATACAAAGGAACCCACAACTAGCGACTTGCGATAGTGATATAAAGGCAAACCCGATGGAGTTTAGGGTGGATTCAATAATATTTCAAGCCCGATAAAAGGCGTTTTGGAAAATTTTTCAGTGTTTCTGTGTATTTCTCTATGTAAACAGAGAAACAATTGTTTTGAGATTTCAAACGCGCCGATGGTCCCTTTCGTTTAAAAACAGGTGGCCACCATACCTGAAGACATTACACCATGATTGGTTAACGCTCAGAGGGGATTTGAGTGGATAGAGGCTGGGAGCCAGAGAGCCCAAAAGGGAAAATGAACAGACAATCGTCGATAGGCTTAAAAGCCACTCAGTGTCAGAGACAAAGGGAGGCAGTGCTGAGAGAGAGAGAAAACAAAGACAGAGTGAGAGGGAGAGTCTGTGTACTTAGAAAGACTTGGGGATTCAAGCAAAACCCTGTTTTTTGTTCATGTTGTGTTGAGACTCAATTTGAGCTCACATTTGTAAAAACTCTACTCTTGAAGACATAAGAGAGAGGTCACCACTGAAAACTGGACTAGGAGACGTAGCCCAAGAGTTTTGGGTGAACTCCTTGATTATTTGATGTGTTATGTGTGTGTGTGTGTTATGTTTCTCTAACCGCTCATTGTCTATATTATTCGTAATCTTTTCGATCCGTTGCACTAAGTAATATAGGAAAATCTTGCACGTGAGTCTGTAATACCTTAATAATAATCTAAGATCTCATTTTCAAATCATTCCATGCTAGGTACTTCAAGTTCTTTATGCTCCTAAGTTTAAACAATTACTATAATATCGATTTCACTCAAGATCCAATTTAATATAGGTCCTTTACTCCATGGAAAGCCATGACAATTCCAATAGAGGATATGGAGAGCCCCAAATTATTATTTATTGTTATATTTTTGGTTTGTATCCCTAATAATATCTTTTATATTGCAAATTCTTTACAATTTCCTTCTTCCATGGCTTCTTTACCTTTTGAACTTGATTTCTTAATCTAGGTTGGTCTTATGGAATAAGGCCTTCATTTATAAATATTTTACCATTTTAAACTTGGAATTTTATTATTAATATGTATGGTCATCAAAGATAAATTTAACATGAATTAACTTATATTTATGCTCAATTATTCTACCTGAACTCTTTTCTTCTATTAAACAAGTTGTTTCAATTTTTAATTTATTGTATAGTTCTTTCAATTTGTAATTTATTGTATAGTTTTTCTTTCACTAGAATGTCCTAAAATTTATTTTCTTTTAGACCAGAAATTATGAGGTTGAAAGATGTTTTACAAAATAAATGGTATAATTCTATAATTTTATTCATTTCATCTTTACTCAATTTGTGATGCAATTTTGCTTCAAAACTATTCAAAACCAACTTGTTATATAGATTTTCTTATAGATATTTATTATGTTAGTATTATGATTATACTGAGAGAGGGGTCGTGAATTAATATAATGGTATATTTTAATAGTCTTAAAAATATAAAACAACCTAAACCATGAAACAAGCAATCATATAACCAATGCATAGGAACACTAGATGTAAGTGGAAATGCATGGAGGGAGAAAACCACAAAATTTCTGTTAGAATATTGTTGTAAGCTCCAACCTATTGTTACATTAACTTTACTAGCACCATAGAGAATAGACAACCATCTCTTGAATTCATATGCACCAAGCTTAAGGAGGAACTAACTCCTAAACTTTACACGCACCTACCTGAAGGATACTCCTATGAGGTGATGTGAGGGCATTCTTTGCCTATCAAATCCTCCTTTCATCATTTTTTCAAACTCAGATCCATGGGTTCATTCTTTAGTATTTACAAATTCATACTTATTTAACCTCTTCATTGTTCTAAACCTTGTACAACTCACACTCCATTTAGCTCACTGTCATCACACTTCACTCTGCAATCTCGTAATATTTTCTCTGCCTCAGCCAAATCTCATATCCACAAAATAATATATTCAGTTCTTTACTTTCTTGATTTTGATCTCACACTTATCATTTAAAGCTCATACTTCTCACATATTATACGATAATTTATTATGTTCTACGCCACATCTCCTCTAATCCAAATTTGATATGTTCAAATCACTCATTCTCTCTTCTACTCCCAAGTCAGTTGCAACTCAAATCTGCATTCAGAATATTATGAGCCCTACTTTATCTCTCTTACCTCTATTGTCATTTTTCTCTCCTCCCATGCTGAATTTTCCTTTTCTCAGTATGTTGGAGAATATTGTTTCTTGCAGGCTCACAACCTATACTCAAACTCAAACATTCTCCTTAACTAAATTTCATATTCTTCCTTAAACTTATTGTATTTTTCATATTGTTGACGGTGTTAGAAATACATCAAGCAAGGTGGTCTCCCCGACCTCACAAAATTTGGAATAGGAGCCCCATCTGGAGTATCGGCCTAGTTTCCATATATTCTTATAGATTTTCCTTAGCTCTAACTGTCAGCGAGAGAGAGAGAGAGAGATACATATGTACTTTTGAAATGCAAGTGAGTGTGCTTGGTGAGTGTTTGATCATAGGTGTGCCAAGGTTCTTTTACTGCAGAGAGAAAGAAAGGTGAGCCTCTAAGAGAGAGGTAATAGTACCATGCTAGTAGAAACACACACAAACAAGAAGAATCCATCTAACATCCAGTGGAATAGTCCAACAAGATGTAACTATCATGTAACCAACTTTATCAAGAAGGATATCTAACATCCACCAGATTATTCCACAAATATGTGACAGTCATAACAACCATTACAACACATTCTCAATATGATAAGCACTAAAATAACCAAAATATTTCAAATACTTTAGCACAGGTGAAAACAAACATGAACTACAAACATTCATAGAATAATCTTACAAATATTCATAATCCATGCATGAAGAACGTGTTGGTCATCAGACTTC
This sequence comes from Pinus tabuliformis, assembly GCA_031772625.1. NCBI lineage: Eukaryota > Viridiplantae > Streptophyta > Pinopsida > Pinales > Pinaceae > Pinus > Pinus tabuliformis. The sequence continues at coordinate 790,459,471 of CM062813.1, read as the reverse complement.
ATATATTAAGTGAAAGTTCTCGCACACATGTATACAATGAACACCATTAGCTCCAATAGTGGAGCATTGGAGCTACTCCTTGCTCCACAAAAGAACTAATATGTCTCTCCAATGCCTTGAAGGAGGACCCAATGTGAGAAAAATCCTTTTCTCATACAATGAGGGTGTATACATAATTAAGAGGTGATACTTCAACTTTCTTGTGACTCTTTGACTACCCTCATGACTGTTTGACTTCTTATGACTTTTCGACTTTACATGACTCTTCATATTCTGAACATGTCCTTTGGACTTCCACTTTACAATACATTTTGAATAAATAATTACATAATTCACAATAATGATGTGGCATATGATGACTCATTATAGGATATGACATGACACTGATGACATGGATTGCATGATGATGTGGTAGTGCCAAGCTATCCTTCTTGTTGCTTCTTTCTTTCTATCTTGAATAAGAGATGTATCCAATCCTTTATCTTTATGTGAGATATGCTTTTTCTTCATATCTACCCTCAAAAGGGTTGTGAATCAGATGGAGTCTTCATGCAATCTTGATCTTTGATCTTATGTTGTAATCCAATGTTCTGTCATCTTCTTGTATGATTATCATCCTTTCTCCTAAGCTCCTTAGGTATCTTCTAGCATCTTCTCCTTCTCCATCTCCTTCTTCATCATCTTGCCATAGCATGATAGACATCCAGCATCTACAATCCACTCATGCCAAGATGACATCAGTCCGATAAACCCCTAATCTAAGATGTCGCATGATGATCCGTACACTGAGCCGAAGCTGGGTGGTAGGCCAAGGGAGAGTCTCAATGACTGTGCAGTTGTGTAAATCAGGCAATCAAGGGTCAAGCTTGAGCCTTGAGACTGCGCAATGCATTGTTTAGGCTTAGACTAAGCAAATATATTGCGTAGTTGGGGAGCTCAGGGAGCCAGGATGAGGGGTTTTACTGTTTCAGCCAATTGTGTAGTTCTGGGAGGTAAATCGGGCCTTATGATTTCACATTTCAAGATCTCACGGTTGAGCTTGCGTTCAGAGATTGCACAATACGTAGTTTGGGCCAGGTTGGAGGGTTGAATTCGGCAATTTTAGAGGCCAAGGCTCAGGCTTGAGCACTGAAAATACATAGTGGATAGTCCTTGGAGGTAGGAATTACACATTGCGCAATGTTAAGATTCAAGGTTGTATCTTGAGGGCTAGGACTACATAATGTTCAGTTCAGGAAGGTCGAATGAGGCTAAGTTTTTGGGAATATTCCAAAATTTGGTTATGTTGGATCAATGAAACTGATCATGTGAACAGTGATAGGACTTGATTGTGATCACACACTTAGACACTTGACGACACAACATAGATCATTTGGAACACATGAATACATACGTCCCTTAGTGTGACAACCTTTACAACAACTTACGACAAGTGTGACACTAAAGATACACTTTGCAATGACAATGACGACACTTTTGCAACAGTGCGTGAAACTTTGGAAATGAGTGTGAAACATTCCTTCATGATATATTATAACAAATCAGCATCACAAATATTCCCCTTGAAATAAACTAAAACTTCACTTTACATTATAAGTGACAATTCCCGTGCCAAAAGCGGACACTTGCTATATAAAAATAAGAGTGTGAATGATACTTGTGATATGCAAACAACAGTGAAAAAGACACATGCTGGGGAAAATATAACATGAAAACGATACTAATCAAAGGGAAAGAAAGCAAAAGCAACAATCATAAACATGAAAACAACACTTGCGACGGTGAAAGTGTGCAAAAGCAACAGTTGGAGAAAATCACCAAAATAGAAGTACAATCACATGAGGTTTCCATAATAAGCATGGAGGTCATGGTTGAACACAATGATTTCTTAAAGAAAGGACCATATTTTTCATTGTAACATCATCAGCCAAAAGGTGTAACCAAAACAAGGAAGAAGGACAAAGAGTTAGCCAAATTTTGCAGTGTTACAAAGTCCTTTTCTATTTTTCCACGTTCCCTTTGAGCCAACAGAGCATATTCATGCATGGTCTAAAAAAACAAAAGAAAGGAAAACACACAAGAAGGAAACAAAACCAGAATACAAGACAAAAATTGGCTAAAGAAAAACATGATGCGAAATCAAAACTAGAAAACACAAGACAAACTACAGGAAACGAATGCAGGATGAATGTGTAGGTAGACTAGAATGCACCTAGACCTAATCCAAAATTAACCAGCTAGAAGGTTGGGGCCATGTATAATGGAATTTCAAGTGTAGCCACAATAGTTGTTCTCGACTTACATCCACAAAGATAAGAAAAATTAAAATAAATATAAGTAATGTGCAATAGAAAAGATAAGAACTTGAATAACTTGCGCAAAAAGTTGAAGGTCTTGCTTGTCAGTAGAAAGATAGGCCATTGCTTCTATTTCTAGCTAGTTTACATTCTTTCCCATTCTATGAGAACAATCATTCAACAAACCTCAAAATCTTCTCGCGGATTTGTCTCCATCTACACCAAACTCGTTAGCAAGCGTGAGGAAAGATCGAAACTTGTTATTTGTGATGTAGCTTTCCAAGTAAGATTGTTCCAACCATTAAACGATTAGATCATAAAATTCATGATAATCCTCTTGAAAACCCACAAATCTTTGAATTTTCAATTAGAGGCATTAGATTAGGATGAGAATCTTGTGAGGGAAAATAGATCTGATCATATTCAGCGATCATGTCAAGAAATTAAGGACCTAAAATAACCATCAATGAAGGCTAAAGTGCCTCAATTGCTCATCAAGTATTCGAATAGTGAAATGTTGAACCATAAATATCAAAGGATGTAAAACAATTGTCATTGGATGCGCTGGTGGGAAAATGATAAGTTGAATGATATTCATCAGAGATAGAATAATGATCAAGTGGGTTGATTAAAACATCATATTCTTAGTTTGTAATTAACAAAGATAAATCAATTTAAACAAATCTGTGAATGCTCTGAACAATCGAACCAACTTCCTCACAGGCCGAAGGGTGACATACCATATTCCTATAATTGGTGACAAACTGTACAAGAATATTAATTATCGAAATATTTTAAAAGGGATGCCAATGAAACAAACACATGAGACTAGTCAGGACATAGTGAACGAAGAAGAGTTTCATTCACTCAATAACTAGTGCATTCATTATCACTCAAGAGGATTTTAGGTGCAATGAAAGGAAATATCTGCAATATAACATTCGCAAGAAAAACTGGGAGTTGAATATTATGAGATGAATCTGATGGGCATGATTTATTTGGACAAAGATAGTCTTTGAAATAACAAACTTTCCAATTCCATGAATTTATGAGTGATACACAATCCAAACCCGAGTTTGATGCAAGATATTTGCATGAAATGGATTAAATAGAGAAGATTCTTGAATCCAATTAGAAACCAAATCTCGAAAGTTTAAAAGATTACATCTGAAATACCAAATATCCTTCATAAAAGAATTTAAATTTAGTGAAACCATGTAAAGAGAAGGATTGTGTGAAAGAAGCTAGATCTGACTTAGTTCGGGGAGCTTAAGAGAGTCATGAGATCCTGAAATAACCATCAACGGAAGTTGAAATGCCTTTAATTCCTGACAAGCCCTGAACATTCAAGGATTTTCAAATCACATCCTGAAAATTTAACCAGATCGTGCATGATGTGAGGATAACCACTACCAATGGTTTCAATAGAGCACTTCTCATTGGATGGAAACCATATTTGTCATTGATTTGACTGGATTTTTCAACTTCAACAACCATATTACTCAAGTTGAAGGATTCATCTGATCACAAATTTGAAGATGTATAAATCGGTGAAATTCCATGAGCAAGCTGATTTGGAGACTTGTCTTCATGCAAGACTAGAGATGATGAGAGATGGAAAGAGTACCCAATGATTTTATTGTTTTCATTTTCATCATGGATAATTTCACCATCTTGTGTCAATTTATAAGTTAACTCATCGGATGAAAAACTTGAGGAGCATAGAGTCGTCGCTAGTAGATGCCTCAAAAACAGTAAAGCACAAGGGATAGTTAGATGAAGAGGAAGTTTCAGTATGGGAATCTTCTTTAACTAAATCAAATTCTAGATCTAAAGTAACATCTTCATGAGAAATTGAAATATCAGATTATGCATCTAGGCATTTGTGATCGCATACATCAACAAAGTCATGATCATCAAACTGATTTGTTGAGAAATCGCAACAAGAAATTCTAGTTTAATTTGTCCTTGAATTAAATTGTGAATTAAAATTGAATTCTATTCTCATAGCAACTTGTAAATACTTAATTAAGTTTAATTAACTTAATTAGCTTAGTAAATTCTAATTGGATGTCTTTTGTAAGTCATGTATATGTTCTCCCTAAATTTTAGGGGTCTAATATGAGTTTAGATTGATTTGTAATTAGATAACTTAGTTTACTGAGTTATGGTCAGTTAAAATAGTTCTAATTGTTTGTTGAACTAGTAGAGGATTGGCAGTCAGTTAGTGCACTCGTGCATCCAAAAGTGCTACTCTAGGTAACTGAAGATTCACTCATATGAAACTCGTGCATAGCAGTTCTGAGAAAGACCCAGTTGAGACTAAAGTGTAGGGGCAGTGTACTATCAGTTGTGTGATTTACTGAGTTGTAAATATCATTCATGCAATCAAGAAGAGGACCTATTTAAGATTGCATAGTTTTGGAAGCATGAATTCCCTTTAAATACAGGCTATTCATCCTATGAATTGTGCAATGAAATAGGGGCTTTGCAGGAAGTGGAAATTGGCTAAGTGTTGGCTAAAAGCGAGCTTGTGAGGTAGAGAATTGAGCATACTTGTGAGGAATTGTTTTAGTGAGAAGAAGATTTGTATCTTCACTAATATTTCTAATTAATGCTATAAAGATAGGCGAGGTTTTGAATAGTGGCTTTCCTTAGAAAAAATTATTGTGTTATGTGTCGTTGATTTGTCTTATTCTTGTTCATATTGTTTTCATCAATCTATTGGTTTCCACTAGCTGAAAGTAGATGTAGATTATTGTCTCTTGTTTTAGTAGATTACATGAGCTTGTGAATCTATACGAAAATATACATGGTATCAGAGCTAAATATAGTATACTAGAGGAGGTTTTGATGTTTTGTGTTTTGGGTTACAGGTGTGATTTGAATTTGCAATACATACTTCAGGATCGACAGATGGTGTTCTATGGTTTGCGGCTCAAGTATGCCTTGGAAGGCGGCTCCAATTATATAGCCTGGAGGGATAGAATGGAGGTTGTGTTGGAGGGTAATGGCTTGAAGGAATTCGTTGATGAAGACATTCCTAAGCTAGCAGCATCGGATGCATAGAATCTGGTCGAATGGAAGAAGTGTGTGGCGAAGGTGAGGTGGATAATCCTTGAGGGAGTTCGAGACCACATTGTCTCGAGTCTCCATGGAAAGGAAACTCCATATGTTATGTGGAAAGCATTGACGGACTTGTATCAGAATAGAAATGACCAAAGGAAATTGGCACTGAAAGAAAAACTGAGAAAAATCAAAATGGATAAAGGCAAGACTATTCCAAAATATTTGACCAAGTTCACTAAGTGTCATGATCAACTTAGAAGTGTTGGAATCATTGTTTCCGAGGATGATATGGTGATTCTTTCAGTTCTAGGACTCCCAAAGAGTTGGCATAGTTATCAAGACTCTGTCAATGGTCGGGATAAGCTGTCAAGTTGGGAAAAACTATGGTCAGATTTGATGGAGGAGGAGAACAAGAGGAACACCAGGGATGGATCTTCATCAAAGACTGATGATGAAGAGAACTGTGCCTTAATGATTAAGTCGAAGAAGGGTAAAGGAAAATATTTCCATTCCAAATCGAATTCTTGCCATGGAGGTAAGAAGAAAGACATGACAAAATTTAAGTGCTTTCATTGTCACAATCTGGGCCATTTTGCTACAAATTATCCGTTCAAGAAATCCAAGAATAAGTCCTCAAGAGGAGCGACAGGTGAGGCTGTTATGAAACCAGCTTACAAAAAGATAGAAAAGAGAGATCAATGCCTTAGAATTTAGCCTCTTCGAGGGGGCAACCTCCTTTACATTACACAAATGAACAATTCTTGGATGATACAAATGAAATGACCTCCTTTCTATATATAGGATTCTAAGGGGTCATAACATAATCAGAGCCGACATAACAATAATAATATAAGGGCACAATAATAACAATAGTGGGCTTATATGTGGTACAATAGTAACAATATGGGCACTACATGGGTACATCAATATAATAAGTGGGTTGTACTAATAACAATAAGGGGTTACACTAGTAGTATAGGGGCCTAACATGCTCCTCTCCTTCAAAAAGCATTGTCCTCAATGCTTGAGTAGTTCTTGATGCTTTTGTATAAAATTCTTGTCCTCCCATGTGGAATCTTCAGCGGGTAAGTTCTTCCACTTGATGGGATACTCTGAAATTGATCGATTTCGTAGCTTTCGGGTTCTTGTTTATGTGACTGCTCCAGGTTCCTATATGATTTTTCCTTCATCTTCAATTTCTGGCAATATTGTTTGAATTGGGATCTTTTGCAACTTTTGAATAAGTGGCCATACTTCTTTATCCTTCTTCCATTCATCCCTTGCTTCATTTATCCAATCTGGTTGGATAATAGAAATAACACAAAACAATGCTTCCACATCCTCATCCTTGAAGAGTCTTCCCATTCGGTAAGGTCCCCAATTTTTAAGTGCATGCCAACATTTCTTTCTCATAAATAGCTTGCTTGAGATGTAGCAGTGAAAATACCCAATCACCTACATCAAAACACTTTTCACTACGATGTTGATCTACCTGTTGTTTCGTTTGATTTTGCACCAAAGTGGCGTTATCCTTTAAAAGTTGGAGAACTTGTTGTTGATGCTCAATGTGATCTTTCTCTGCTTGAACCTTTTTCTTCTTGATATGTCCTTCTATCCCTAGAGTTTGAGGAGTGGTAATTTCTTCCAATCCTTTACGAGATATGGTCGGATTCATTTCTTGATGCTCGATGTGATCTCTTACTTCTTGAACATTTTTCTTCTTGATATGTCCTTCTATCTTGATATTTTGAGGAGTGGTAATTTCGACCAATGAATTACAAGATATGGTTGGATTCATTTCTTCTTTCTCGATGTGATATTTCATTTCTTGCACCTTTTTCTTCTTGATATGTCCTTCTATCTTAAGAGTTTGAGGAGTGGTAATTCTTGCCAATGTTTACAAGATATGGTCTGATTCATTTCTTCTTTCTCTGGGGTGGGGTCGTGGCATATATCCTCTTCTTTTGATGTTTCTTGATCCTTTTCTTTCTCCTCTTCATATTCTATGTAAAATAATTTCTTCTCAGAACACTTATGATCTTTAGTGCATTTGCTATCACAATTGTAACAAAGCCCTTTTTCTCTTTTTTCTTCCAATTGTTGTGGTGTAACCCTTGTAGGTTGTGGAAGGATGGGAGAAACAACACTTCCATCTTTATAGTTGTGAGGGGTATGCTTCCTGGTTTCCATAATTTTGCCTTCACTATGTCACAAATCCCTTTTACTCTTTCCTATTGTTGTGGTGTTGCTCTAAAGAAGTTGTTGCTCTTTATATCCTCATAATGTGCTATCATTTCCTCTGTGAAAATTGACCACGTAACAAGTTGTTTATGAGAACAAAGCCCTTCATACCATAAAAATTGATCCGGTTATAAAAATCAAGATGCAATACATACCTTTTGTAACAGTGGTACACAATGTAGATCAAATATTGCTCCATCTGAAGTATCCAATTTACCGGATCCTTGCCGTCAAACTTCCTCATCTTGCTTTTTCTTGACTTTAGGAGCTCTACCTTGAAATGACTGTAACTCTATACTTTTGGATCTTTAAGTTCTGAAATTGCGTCTTGTAGTAGCCCTCTATGTCCTCTTTACAATGCCACTAGTCTGATCCAAATTGGATTCTCCAAGAAAGAGTTATGCACAATCTCCCAAGATGACCTGATTATAGACTAATTTAGTAGAGCGAACTTGTACAACATGCCACGAGTCACTGTTTCGACCTTTGGATCTGAAAAAGATATACGAGAAAATACATTCCATCCGCTTTCTGTACCTTCTTACGAAATTTCAATACGATGCACAGAGAGAAAGTTACGACGATTTTCCCCGGGTCCCCTGTTTGGAATGTAATTCAGGAGTCTGCAAAAAGACCAACTTCCTCAGATCATATCTCCGCAAATATAGTGTGAAAAGCTCTGAAATTTGGACCCAAGCTTTAGCACGATATCTTCTCAAATGGGTTTTTTTTAGCTTCTGAAACGTCGCAGAAAAAATTTATAGTGAAAATGCCACGATGACCTGTTTGGAGCAGCGAAACCCTAGAATCCAAAGCTCTGATACCAAATGTTATGAAACCAGCTTACAAAAAGATAGAAAAGAGAGATCAACACCTTAGAATTTAGCCTCTTCGAGGGGGCAACCTCCTTTGCATTACACAAATGAACAATTCTTGGATGATACAAATGAAAAGACATCATTTCTATATATAGGAGTCTAAGGGGTCATAACATAATCAGAGTCGATATAACAATAATAATTTAAGGGCACAATAATAACAATAGTGGGCTTCTATGTGGCACAATAGTAACAATATGGGCAATACATGGGTACATCAATATAATAAGTGGGTTGTACTAATAACAATAAGGGGTTACACTAGTAGTATAGGGGCCTAACATGCTCCTCTCCTTCAAAAAGCGTTGTCCTCAACGCTTGAGTAGTTCTTGATGCTTTTGTATAAAATTCTTGTCCTCCCATGTGGAATCTTCAGCGGGTAAGTTCTTCCACTTGATGAGATACTCTGAAATTGATGGATTTCGTAGCTATCAGGTTCTTTTTTCTGTGACTGCTCCAGGTTCCAATATGATTTTTCCTTCCTCTTCAATTTCTGGCAATATTGTTTGAATTGGGATCTTTTGCAACTTTTGAATAAGTGGCCTATATATTTAAGGCTATCATGATCTGTTTTTACGAAATGTTATGAAACCAGCTCAAGAATAGATAGAAAAGATAGATCAATGCCTTAGAATTCAGCCTCTTCGAGGGGGCAACCTCCTTTACATTACATAAATGAATAATTCTTGGATGATACAAATGAAAAGACCCCCTTTCTATATATAGGAGTCTAAGGGGTCATAACATAATCAGAGCCGACATAACAATAATAATTTAAGGGCACAATAATAACAATAGTGGGCTTCTATGTGGCACAATAGTAACAATATGGGAACTACATGGGTACATCAATATAATAAAGGGGTTGTACTAATAACAATAAGGGGTTAAACTAGTAGTATAGGGGCCTAACAGAGGCTTTGGCCTCTCAATTCGAATTGGAATTTTCTCGCATTGCATGCATGGTGTCATAAATGGTGGGAAGTGTATGGTACTTAGACAGTCGATCTTCATTCTACATGATTGGAGACAATGATTTATTCAGTGACCTAGACGAGAAAGATCTCCATATGCATATCGAGATGGGTGACAATAGGAGGTATAGTACTATCGGATTGGGCATGGTTACATTTTAGAGGGAGCATGGGGCTCCACTCACCTTGAAGAATGTTATGTATGTGCTCGGGCTTAAGAAGAACTTGGTATTTGTTGTCAAGCTTGAGGATAGAGGCTATGATGTGATCTTCTCAAAAGGAAAGGCGTTCCTTCGACACATAGCCACGGGTCAAGTAAAGAAGATAGGGATTTGGGTGAAGAATATCTATAAGCTAGAGGTAGAAGATTGTGTTTCTTTGAGCACAAAAACAGATATGGTGTAGATCTAAGACGTTCATGAGTGTGGCATAGGAAATTTAGTCACTTGCATCATGGGGATTTAAATATCATGCAACAGATCTCCACTAATTTTCCCAAAGGTACACTAGAGCAAGTTGATACATGCAAGGGGTTTACTTTTGGTAAATACACCAAGTCTTCCTTTCACAACAAAGATACTCAAGCAGAGCCCATTTTGGGGTGATTCCATTCAAATATGTGTGGACCATTCTCGACAGCATCCATGGGAAATCATAGGTATTATGTTATTTTTTTTATGAAATTTCTCGAAAATGTTGGATATTTTTCATGCAAGAAAAGGATCAAACCTTCAAAAAGTTTTGTGAGTTTAAATAATTGGTGGAGAAAGAGTCGAGCAAGAAAGTTAAAGCTCTATGGAATGATAATGGTGGCGAGTATGTCTAAAACGAGTTTAATAACTTTTGTGCAGTGGAAGGGATTAAACGGGAGTTGACGGCACCCCATAACCCTCAGTAGAATGGGGTGACCGAGAGGAAGAACAAAATCATAGTAGGGTAGAGAGTGTGATGTTGCATGATCAGGGTATCCCACTACATTTGTGGGTTGAGGCATGCAACACAGTGGTTTATGTTGATAACCGTAGCCCGCATTATATACTAGGGATGAAGACACTAGAGGAGGCTTATTCTGGTAAGAGGCGAGATGTTGGTCACTTCAGGATTTTGGGTCATCACTATATTTCCATGTGACTAATGATGCATAGAAGAAGCTTGAGTTTACAATAGATTTGGGGATATTTGTAGGGTACACTGATACACCCCACAACTATCAGGTGTACTTGCCAACCACGAGGATGACAGTGATTTGCAAGGATGTCAGATTCGACGAGGAGAAAGCCATGCGAGTTTCTCTTGAGAGGGAGCTTCAACTACATGAGTTTGAGGAGATTTTAGCTCTTAAGGTTGAGGAGCCTCAGACTGATGTGGAGTAGCCACATGTAGAGGATCTAGGAGTGGAGAAGTTCACTTACGCAGAGTCTTTCAGAGATGGGAGAAAGTGCACTGGAGAGGAAGATAGATTGTTGTCGAATGCTAGAGAGAATGTGGGAGAACCCAAATCACAATGCATATATAGGAGGTCACCTGACAGGTACACTGGATACATGGCTCTTGTGAGGGGATTTGTTGTGATAGAGCCATCATCCTTTGAGGAAGCAGTGCAGCAGTTGATTTGGGTTGATGTCATGCTATAGAAGTACGACTCCATAGTTCGTAGTAGTGTTTGGGATGCGGTCTCAAGACCGAAGGATAAGTCCATGGTGAGCTTCCGTTGGCTTTACACGGTAAAGTAAGCTACAGATGGTAGTGTGGATAAGGCTATGTTTGTGTCCCATGGATTTTCACAAATAGAGGGGATTGACTACGATGAGACCTTTGCTCCTATTGCAAGGTACTCATAAATCATATCTATATTGGCACTATCATCGCAGATGGGTTGGAAGATACATCATATGGATTTAAAGAGAACCTTCCTTAATGACACAATTGAGGAAGAGGTGTACATAGACCAGCCTGAAGGTTTTGAAACCTTTGACCGTTAATCACATGTGTGTCAGCTCAAGACAACGTTGTATGGGTTGAATCAAGCACCTCATGCTTGGTAAACCAAGATAGGCAGATACTTCACCGAGTTAGGCTTCATGAAGAGTGAAGCAAATGAAAACCTATACCACATAGTAGTGGAAGGTAAATTGTTGATCATTGTACATATATGTTAACAATCTCATATTAAGAGGTGATGATCAGCTGATCAAATATTGCAAGGAGGACCTTGTAAGAGATTTTGAGATGAAGGACTTGGGGCTCATGCATTACTTTCTGAGCATGGAAGTATGGAAGAGTGATGGGGATTTGTTTGTATCTCAAGACAAGTATGCCAACAAGATACTCAGGAGGTTCCACATGGAGAGCTACAAGCCTATGGAGACTCCTGTAGCTGGTAATTGAAGGAAGGGTGATGCTACTTCGGGAGAAGTAGTGGAAGCTATTGTTCATATACAACTTGTGGGTTCACTCATGTACTTGGTGAACACACGACCAAATTTATTCTATGTAGTTAACCAGTTGATTCAAGCAATAGTTAGGCCTACCAAGTTGTATTGGAAGGCGGAAAAGCATGTATTGAGATAACTCAAGGGAACTGCTCAGTATGAATTATGGTACATACGAACATAGGGAGTGAAGCTTCAAGGCTTCATGGATGCAAATTGGGTGGGGATTCCATCCAACCAGAACAGCACGTCATGAGGGATTTTCAGTATTGGGTCAGCAGCAGTTTCCTGGTACAGTAGGAAACAGAGATCAATTACACTCAGTTCTGCAAAGGTAGAGTACATAGCTATGAGCCAGGCATCATGTGAGGCCATTTAGATGAGGAAGATCCCCAATGGTATGTTTTGTTGGTAGATGGATCCGATGGTGATTTACTACGATAATTAGAGTTGTATCAAACTCTCTAAAAATCCAGTTTTTCATGATAGGTTCAAGCACATTGATATCTGATATCATCATTTATGGGATTATGTATTGAGGCAGATCATGTTGTTAGAGTACATTTCCATGGAGGAGCAATATGTTGACATTTTGACAAAGGCATTGTCAAGATATAAATTCGATTTTCACTGAGACATGATTCGGGTAGCAGATAATCCTTTTCTTGTTGAGAGGGAGTGTTAAAAAATTGCAACAAGAAATTCCAATTTAATTTTCCCTTGAATTAAACTATGAATTAAAATTGAATTATATTCTCATAACAACTTGTAAATAGTCAATTAAGTTTAATTAACTTAAATAGCTTAGGAATTTCGAGTTGGAAGTCTTTTGGAAGTCATGTATATGTTCTCCATAAATTTTAGGGGTCCAGTATGAGTTTAGATTGAGTTGTAATTAGATAACTCAACTTACTGAGTTATAGTTAGTTAAAATAGTTCTAACTATTTGTTGAGCTAGTAGATGATTAGTAGTCAGTTAGTGCAATGGTGAATCCACAAGTGCTACTCCAGATAACTAAAGATTCACACATCAGAAACTCATGCATGTCAGTTTTGAGAAAGACCCAGTTGAGACTAGAGTGCAGGGACATTGTACTATCAGTTGTTTGATTTACTGAGTCGTAAATATCATGCATGCAATCACGAAGAGGACCTAATTAGGATTGCACAATTTTGAAAGCATGAATTCCCTTTAAATATTTTCTATTCATCCTTGGAATTGTGCAAGGAAACAGGGGCCTGGTAGGCATTGGAAATTGGCTAAGTGTTGGCTAATAGCGGGCTTGTGAGGTAAAAAGTTGGGCATACTTGTGTGGAATTGTTCTAGTGACAACAAGATTTGTATCTTCACTCATATTTTATATTAATGCACTACAAATAGGCGTGGTTTTGAGCAATGACTTTCCCAGAAAAAATTATTCTGTTATGTGCCATTGATTTGTCTGCTTCTTGTTCATATCGTTTCCATCAATCTATTAGTTTCCTCTATTTGAAAGTAGATGTAGATTCTTGTCTCTTATTTTAGTATATTACATGAGCTTGTGAATCTACAACAAAATCTACATGATTGTTTCCCAAGGCTATGGATTGATTGAAAGAATTGATTGCATTTTATTCACTATCGAGATTAGAAAATTAGGAATCATCCAAGAATGGAAGCACATTTTTTGACATGGAGGATTTTCAAAAAGAGAAGAAATATTGAAAGCATCATCACCTTCCTACTCCTCTACCTGTGTAATTTCACTGCCTTGTATCTGATCACAATTTGAACCAGCAACTCAAAAATCAAGAGAGTGTGAAAAACTAGTTGGTGGAGCAAATTGGTAAGGTAGATCATGGTACAAAGATTCATGGCATGTAGATGATAGAGGATAATAGAAATCTAGATCAGATTCGAGACTATAGTTATGAATAGTAACATCATCTTGCAGAATGGAGGAGTTAGTATTCACCATGGGCTTCATGAGCCATTTTGGGATTTCCTCCATTGAACTTGAGTCATGACAAGTGGAAGAAGAATGAGGAGATGGATTAGGAATTTGATTAGAATGTCTCCTAACTTTATTGTCATCACAAGGAGGCACCCTCATCGAAACTGGAAAAGGAAGAAAAGGAAAAAAAGGAATACCAGGTTCCTCCTCTGAAATTAGGGGTGCCTTATGGTTTACAAGAGTTGGGGAAGCAGAAACATCAGGTGGTTTGGATTCACTGTGCAAAGATATATGAACCAAATACTTGAAATTTTGTTTAAATAAATCCCAACCTATATTTTCTTTAGGAAATTCATAGCAAAGGTGAAAGAAATGATAAGAGAAATCCCCAATTAATTCATTAGGATTCACTCTTAGTTGAATAATTATTTTAAGAACATCTCGATAATTATACCTATCAAATGATTTATCATAATCTCCTTCACAATCTGGTTGAATGAATGGATCAAAGAAACAATTAATGTATGATAAAAGTAGTGGTTGTGACACGTATTTCTACCCACATGCAAGACCTTCCCTCCCTTGTGCAAGTTTTTCAAGTTTTTATATTTTATGTTGCACATCACCTTTTATCTATTTTAATCATTCATATATTTGTAGATGCAACTCAAGAACAATCAAGGTCGCTTCACTGGGAATTTCATTTTACGTGACCCTGACCTGCTAGTTGTTAGGTTAGGAGTAGGATTAGTTGCATCTTCGTTTTCCCTTCCTTGCACTCGTAGTGCATCTTGGTTCTCTTATTCTAGTTTTACATCCTATTTGCTTTGGTCATTTTGTTCTCTTTCCTTTTGATTTTGTTTCCTGGTTCTATGTCTTCTTTCTTTTTTCTTTGTTTTCTTCCTTGTTGAGTTTTCCTTTCATTTCCATTAAGTGAATAAGTTTTGTGCCTTACTGTGTCCTGACTTCTAAATGTGTATGTGGCTAAAGTTCAAAGAGTCTTGTGACACTGCAGCCCATGTCTAGTCATGTGTTCATCTTCTTTATGTTTGGTTGTAACATTTAGCCTATGAAGTCTTGATGGAAAACACGATCCGTATGTAAGGAGTGTTTTGGTCCAACCATGAACCTGTGTCCAATCTGGGAACCTCATGCCTGTACTCAGATTTCTACTTTGTTGTTTTCAAGCTTATCCAACTCATAGAAATGGAGAAGGGGAAAAATATAAATAAGCGAACCTAAATCAAAGGTCTTTATATGATTCCCTGAAGGAACAACCTCTCCTGCTCTCAATAAGTCGGGATCCCTCTTCCGTCCCAAAAATAAATAAGTGCGTATGCACAGTTCACTTTATGAAAAAAATAAATAGCAAAGACGAAAGAACAGAAAGGCTTCATGCACAGAGAGGTGAAGCAAGCAACTCCACCGGGATATTGTACAGGATCACTGGCAGTGAAAAAATGTTTGTGTTCCTACTGACTCCACCGAGGTACTTTCCAGGCCTGCTAGCAGCGGATCAACACCAGAGATGAAAATTATACTATGAAAATCTTAAGCTCACGAGCTAAACTACCCTTCCCAATTTGAAACATTGCGATCTAGCTAAATCTTATGTTGTGTTAAACTTAGAAGATACAAAGGGGACCATGTCTACCCATGGGGTAAGTGGGGAAGCCAAAGTAATTTTCACAATGAACCAATACTCCCTAAAGGAAAAAGGCCATGCACTAAAATGAACCCATATAAAGAAGTTGGGATTCAACTACTGTGTCACCAAGTGTTGTAGCTGCTACAACACCCTCCAAAATTTTGGCCTATGGTTAAATTTCAGAGCCTACTGTGGATCTTGTGATCAATCGTTCCTTAGTCACTTATTTAGTAAGCTAGTGATCTCAAGCACCCCTCTTCGATCTTAAGATTCGTTCACTCTTTTATCTTTATATAGTATGTGTCATCTTTGGGCATGGGGATTATCGCTTGTTATGCAAAGGGATTTTTTTTTTCTTCGGGGGGTGATTTTTTTTGTGAATGGGTTATCCTCGCCATATAGACATGTTTCACACTCATTTCACACACTCTTACATGAGTGTTTCCTTTATCCTCCCAAATTCTATCATCGGAGCTGCACTTGTCATAAGTTTCCACAAAGGTTGTCTATGTTATATGTGTTATATGTGTTATATGTTCTGGATAGTCTATGTTGTATCACTAAGTGTTCAAGTGAATGATCATAGTCAAGTTATATCACTATTCATTGATCTCACACTTATCCAAACTCTGATGTTTCCCTAGCAACCTAGCCTCATACAACTTTCCTGAACCATGCACTTTCGGCTGGATAAATTGTTCTTGCGGACAAGACCGATCTCCCTAGTATCAACAGATATCTAGCGAAAAGCAAGAAAAGAAAATATACCTTTCTCTAAATATATTGTGATTTATTAATAAAAACTAAGAGGTGTTTTAGACCCTAACTTAAGTCCAATGCTAGTTTTTGGCAGCCATGCTTCGACCGTCCGAACAAGTTTCCTTTTTAGAACCTGCAAACACAAACAAGCACACATCAAATAACACCTGCATAGTTAATATAATAAATCATATTCATAATTGTGATCAAGGAATCCATGAAATAAACCATAAAACATAGCTTAATGAGAAAAATAAACTTGATTGTATTAACTTTGAAAATAGAAGAACTTTACAACCTTTGGTGCCTTGATGTTGTACAAGCTCCTCCCAGGGTCCAATCAGGAATCTCCTCTACTTTGACAAGCCTCACACTCTTCCAAATGAGATCAAAAAGGTATGTAATCTCTCCTCTCAAGCTCAATTAGGAAGACTAAATTCCAACAACATTTCACCTCAAAAATACTCAGCTTTCAACCTCCTTAGTATCCAGCCCAATGCCTCATTTTTGTAGTGTAGAGGAAGGAAGTTACAGGTCCACCTATGAAGAGATAGAGTCCTCCTTCAAAGGGATAAGCTCCTCACATCAAGCGGCTAGCTCCTTAAGGTGTGGGTTGCATGAACCTTAAAGGAGCGAACTTGCCACCTCAAGATTCCCTCTAGAAGCTTCCAGAAATGACTCAAAGTGAGTTTTTAAGAATGTACTTGTGCCTTTTTGACTTTTACAGGGGTCCGCACCCATTACACAGAGACGGAGCGATCAGGTACGTAGGGGACATGACCAGTAGGTGCGGGACCGCAGGTAATGCTAAGGGAAGGTGCGGAACCAGAGTTTTAGAGACTTTTAAAGGCTTTCTCTTATTTTTCAAGGCTTGACATGAAGAACTGAGGTTTAAGACTTGCAAAGGAGGAAAGTATGAGTGATGATAGACTCACACCGATTGCAGAATGTCATGGTGACAATATTTTGTGCAACAGATTGCCCCCTAAAGTGCGAAGTCTGTAATAGATGAGGATAATATTTGTCATCTAAGAAGAGTGAAGTACTTTATCATTTCAAAGATCATCCTGTGGACACCCTGGTTGGAACCTGTAAAAACATTCAATACAAAATATATATATGTGAACATATCATCGCTGAGGTAGGCATTCCCATACTCAGATAAAAAATGACTAGAAAACTAACTAAACTGCTCTGATACAAGAATGATTTTGTAATACATCACAAGTATAGACATATGTAGACACAATATGGGTGCAGCCATCTGTTTATGAATAGTCCATTGTTTAATTAATAACAAAATTCCTCACAGCCTGGATAGTGGAAACTAGATCCAGGGTCTTGATTTCTGCTTCCCGAACTAGTACGATTCTATTCATGTGAATGAATGTGTCGAAGTCGAACATGGTATAAACCACTTGATTACCAGTCAATGATGTGAATTGTTAACAAGTGTGAGAGAAACCACCAGTAATGTCAATGGCTCTCAAAGTACTCAGTACAATCCATGAAATGTGAATAAATGAGTTGATGTCGAACATGTCATAGAATCCTTTGATCGAAGGTCAATGATGCAACCTATCGTCGAAGGCGAGAAACCTGCCATTGAGGCATGCAGATTCCAAGGTACTGACAATTTCTAGATCATCTTTCTAGATAATGAGCTGAAGTCGATAGAAAGCGATCCGTCGTAGGAAAGCCCACAACACGAAATCATAGATCAAGTTTGAAGAAATATATTTGGCAAGGACTAACTTAGGGATGGTCAAGATGGATGACAGGTATTTTGCAGATGAATGGTTTATTTGAACTGGCCTCTTGAACACATAATAACACTGTAGATGGTTTGGTGACAATTGACCCAAATCTAATACCCAAAAACTGGCTAAAGACTTTCAATATGGTTTGATTAACTATTAGGAAAAGGATTTCCGAACCCAGGTGAACAAAAAGTGTCGTGTTCAAGAGTGGTTAAATGCTTTTCTAAAACACAAAGTATAACATACAGATTCATTTTTCTCTCTTTTCACCCACCATTTCTGGCAAGTACCTCTTTATTTTTGAATAACATTTGCTTGGTTATAATCTCATCCTTCGGATGAGTCCAACTTAGTTTAAGATTCGAACCCTAAGAAGGAGTGGTTCGTTCCTGTTTTAAAATTGAATAGGTCCTTTACTGTTAAATTTTAACGAGTCCAGTATAGGAGATACTCGGCGTTTTTCAATTTTAGGGAGTCAAAAGAAAAACTTAAGAAAACTCCATGGTTGTCCTTTTTCGTAAATTTGTGTCTCCCAAGCCCGAAAAAATAATTGAGAGAACCGCTTGACCATTATGATCAAGGTGTACTTTTCATAATTAGTTTCTCTGATCCGAAAAAGTAAAAAAGCGATCAACGACACATCGTTTTATAACCAATATCGAACTTGAAACGACAAAAACCGGCAATGCTTTCATGTTTATACGGTCGGAAAAGAGCTGTTAGTGGACCGTCCTTTTAATTCCATTTTAACAAGCTTAGAAAGAAAAACTCGACAATCTTTTCATATTTTACGAGTTAGAAAAGAGCTTAAAGAGGACTCCAATGTTTTTTGTTGAAAATGATCAATTTTCCCTGAAAAATCCAATATTTTGCACAAAAAATCAAACATTACTCATACCTGTTTAAAATAAATAAAAATGCATCAAAAATTTACCTTTTTAAAGTGAAAAATAAACAAATTAAAAATTCATTTATTCAAAAAAGCTTATAAATAGGGCTTTTGTAAATTCATTTTTATTGTTTGACTTCAGAGTGAGAAAAGAGAGCTTTTGGGTAAGAAACTTCCTATGAAGATTGCGGAAAATCCATCATTTGGAAATGAAAACCGTCAGCTCCAGGTAATCCACATCACCTTTATCTTGCATTTCAATCATTTACATTTTGTTTTTAGGCTTCCATTTTGATTTTTTAGGGAAAAATTAGTTTAAAAAACCGCTCGTGGGGGTCCGCAGGCGCAAAATGTGAAACCTGCGGACCCCGACCTTTTTCTACAAAGGAAAGAGCCAGGGGCCCGCACCTGTTTCTTGGGAAGAGTGCGAACCTACGCACTGTCCCTAACTAGCGGGTGCGGACCCTACAAAATAGGTTTTAAAACTCCAATTTTTTCCATTTCTGCTCAAAAAAAATTTGAACTAAAATGTTCTAATCCGCCGTTTTTGCAATGTAGGATATACAAAATGCTCATTTGGTAGGAATGGGAGCAAGAAGATGTGGAGCTTGCAACAATTAATCATCAACCCTCATTGGATGCATCGAGAGCATGCGGGCTATTTAAATTCTAGACCATACCTGGCATGAGGGCCCAAGTAGACTTTTTGCAATGGCTGGTAGATAGGTGGAATATACAGGACCAGTGTTTCATTATTGGTGGCCACCGGCTTGAAATCGAGGTAGACGACATTTATTTCCTGACTTGTTTGCCCAAGAGAGGTGAACGATTATCTCTATTCGGGACTAGGCCAGGTGGCCAGTCTGTCGATAGTCTCCAACTAGAGTTTTGTAATGACCAAACTAAGGACAAAGGGATCGATATCAAAACTATCTCCTGTCCTGAACTTAAAGTGATTGCATTTACTATCACCAAACTCCATGGAATCGCAGCACTGCATGTAGCTACCAAATCCCAAATGCGAATGGCAGTAGACTGTTATCGAGGCATCATCTTCAACTGGTGCGAACCTGTGTTGGAAAATGTAAAAGGAAAACTAACTAGAGCAAAGAACGGAAAACTAAAAAACTTTGGATATGGTTTCCTAGTTGTGAGCTTTGGTCTAGAGAGGGTCCCGATGTTGGTCCCACAGCATCTTTCCGTTGGAGTTGGACTTCCCTGAGGACCTAAGCTAATGCGTTGGGTTGCAGTTATGGCCCGTCATCCTGACGAGGGTTCAGAGGTTGTTCGATTTCCTCTTGAGTATTTTTATTGGTTGGAGAACCAACTTTTCGTGATTCAGGATTTTCCATATGCTGGGATGGATTATCGTGGTGACCCAGACATGACTCTTCCACCAGGAGAGCAGTGGGATGATTCAGGTAAAATCATTCTCAACATTTTCTAAGTTTTAACTAATTTTTTTATTTTTTTTAAATCGTCCAAAACTGATAATAAAAGTTTCAAATGCAGATGTGGGTCCACGGCGACCAGCCACTCTCCGGCCCTATGAGAGGAGAAACCCAGATACAGCAATACCGACCCCACGAGACGAATCTACAGAGACCCTAACCGAATTGGAAAATCATCTAGAGCGTTTGACAGTATATATTCCAGAGACTAGCATAGATGATATTCCACTTAGGTTACAACGCTATGTGATTGGGGTCCTAGGACCTTTCAGGAGGTTCCTTTGTAGGGTGGCCCAAGCAACGGTTTCTTATCGTGATCGTCACCAGTGATAGGATGATCGCCTTTGTAGACTCATACGACATGTTTTCTTTTTGTACTATCAGTTTTGCCGATCATAAGGTGTTTTTCAACCTATGATCGAAGACGATGTATATTTGACACATTTCTATGCTATGCTATATCACTATTACTAGTTATCTTGTATAACATGTTATGGAATGTTTTTAAATTTACTGTTTGATTATTGCAAATGTCTATTTAACATTCGATAAGCAATTGCATCTGCTAATGTATTTAAATATCTTGGAATATGCTGATATTCAATATAGTCAAATTCACGTTCCAAGAGACGAACTCTCAAAAATAATCTTAATAACACTGGATTTCTAATGGCATAAACTCTATTAACCTGCAATACAACGAGTTCAGAATCTAACCTAACAATCAAACTTTGAATCCCAAATGAAATGGATTCAGATAATAACTCAATCACTGCACTATACTTTGCAATGTTGTTCGTTGTTTGACTGAGGCTTACCCCATGCATAGATACCAACTCATCAGAGGGTGAATAGATAACCCAAGCTGCGGAGGAAATGTTCTGTGTATTACGACAATCACCATCAGCGAAACCAATGTATGTTTGAAGAGACGTCGACATCTGCAATATCAAGAGTAAAATCAAGATAAGAAGGAATAATGATAAAAACACTCTCTAAATTAAGCACACTTTTCTAATCTAAAACACACCAGCTAGAAAGAAACTAATCTAACTAAAATCTCCACACCTAGATTTAAGCATAATATCTCTTTAGATAAAGACCATTTCTGGGCTTACCCAAAGAGACACTGTCAAAATCTACCAATTCAGAGGCCCCTTTTGCCAGCTTTTGGTTAACAACATAAGGACCATGCCACATAGGTACAAATTTTCTAGCCCCTAGCTTATCGTTTGCTTGATCGTATAGTAGGACTAGGTCTCCTTCTGAAAAATTGCAAGGTGTAACATTTCGATCGTACTGAGCTTTAATTCGTTTGGCATGAGTTTCAATTGCTAATGCAGCATCACGTTGATTCTCATCTAGCTAAGCTAAGTACAACAAACATTTCTCCTCTTCGGAAGTGGCTGGGAGTAATTATATGGCTATTTGCAATGACGGAATTTCGCATTCAATGGATAACACAGCGTCCAAACCGTCAACCAGTTGAAAAGGAGTGAAACCAGTTGATGTTTTTACTGAGGTTCGATACACCCAAAGCGCTGAAAATAACATGTTATGCCAATTCGACCTATGAATACCAATGATTCGTCGGATCATAATGACTAGAACTTTGTTGATAGCTTCAACCAGACCATTAGCCTGTGGGTAATATGGAGTAGAACTATCGTGACACAGGCCAAGTTGATCTGTTAGTTCAGTCATCATGATGTTTCGAAAATGACTCCCATGATCGGTAATAATTGCTTGAGGAACACCAAATCTAGTAATTATATGATTGAAAACGAAAATTGCAACAGTTTTGTCGTCTGCTGAAAATGTAGGCATCGCCTCAGCCCACTTAGTAAAATAATCTACCGCAAGGATGATATACGCATGCCCCCCGGCCGAGTGAGGGCTACATGTAATAAAGTTGATACCCCACTTTTCAAAAGGACCGACGGCAATTATAGGGTGGATAGGAGCAGGTGGAGCATGCATATTTTGATCAAAAATTTGACAATTGTGGCATTTTCGGACTGCATAGATACAATCTTTAAATAAAGACAGCCAGAAATAACCAGCGCGCAATATATTTTGGGCTGTGGCATACCCAGACATATGACCGCCACATGCTCCAGAGTGACAGTCATTTAGAACCTTTTCAGCTTCTTCATGAGTTAAACAACGTCCGAAATCAAAATCCGCCCCACGAAGATAGAGTGTATCTCCAATGATTTTGTATTGTTGGGATTGGAAACGTATTTTCCGTCGCTGAGATCGTGAAATTTCAGGCTGAAAAGATTGGGTTTGGAGATAAACAATGATATCTCCATACCATGGATCAAGAGTACTGATAAGAAACAAGGATTCATTCGCAATGGGCTCTTCTGCCACAGTTTCAGTATCATCACGTGGGAAATCACACATCAATTCTGCAAATACCAAAGATTTCTTTGCCTTGGATTTTTCAAATTCCAAGTCAAATTCCTACAGGATAACTATCCATTTGGAATACTTGCCCCCTAGCAATTGTTTGGTCAAAATATAGAGCATAGGGTTACAGTTAGAAATTACGGTAGTTTTAAGTAATAAGATGTAATGACGAAATCTTTGGACATCTTGAACAGTTTCCAAGGCTAATTTCTCCACATGAGAATATTTAAGCTCAGTCGGATTCAAAGTTCGACTAAGATAGTAAATCACATGTTCACTGTTGAATTCATCTTCCTGAACTAAAACCATCCCAATGGTGGAATGAGAAGCGGCGAGGTACAAGAAGTAATCCTGGTTGTAGTTGGGAGGATGCAATAACGGTGCATGGGTCAACGCATGTTTAAGTGCATCAAAAGATTTGTCAGCTATCTCATCCCAAGAGAATGGAGTATTATGTTTCAACGACCTGGTAAAACCCTTTGTTATCTCAGCATAGTTAGGAATGAAATGACATAAAAAGTTTGCTTTCCCTTGCAAACTTTGGAGTTGGCAAAGAGTCGAAGGAGGAGGCAATTTGACAATAGCTTCAACCTTCGAGGGATCAACATGAATGCCAGCTTTTGAAACAACAAATCCCAATAAATGACCCGTTCCTATACAAAAAACACATTTGTGTGGAATCAGCCTAATTTGATAATGCCTACATCTCATAAATATTGCTCGTAAATGAGTGAGATGATCGGCTCTACATAATCATTGGGCAGGTAAATCATCGAGATATGGCTGCACAATGTGCTTGATTTCATGAAACACGTAAGACATAGCTCTTTGAAAAGTTGCTCCAGCGTTCTTCAACCCAAAAGGTAATTTGCAATAAGCAAATGTCCCCAATGGAAAAATGAAAGCCGTTTTTGGTTGATCAGCAGGGAGTATGTTGATTTGATTGTAACCGGAAAAACCATCCATAAAGGAGAAAATTTCACTGCCGGCAAAATCATCAATGATTGATCGATATAGGGGGTTGGATAATTGTCTTTAGGACAAGCTATATTAATATCCCTATAATCGATACATATTCTTATCATTCCTTTATTTTTGTTAATAGGAATAATATTCGATACCCAATCCGTTAAGGGAATTGGATAAATGAAACCTTCTCGAAGTAATTTCTCAACTTCTACTTTAATAGCAATAGCTTTTCACGGATGTATCTGACGCAAACGTTGCCGGACAGGTTTAGCATCCGGTTAAGTTTTAATTTCATGAACAACAATTGATGGATCGATTCCTGGCATTTCTTCGTATGACCAGGCAAACATGTCACAGAATTCTTGAAATAGGTCTTTATAAGTTTGGAGTTCATTGTCCGTACAGGAAGCACCTATATGAATGTTTTCAACAATTCCTGGTTTAACTGAAATGTCAATAGGAACCGTTCAAGAGATATTTCCCAAATTCAGCTCAAAATCAGGATGTTGCAATGGATTATGTGGTTCTTTGATGTAATCAGTAGTAAAAATAGATGAAAAATCATTTTCGAAATGATCAAGCTCAGGTAAAAATGAAGATCGATGATGAAGATCTTCCCATGGTAAATCATCAACAGACAAAAGTTCATGAAGCTTCTCATCAGTATGAACAAGCTCGGAAAAAGTTGTTGAATCTGAGGTTGATATTGAAAGTGATTCTCCATGGACCACATTCATTAGATCAATTTCAATTGAAGAAGGGTTAGAAAACACCTGTACAGCCTGATATGCAATTTCATAGCGACTCAAAGGCATCGCATCACCACATGAATCCACCTCAGATTCGGAAGGCATGATCCAAGGATCATAAAAGACAATAGTGTTTGATGAAATCATATGAATAGTTGCAGCAGAAGGTGATACGTTAGGAGGAGGAACGAGAAAAGTTCCTAGTAAACCAGAATCTTTAACCAAACCTACCCCAACATCCTTGTAAGGGATAGCTGTTTTACCGACATGTTGGATACTTTCAGAAGAGGCTGGGTCGGATGAAAAATAAGTCAGCTGGTCTATGGTTACGATCTTTCCATTATGAGGAAACTTTATAAGCCAAAAGACCAATGAAACAACAGCAGTCATAGCGTAAGACTAGCTGCAACCCAAGAGAAGGTTGTAATCTAAAGGGGCATCAACCACTTCCACATCTAGATTAACAGTTTTGCCTTCAACCCCTATAGGTAAATCCTGTAGAATTCCAAAAGGATGGAACCCATGGCCATCAAAAGCCTTTAGAATCGTCGGGGATTCATTGAGTGTAGGAGAACCAAGCGATCTCCAACACTGGATCGACATAATGCATGTAGAAGCTCCCTCATCAATTACAGTCCTAGAGCAAGGTTTGTTTTTTACTAACACTGGAATCTGGAAAGCCATTTGATGAGGTAGGCGAGGTGTACTATTCTCTAAATCGAATATTATAAGGTTTGAATCCTGAATATCAACAGCTCCTATAGCCGACAAAAGTAATTTACGCTGTGTTGGGCATGATTGCAGCACCTCCAAAGCTGACATTGCTGAAGGGGAAATAGCTAAGTCTTCAACATTGTTATAATTCTGAGTAGCTCTCGCATGCGGATTGAAAGCTGACTTATGAAGTATACCTTTAGCAGGCGATTTGATTACTAAGTCTCGGTTAGGTTTCGTGATCTGTAGTGGGTCAGAACCGGATGGAGTTGAAGTTGATGGGTTTGAATTAGAAGATTTTTCTTCCTTACCACAAACAGGACTTTTAGTACCATAATCTTGTGATCGCGTCACAATCTTGACATGAGACATCATCATTATGGGTTCTTCAGAGGCATTTGAGGAAGAACCAATCATCTTACTATCTTGACTAGGAAAAGGATCCTTCAAGATAGTAGGTGTTTGAGAACCTTTGACGATTTTCGCAACCTCAGCTCGATGTGGAAATCTCTTGTAAAATGCTCCTTGTCACAAATGAGACAAGGATAGCGAGGTTTACGTTTCTCGTTAGTAGATTCAGTTTTATCTGATTTCTCTTTTGAGTTTTGTTCATTTTTCTTCTTCCCTTTCTTTTTACCACCTGATTTTGATTTGGTCGTAGATGATTCTACGACATGAATATCGACAAGAATTTCAGCGGAAGAGTCTCCTGTTGGGGAATCTGGTAAAGTTATAATAGGAGAAGAATTCTTTGAAGATTTCTTCTTGCTTTTGGTGCTAACTGAACCAATCATACCATCAGTGGCATGAGACCGTGAAGGAGCTGTGGTTATTTGATTTTGTTTCGGAAGGTCGGGGATTTTTTCGTGTAAAGTACTCGACTGCGTATAAACGACGTCAAGGTACTGAGCTTGAGCAATTACTTGCTCTTTAGTAAAAACTCCTACCTTAGCTACATCCTCGGTGATTTTAGGTAATAATGATTTAACAAACCATTCTGCTAAAATTTGATCCGGAATAAAAACTTTCACTAAACGTCGTCGACGTCGCCATTCATGAATATGATCTGAAATATATGTGGACGTTGACTATTTTAATGAAGTTAATAATTCCGTGCCATTGTCATATCTGACAGGCAATTGAAAATGAGTTAAGAATGAAGTGGCTAACTGACTAAAATTATAAAAAGAAGCTCGCGGTAACTCAATGTACCACTTGGCCGCAAGACCAATCAGAGTGCGTTGAAAAAGACGTAAGTGAATTGAATCATCTATAATGGAATTAGATGCAGACCAAAGGCGATAAGTCATAACATGGTTTGACGGATCCTCTCCTGATTTACCTTCAAATTTTGGGGTATCACGGGGCAACTTATTCGGCATTGGCGGCCAAAATGGAAGATAATTAATTGGATCGTTCGTAAGGTGCGACAAATCAGGCAAGTCCAAAGTTGCAATAAACGGTAACTGACAATTAGGGTCATGAAAACCCTGGGTCATAGGACCAGCCATAGGAGGAGGATATCCAGGATAACTTGGAATTGGAATCACATTTGGAATATTGTATCCCCCCGAAAAACCAAGATTAACCAGACCAAACTGGAATTGTTGAGGTTGCTGATAAGTATATCCATGGTACGGTTGATACTGGTAAACTAGGCTTTGCACATCAGGACCGAATTGGTACTATCCCTGGTACGGTTGATAAGTGAATTGCGGTTGACTTGTGACAACTGTACTTGGACCAGGTTGTCCTACAGGCATCTAAACCGAAGTCTGAATTGTAGGTCCCGACTGAGGTAAAGATGCTAAAGGAGTTGATGCAGGGACAGTAGAAACCAGAGCTGCCAATACTCCAGAAGTAGGAGGGGTAGATTGAATAGAAGCTGTAGTAGTTACAGCAGTCGTTTGAGGCGGAGTTTGAGGCGAACTAGGCCTAGACTGATGAGCTACACCAGGTGCAGAAGTTTGAGTAGTAGGCTGGACAGGTTGCTCGGTTGAACCAGAAACCAAAGGTTTTCCAGATTGAGATGACAACTACACATTAGGTTGCAAAATCTGTTGAGATTGGGATGGATCCCACACCATGTTCATTCCGGGGTATGGACCCATAGAAGGTTGAGCATATTGAGGACCGTAACCGGGTTGAGCATAGGGCCAATAATTCAAAGGTACATTTCCAACTCCTTGTAAAAATGATTGACCAGAAGGTGGTTGGAAATCTTGGGTTGAGTACTGACCTTGAGGTTGATAACCTTGAGGCACATACTGAAACTAGGTTTGACCTTGAGGTATATATTGATACTGGGGTTGACCTTGAGGTATCTACTGAGTCTGGGGTTAACCTTGAGGTATGTACTGTCCTGAAGGTATGTACTATCCTTGAGGTTGCCCCACAGGCAGTAACTGACTACCTTGAGGTTGCCCCCAGGCGGTAATTGACTACCTTGAGGTTGCGGATTTGGAATAGTACCAGACATCATAAGGATTTCTTCTACGCTCAACGGTTGAGTTCCGTTATTACCAGTTGATATCCCATGTTCAATAGGTTGAGCAGATGCTCCTAAGAAAGTACCAGTGAGTGACTGATACCCAGAAGGAATAGAAGGACCGCCATATAAAAATGTTTCTGGTGATTGGGAAAACATGGATGATTGTCTCGACATATTCAAAGGAGGATAATAACCTCAAATTCCTATAGGATAACTATCCATTTGGAATACTTGCCCCCTAGCAATTGTTTGGGCAAAATATAGAGCATAGGGTTACAGTTAGAAATTACGGTAGTTTTAAGTAATAAGATGTAATGACGAAATCTTTGGACAGCTTGAACAGTTCCCAAGGCTAATTTCTCCACATGAGAATATTTAAGCTCAGTCGGATTCAAAGTTCGACAAAGATAGTAAATCACATGTTCACTGTTGAATTCATCTTCCTAAACTAAAACCATCCCAATGGTGGAATGAGAAGTGGCGAGGTACAAGAAGTAATCCTGGTTGTAGTTGGGAGGATGCAATAATGGTGCATGGTTCAACGCATGTTTAAGTGCATCAAAAGATTTGTCAGCTATCTCATCCCAAGAGAATGGAGTATTATGTTTCAACAACCTGGTAAAACCCTTTGTTATCTCAGCGTAGTTAGGAATGAAATGACATAAAAAGTTTTCTTTCCCTTGCAAACTTTGGAGTTGGCGAAGAGTCGAAGGAGGAGGAAATTTGACAATAGCTTCAACCTTCGAGGGATCGACATGAATGTCGGCTTTTGAAACAACAAATCCCAGTAAATGACCCGTTCCTATACAAAAAACACATTTGTGTGGAATCAGCCTAATTTGATAATGCCTACATCTCATAAAGATTGCTCGTAAATGAGTGAGATGATCGGCTCTACGTAATCATTGGGCAGGTAAATCATCGAGATATGGTTGCACAACGTGCTTGATGTCATGAAACACGTAAGACATAGCTCTTTGAAAAGTTGCTCCAGTGTTCTTCAACCCAAAAAGTAATTTGCAATAAGCAAATGTCCCCAATGGACAAATGAAAGCCGTTTTTGGTTGATTAGCAGGGAGTATGTTGATTTGATTGTAACCGGAAAAACCATCCATAAAGGAGAAAATTTCAATGCCGGCACAATCATCAATGATTTGATCGATATAGGGGGTTGGATAATTGTCTTTAGGACAAGCTAGATTAATATCCCTATAATCGATACATATTCTTATCATTCCTTGCTTTTTGTTAATAGGAATAATATTCGATACCCAATCCGTTAAGGGAATTGGATAAATGAAACCTTCTCGAAGTAATTTCTCAACTTCTGATTTAATAGCAACAGCTTTTCACGGATGTATCTGACGCAAACATTGCCGGACAGGTTTAGCATCCGGGTAAGTTTTAATTTCATGAACAACAATTGATGGATCTATTCCTGGCATTTCTTCATATGACCAGGCAAACACGTCACAAAATTCTTGAAATAGGGCTTTATAAGTTTGGATTTCATTGTCCGTACAGGAATCACCTATATGAATGTTTTCAACAATTCCTGGTTTAACTGAAATGTCAATAGGAACCGTTCGAGAGATATTTCCCAAATTCAACTCAAAATCAGGATGTTGCAATGGATTCTATGGTTCTTTGATGTAATCAGTAGTAAAAATAGATGAAAAATCATTTTCGAAATGATCAAGCTCAGGTAAAAATGAAGATCGATAATGAAGATCTTCCCATGGTAAATCATCAACAGACAAAAGTTCATGAAGCTGCTCATCAGTATGAACAAGCTCGGAAAAAGTTGTTGAATCTGAGGTTGATATTGAAAGTGATTCTCCATGGACCACATTCATTAGATCAATTTCAATTGAAGAAGGGTTAGAAAACACCTGTACAGCCTGATATGCAATTTCATAGCGACTCAAAGGCATCGCATCACCAAATGAATCCACCTCAGATTCGGAAGGTACAATCCAAGGATCATAAAAGACAATAGTGTTTGATGAAATCATATGAATAGTTGCAACAGAAGGTGATACGTTAGGAGGAGGAAAGAAAAAAGTTCCTAGTAAACCAGAATCTTTAACCAATCCTACCCCAACATCCTTGTAAGGGATAGTTGTTTTACCAACATGTTGGATACTTTCAGAAGAGGCTGGGTCGGATGAAAAATAAGTCAGCTGGTCTATGGTTACGATCTTTCCATTATGAGGAAACTTTATAAGCCAAAAGACCAATGAAACAACAACAGTCATAGCGTAAGACTAGCTGCAACCCAAGAGAAGGTTGTAATCTAGAGGGGCATCAACAACTTCCACATCTAGATTAACAGTTTTGCCTTCAACCCCTATAGGTAAATCCTGTAGAATGCCAAAAGGATGGTACCCATGGCCATCAAAAGCCTTTAGAATCGTCGAGGATTCATTGAGTGTAGGAGAACCGAGCGATCTCCAACACTGGATCGACATAATGCATGTAGAAGCTCCCTCATCAATTACAGTCCTAGAGCAAGGTTTGGTTTTTACTAACACTGGAATCTGGAAAGCCATTTGATGAGGTAGGTGAGGCGTACTATTCTCTAAATCGAATATTATAAGGTTTGAATCCTGAATATCAACAGCTCCTATAGCCGACAAAAGTAATTTACGTTGTGTTGAGCATGATTGCAGCACCTCCAAAGCCGACATTGTTGAAGGGGAAATAGCTAAGTCTTCAACATTGTTATAATTCTGAGTAGCTCTCGCATGCGGATTGAAAGCTGACTTATGAAGTATACCTTTAGCAGGCGGTTTGATTACTAAGTCTGGGTTAGTTTTCTCGATCTGTAATGGGTCAGAATCGGAAGGAGTTGAATTTGATGGGTTTGAATTAGAAGATTTTGCTTCCTTACCACCAATAGGACTTTTAGTACCATAATCTTGTGATCGTGTCACAATCCTGACATGAGACATCATCATTATGGGTTCTTCTGAGGCATTTGAGGAAGAACCAATCATCTTACTATCTTGACTAGGAAAAGGATCGTTCAAGACAGTGGCCGTTTGAGAACCTTTGACGATTTTCGCAACCTCAGCTCAATGTGGGCAATCTCTTGTAAAATGATCCTTGTCACAAATGAGACAAGGATAGCGAGGTTTATGTTTCTCGTTAGTAGATTCAGTTTTATCTGATTTCTCTTTTGAGTTTTGTTTATTTTTCTTCTTCCCTTTCTTTTTACCACCGGATTTTGATTTGGCCGTAGATGATTCTACGACATGAATATCGACAGGAATTTCAGCGGAAGAGTCTCCTGTCGGGGAATCTGGTAAAGTTATAATAGGAGAAGAATTCTTTGAAGATTTCTTCTTGCTT
Source organism: Pinus tabuliformis (assembly GCA_031772625.1). Lineage (NCBI taxonomy): Eukaryota > Viridiplantae > Streptophyta > Pinopsida > Pinales > Pinaceae > Pinus > Pinus tabuliformis. The sequence continues at coordinate 790,428,447 of CM062813.1, read as the reverse complement.
TTGGTGCTAACTGAACCAATCATACCATCAGTGGCATGAGACCCTGAAGGAGCTGTAGTTATTTGATTTTGTTTTGGAAGGTCGGGGATTTTTTCGTGTAAAGTACCCGACTGCGTATAAACGAGGTCAAGGTACTGAGCTTGAGCAATTACTTGCTCTTTAGTAAAAACTCCTACCTTAGCTACATCCTCAGTGATTTTAGGTAATAATGATTTAACAAACCATTCTGCTAAAATTTGATCCGGAATAAAAACTTTCACTAAACGTCGTCGACGTCGCCATTCATGAATATGATCTGAAATATATGTGGATGTTGACTATTTTAATGAAGTTAATAATTTCGTGCCATTGTCATATCTGACAGGCAATTGAAAATGAGTTAAGAATAAAGTGGCTAACTGACTAAAATTATAAAAAGAAGCTCGCGGTAACTCAATGTACCACTTGGCCGCAAGACCAACCAGAGTGCGTTGAAAAAGACGTAAGCGAATTGAATCATATATAATGGAATTAGATGCACACCAGAGGTGATAAGTCATAACATGGTTTGACGGATCCTCTCCTGATTTACCTTCAAATTTTGGGGTATCACGGGGCAACTTATTCGGCATTGGCGACCAAAATGGAAGATAATTAATTGGATCGTTCGTAAGGCGCGACAAATCAGGCAAGTCCAAAGTTGCATTAAACGGTAACTGACGATTAGGGTCACGAAAACCCTGGGTCATAAGACCAGCCATAGGAGGAGGATATCCAGGATAACTTGGAATTGGAATCACATTTGGAATATTGTATCCTCCCGAAAAACCAAGATTAACCGGACCAAACTGGGGTTGTTGAGGTTGCTGATAAGTATATCCATGGTACGGTTGATACTGGTAAACTAGGCTTTGCACATCAGAACCGAATTGGTACTGTCCCTGGTACGGTTGATAAGTGAATTGCGGTTGACTTGTGACAACTGTACTTGGACCAGGTTGTCCTACAGGCATCTAAACCGAAGTCTGAATTGTATGTCTGGACTGAGGTAAAGATGCTAAAGGAGTTGATGCAGGGACAGTAGAAACCAGAGCTGCCAATACTCCAGAAGTAGGAGGGGTAGATTGAACAGAAGCTGTAGTAGTTACAGCAGTCGTTTGAGGCGGAGTTTGAGGCGAACTAGGCCTAGACTGATGAGCTACACCAGGTGCAGAAGTTTGAATAGTAGGCTGGACAGGTTGCTGTGTTGAACCAGAAACCAAAGGTTTTCCAGACTGAGATGACAACTACACATTAGGTTGCAAAATCTGTTGAGATTGGGATGGATCCCACACCATGTTCATTCCAGGGTATGGACCCACAGAAGGTTGAGCATATTGAGGACCGTAACCGGGTTGAGCATAGGGCCAATAATTCAAAGGTACATTTCCAACTCCTTGTACAAATGATTGACCAGAAGGTGGTTGGAAACCTTGGGTTGAGTACTGACCTTGAGGTTGATAACCTTGAGGCACATACTGGAACTGGGGTTGACCTTGAGGTATATATTGATACTGGGGTTGACCTTGAGGTATCTACTGAGTCTAGGGTTGACCTTGAGGTATGTACTGTCCTGAAGGTATGTACTATCCTTGAGGTTGCCCCGCAGGCGGTAACTGACTACCTTGAGGTTGCCCCCCAAGCGGTAATTGACTACCTTGAGGTTGCAGATTTGGAATAGTACCAGACATCATAAGAATTTCTTCTACGCTCAATGGTTGAGTTCCGTTATTACCAGTTGATATCCCATGTTCAATAGGTTGAGCAGATGCTCCTAAAAAAGTACTAGTGAGTGACTGATACCTAGAAGGAATAGAAGGACCGCCATATAAAAATGTTTTCGGTGATTGGGAAAACATGGATGATTGTCTCGACATATTCAAAGGAGGATAATAACCTCTAGGTGTTGGATGAAAAGGAATTCGAGGTGGTGAAAAACTAAGACCCGGATTTTCTAAAAAGTTCGTCAATGAGACGTACCAAGCGTCCCTCTTAGGTGGACTGTAGAAAATTGATTCACGCTCCCTAAGTTCTAAAGTTGGTTGATTTTGAGGGAAAGTTATATCTTCTTCTGGACTAACAAGGTCTTCAATAGAAATGAGTCCTGAAGGAAGATTTTGGGTAATGATCCTTCCTACCTTGGGTGAACCAGGACCACTAGAAGTTGGAGAAGCAAATCCTGAGGATGGAGTAGCAGCAGGTTTAGTTTCAAGCTTAGAAATTTCAGGTTCTTCAGCTAATTCACTAGTAGAAGAAATACTACCAGTAACTTCAGAAAATGAAATTGGTTCAGAAATATACTCTGTTGCTTGAACTTGATAATCAAGATGAACAATTAAAGAAGATTCTCTATCTTCTGGTGACCCAACTCTACTGTCACTAGGTGTTACAAGAGCTCATAGCCCTTCAAGCTAGCTTGGTGTATACTCGGGAGGTTGCCCCCGAAGTCTACGGGATTGTCTCGGTAATTCAACCACGATTAAATATTTTAATTACTTCACACGCAAACAAAGAAAATCTCAATAAAACCACCTAAAGTCTCTAAAGAAACAAACAATTGAATCACACGCCTAAAAAATCTAAGAGTTCAAACCACACACAAACAGTAACTTTCCGTACCAAAAACACTAGTTGGTGATGAAATCCAACATCGTAGAATTCAATACAGAAAGGGCGGTTGGAACAGTTACCCCGACAACCTACTTAATGAAACGGACTGGCACAATTTTCTTCACAAAATCATCTCGAGTGAAGAGAACCCCCCAAAGAATCCAAGTGAGTCTAGTCGACGTCTGCGCCAGGTACAGTGGGATCTTCCCTCCACCGTCACCTTAGGAAAGAATCCTATAGATTATGGCCACTAAGGTTAACAACAGAAACAAATACACCTGGGGAAACAGTCTACAATCCGTTACACACGCAAGGGCAGAGTAACAAAGCTCAATCCCCTTGAAGGCTCCTTGACATAATCCAAGGTTTACCAACAAGTGACCCCAGGTTCCTTGACAATGGTCAATCTGAGGTTTACTGGTTTTAATACATGTATATCTACTATCATTCCTAATGAGGAAGGATTGATTACCTCACTGGTTCAGATATGATCTCGTGCTTGACTCCTTTAAGAGGAGCTTCCCAGAGCATACATGTAACAATTGGATTTATTTCCTACCGCAAGATATAACTACTTGTTTGTTTTAACTATCTTGGAGAGTTAATTACTCCCTACTCCAAGATACTAGCCTAAGCTGTATTGGTGATAAGAGCCCTAGAAATAAAAAGATTGCTAGATCAATTTTAATTTAAGCGTTATTTTTATGGGTTGTTTCTTAAGTCAATAGGAATGGAGATGAAACTTTATGGTGTGAAGACTCGATTCCAAAACACTAAAAATGCACCTAAGATGATAAACAATTCTTTTTCTTCAATGAATTTCTAACTAAAGAAAGAGTTGAGAATGCAATTCTTTGAAAAACAAATATTTCCTTCAACATATAAATGAAAAGAAAATATGTTTTGTCTTTTCAATAAACTCAAAACGAGACTACTAAATATGCTCACAAAAAAATCCTTTTCTTTTTCAACACTCAAAAACTACAGAAAACAACTTATTTCAAAAGAGATTCTACAATTTCTAGAAAACTCTCAAAACTATAAAAAACTATGCTTGATATATAAAAATTTCTAAAAACCTAATTGAAGTAAAAGCTTAAAAAATTATTTTTGAGGACGTTTTACTTAGTTATTCAATAAACTAAGGATTAATTCATTCAGAATAACAAATTAATAAAAAAAAACCCATCTATGTTTTCTTTTATAAAAACGAAATTCAAAACTTTCAAACAAGTTCGTTCAAAGCTTTGCAAAGAGAAAACAAGATTTATTTCTAACCGAGGTAGATTTCACAAATCAGTCAGACTCATCAAGAAGACTAGAAAGACCAGGTTAATCTAAGGTTTCTTAGGCTTCTAATCTCTGAGCCACTACAAAGACCAAGAGAAAATCAATCCAGGCATGCAAAACTTCTAGAAAATCACCTAAAACCAAAATGCCAATGGAACTCACTTACAAGAAATTTTTGACAGGACACATGCAGATCTGGGCAGAGACTAAAAAGTGTAAAGAAAAAACTAAACTTAACTAGACGAAAACAATTTAGGTTTTTCAAAAATTTTGACAGGGTTCGCAGGCTTCCAGTAGAACCAGATGCGGTACCGCTCTGTGCATTAAAGGAACAGTGCAGGGATGTCTGCACTATCTTGTAAAATAAAGTGCGGTCCTCTTCAAAATTTTGGAGAAAACAAAATATACTCCAGATCATAAAAACTACCCAATCCCACACACATCAAGCAAAAACCAGAAACAAGAAAACGTTTCTCAAGTCAAAGAAAAAGGAAAAGAAAAAACCAAATTCCAGTCCCCAGTATGGTCGCCAATTTGTCGGCCGGATAAATCATTCTTGCGGACAAGACCGATATCCCTAGTATCAATAGATATCTAGTGACAAGCATGACAAGCAAATCTACCTTTCTCTAAATATATTGCGATTTATTAATAAAAACTAAGAGGTGTTTTAGACCCTACCTTAAGTCCAACTCTAGTTTGTGGTAGCCACGCTTCGACCGTCTGAACAAGTTTCCTTTTTAGAACCTGTAAACACAAATAAGAACACATCAAATAACTCCTGCATAGCTAATATAATAAATCATATTCATCATGGTGATCAGGGAATCCATGAAAGAAACCATAAAACACAGCTTATTGAGAAAAATAAACTTGATTGTATTAACTTTGAAAATAGAAGAACTTTACAACCTTTGGTACCTTGATGTTGTACAAGCTCCTCCCAGGGTCCAAGCAGGAATCTCTTCTACTTTGACAAGCCTCACACTCTTCCAAATGAGATCAAAAAAGTATGTAATCTCTCCTCTCAAGCTCAATTAGGAAGACTAAATTACAACAGCATTTCACCTCAAAAATACTCAGCTTTCAACCTCCTCAGTAACCAGCACAATGCCTCATTTTATAGTGCAGAGGAAGGAAGTTACAGGTCTACCTATGAAGGGATAGAGTCCTCATTCAAAGGGATAAGCTCCTCACATCAAGGGGTTAGCTCCTTAAGGTATGGGATGCATGAACCTTAAAGGAGCAAACTTGCCACCTCAAGATTCCCTCTAGAAGCTTCCAGAAATGACTCAAAGTGAGTTTTTAAGAATGTACTTGCACCTTTTTGACTTTTACAGGGGTCCGCACCCATTACACAGAGACAGAGCGGTCAGGTACACAGGGGACATGACCAGTAGGTGCGGGACCGCAGGTAATGCTAAGAGAAAGTGCAGAACCAGAGTTTTAGAGACTTTTAAAGGCTTTCTCTTATTTTTCAAGGCTTGACATGAAGAACTAAGGTGTAAGACTTGCAAAGGAGGAAAGTATGAGTGGTGATAGACTCACACCGATTGCAGAATGTCATGGTGACAATATTTTGATTTTCCACAAAGGTTGTCTACGTTATATGTGTTATATGTGTTATATGTTCTGGATAGTCTATGTTGTATCACTAAGTGTTCAAGTGAATGATCATAGTCAGGTTCTATCACTATTCATTGATCTCACACTTATCCAAACTCTGATGTTTTCCTAGCAACCTAGCCTCATACAGCTTTCCTGAACCATGCACTTCACATATGTAACCCTCAAGCTTTTCCCTTGCCTATTGGAACTACATAATGTGCAGAAATCCTAGCCTCCCTTAGCATTCAAAACTGTGCAGTGTTTTCCTCCAGTGGCCTTCCCTTAGTCGGAACCCCCTGTCTCTAGAAACTACAGAGTGTTGTCCCTCAGGCATTTCAACTTCCCAATTCACCTTACTTCCTAAACCTATGCATATGTGTCTTCCGAGAGCCCCATCCCACAACAGTGCCTTGCATCCAAAAACTACGCATTTTTGTCCCTTAGTTGTCCAGTCTGCCTTGCATCCTGGAACTGCGCAAATGTGTCCTCTTAGGGCCTCATCTTGCAGCAATGCCTTGCATCATAAAATTGCACATTTTTGTCCCTTAGCTACACAGTCTACCTTGCATCCTGAAACTACACAAATGTGTCCTCCTAAGATCTCATCTTGCAGCAATCACTGCTCACTAAAACTGCACAATTATGTCTCTCAGGGCCCATGAAAAAGAATGAGATTTTATATGAATCTCAAGGAGCTAAGGAGAAAGATAAGCAGACCAAGGAACCCAAGGTATCATAGAAGATCGGGATTGCATGAAGACTCCATTTGATGCATAACCCTTTGGAGGGTAGGTATGGAAAATAAAGCACATATTTTGAAAGTTTTATGTTTTATAATATGCTTAAATATTTGATGTATGTTTGTAAATGCTAAAATATAGATGGTTGATGCTCGAATAATTAATCATTGATGTACATACTATAATGGAATCATGGATTCCATATCTATCTTGATTTATGCAAAAATATGCATGTTTTCATGTCTTCTACAACTAATTTGGTATTTGGGATGTTTGTTTTGAATATTTATATATAGTAGACGCTTCGCTTCCTAAATTTTGGAAAATGACGTTTCCGCGTCCCCGCTTCCAAAAAACGTCCCCGATGTGTATCCTGAAGGACTTCTTATCATTTTCATATCATTCTATATTCAATTACATGCATGGTTGCACGCACTGAAATTCATTCCATGTGTTTCCCCTACATGTCTTGCTCCCTTTCACTTGTTTCATCAATTGTCATATGTTGACATGTTTGGTTGTTATGTCATATTTGAGAACCATTCTAGTGACCTTGAAGGTTGGTCTTTGTGTATACAAGTTGTCCTAGCCATGGAAACATCTATCACACTCATATAAAAAGTTTTAATCACTGTCACACAAGTGTCATCACGGTCGTCCAAAGGTTTATCCCAAGTGTTGCACCTATCACTTTTAACTCTAAATAGCCTCACAGAGGGAAATTATTTGTCTTGTTGTCCTGGTGGTCTATGTTTTCATGTTATCGAAGTATGCTAAGTGTGTGATCACAATGTCGACTCCTCACAAGTTCACTTGCCTCCCACACTTAGCCATTTTCCTGAAAATCCTTCCGACTGAACAACTCCACTTCACTAGATCTCGATTGAGTTGCATTACGCAGTATTAGCCCTCAGTGATGTTGCTCTTCTTCCTGGAACTACACAATTCTTAAGGCTTCCCCCTAGGACAGTTGCACTACACAATCCCAGCAGTGAGCAGTCTGCCTTCCTTCCCAAAATTGCGTAGCAATGGCCTCAAAGCCTGACCTGAACTGCGCACTTCGCAATATTAGTCATAAATCATCCCCCTTGCCTGCTGGATACCTGCAATGCACAAGAACCTGAACTTGCTTTTCCTCCCAGAACTACGCAGAGGTGTCCTCCCAGTGTCTTCCCTCGGTCAAGACTCACTGCTCCCAAAAACTATGCAGAAATATCCTCTCTGGTCGCTTTGTTGCCCTGTCTTGTCTTCCCTCACAAAACTACATAGAGGTGCCCCAGGTTCCCACCTTGTAGCTACCACTGGTGACCTCGGCTATGCAATCATGCCTCCCAGTGGCCACTATGCAGTTTTCCCTAATAGTGAAGACTATACCCCGGAGTTCCTCAGTCAAGCCTGAGTTTCACTTTGCGTAGTCTTAGTGGCCAGTTTCCCTCCCTGTCACCTAGAACTGCATAGTGCATAGTTACTGGGCCATCTTCCCCAGCCTGTCATCTATCCTGGTCCCAATCCATGGAAAAAAATGCATCATCTTAGACTAGGAAGTTTTGGATTTGATGTTGTCCCATCATGAGTGAATTGTAGGAATGGGTACACTGATAGATCATGGCAAGATGACAAACGATATGGAGAAGGAGAAAACATGCTAGAAGACTTATTTATGGCTGAATGGACGAAAGAAACTCATCAAATAATAAATGAAGGGAACACATGCATGCAACCATCTTATAAGACCAAGATCATTGAAGACCCCGCAACATCAAACTATGTGGAGGAGAAGAGAAAGTACATCCAAGAACACATCCATCACTGAGCAGCAACAACATCTTGGCATTTCCACGACATCCAGCCAGTCCATGTCAGCAGTGTCATGTTAATTTGTGTCATGAGTTGTCATGGCCACATCACTACTATGGGCCATATCTGTTGTAACTAAATGTAATGTAAAGTGAAATTCCAACAGACACACAATGAAGATGAAGAGTCATGTCAGTTTAAAATTCATAGGAAGTTGAACAATCATGAGGGTAGTCTAGGAGTCACAAGGGTCAAGCATCACCCTTGGCTATTGTAACATACCCAGGTAACCTCACATGAAAAATGCACAAAGTTAGAAAAATTTTCCACAAATTACCCACAGGTAATTATCCAAATCACTATTCCAAATTCCTCATTAATCATTAGATAGAATGTTCATTAGTACATAAAGTAACTTTAGGATAGGAATAGTAAGTTTCATAACCATTAACAACCACTCTTGTAGTATATTAACATAAACTGTATGATGTAACTTTGCATCCATTTCATGATTCCTTTAACCACATTCATTAATCACATACTTGACATTATTAACATCACATTATGCAAGGAACCAACATCAAAGCAATCACATCAATGAACACTTATATACCCTTGAAACTCTGTAGGGTGAAAACCAGCAAACATTTAATTTTATTATTAAATGCTCATGAGGGTGTTTGCCCCTCACTCAACGGCTTACAAGGGAGTCCATCCCTTAACCATTGTCACAAAATATTACAATGAAATATCATTAAAATACAACATGCCTAGCTAAAAGCTATCACAATGATCATGAAACCATTTACCCTCAAATGACCACTCTCTACATCCTTGTGGCATGATTATTCCATCAACAGACCATCCTGCAACTCGTACTCATCACCATGGACCATTAGTTCTTATCTACCATAATGCTAAACATTATTTTTCTTTTGCACAAATCACCATCCTTCCTTGTCATTGTTGTCTTCAACAATCTTTGGTAACATGAATAGATAAAGTATTAATCAATCAATAATCATTCTTTAAAAGTGATATTTTAACATCTATTCATATGCATACATGAGATGTAAATATAATATCATAACATGCTTCTTCTAACAACATTGTGCATGTATAAACAAATAATTATCAAGCATGTCAAAATAATTGCCCCATTACTATGATCATACTCGCACCAGCACATGTTCATATCCAAAAGAAACCATTGGAACTATCCATTTCACTTAAAGGATACTAGAAAATTGTCTTTTTTTTCATACATGTAATTAAGTAAAAACTTATTCAAAGAGAGCTAGCACCTTAGCTTCTTCTTTGTGCATATAACTAAGTAATCTTTCCAATACAATAGATGTTCCCTTCTAAGGGGAAGCTAACATAATAGACATTAGTTTCATGAATGCAAATGTAAGTCTCTTTTCGAAAAACATATTTTCCAAGATAGAGCTAATTACAAAATCTATTGTATGCAAAAAAACATGCATTGTTATAAACTAGAACTAATGTGTTAGTCAATATTTCTTGCATGCAGATATATGTATTTTACAAAGGAAATCTAATACGTTTATTCCAAGTAACTACTTGTTTTTCATGCGAATATATGTATTTTACAAAGAAAATCTAGTACATTTATTCCAAGTAACTACTTGTTTTACTTTCCATAATACTTACTCTTTTCTGCACACGAATTCATATTTCTCTTTAAAATATCTAACACAATAGCTCTACAAATCCATGTTTCTCTTTAAAATATCTAACACAATAGTTATATCTTCATACATGTAATCAACTATTGTTTCTATGCTTCTGCATATGTGTTCTTTCCACATAGTTATCTTCAAGAACCCAACATAGTTTCTCTATCATTTATGTACAAAGTTATTATGCGTTTGTTTCCAAGAAAGTATCATAAAAGAGTTCTCATGCATTTGTTTTCAAGAAAGTATCATAATCAACCTTTCTTTTGGGCATAAGAACTAAGATAATAATAATGGTAACCTTTTATGCATTAAACCTTCCCCAATTAAAAAAATATCCAATATGAAACACACAAATCATTTCCCTTTTTACTCACCAAAACATGTAAATTTTGCAAATCTTGCAAAGGAATTAACACCATTAACGTATCCTTCATGCACAAGAAAAACATATTCTTTCCAGAGAAGATTCCTATGACTTCTATTATCTCTGTTCATTTCATCTATGCATAGGTATTTCATCTATGCATATTTCATCTCTGTTTATCTTTGTGAATATTTTCATACTTAGTTATTTTCGCATAACTAAGTATTATTTTTCAAAAGAACTCTCTTACCCATGAGAATATTTCACAAATTACCCTCTTTAATCTATATTCACTTCGAGGAAAATGACTTGGATTTGTTATTATTTCATACACCGATACGAAATCCATTTTTAAGGAAAGAGCATGCATCCTATCTTTTCTTACATAAAATACATATGCAATGTTATATAAAGACAAGAAAGGTTACTTATGTTTTAATGCTGCAAATATATATAATAACAATATTTATCTACATGCAGTAATATATTTTATCAACCAAAAAAACTATATAATAATAATCTTTATCTACATGCAGTGATATATTTACTTTTCCAAAAATAAACTAGCTTTCACACAAGAATCGTTGCAGTCTTTATCTACATGTAGTAATATAGTTTCTCTACCAAGAAAAATATATAATAACAATCTTTATCTACATGTAGTAACATATTTTCTCTACCAAGAAAAATATATAATAACAATCTTTATCTACATGCAGTAATATATTTTATTTTCCAAAAATAAACTAGCTTTCACAGATGAATCCTTGCAGTCTTTTCAATACATTATACAAGGCTTCTTTATCCTCTTATGTGCAAGGTTCCTATGTAATCTCATTTTTAGGAGATTTGGGTAAGTTGCAAAAGCTTCAATAACATTTATACTTATATGTATTAGATATTTTTAGGCAAAAAGATCTCATTCCATCTTTTCTTTTCAAAAAATAACGCATAATTAGCATAATGTTATACTTATCTCTATTCGTAGAATGCAAATACCGTGATACAAATCTATTTGCAATTATCTTAGCTCAACCACCTTTTGCGTTGGGCTTGTATTTTCCTATAGTTTTCCACACATAACTCATTGGGAAAAACCTTGGAATCCTCTATGTATATTTCCACCCTTGCAATATCATGCTCTCTTTGTGTAACATATGGATATTATTCTATGAATGACCCGCAAGAATCAGAGATTGGAACTACACTTGTATGTTTTGTTCCCTCATATAAATAAAGAAGAGGTGGTTATGAAGAACCAACCCTAACCGAATTCCGTTCCAACTGTGATATGTATGTAGACGTCATGAATACTATTTGCGTGTTCCATCATCACTAGGTAATTTTTATTTTTTTTCTTTCTACTCCTTATCATTACAATGTGGTAATCTTTTTTTTTTCATTCGATAACGAATTCATGATTCGTGGTAGTTCCAAACTGTTTTCAAAACCGTAATAGGTTCTCTGCATGAACAAATTGGAAGTATTTTAATAATTTAATTTATGTTAATTAGATATGTCACGTAGATGGGCTTGGTATATTACAGCTATATATACCCCTCCCATTATATGAGCAAGGAATTTTCACCATGGATCCTCCCACGAAGCATAAAGAGTTTTCAATCAGTTCTTTGAGAAGCAAGGAGTGGCTCCAATGTCTCATGACTAGGGCTAGTGATATATGATGTACATATGTGTCTTGGAACTTTTTCTTAATACAGAAGCCTATTCAGGCCAGTATGTTTTCATGCATGTTTTTTGGATGTTTGTAATACTATTCTTTTAGCATTTGTAATTCATGTTTGTTTCACATGTACTAAGACAGTTGAACTATTTTGGTTGTTTTAATACTTACCTTGTTAGGAATGTATTGTATTGGTTATCACAGATGTCTCATCCTTGTCGACTACTACCACAGGATACTAGACAGACCTTCCTCACTTACTACTTATAACAATTGTCACATTCGTTGTGGACTACTCCACAAGATGGTGGATGGGTCTTCCCTTGCACTTTGGTTTTAATGGCTTTCGCATCCGTTGTGGACTATTTTTCTAGATTTTGGACAGACCTTCCTAGTTCACGTGTGTCTCTTCTTGGGTGGTACTATTACCTCTCATTTAGAGGCTCACTTTTCTCCCCCATTTTGTAGTAAGATAACCTTGACACAGTTACATTACACACTCACTAGGCACACTTACCTTGTATTTTGAAGATACTCGTGTAACACTCTCATGTGTTGATAGCTAGATCCAAGGAAGATCTCTAAGTATATGGAAACTGGGCCTTTATACCGGATGGGACTCCTAGACAAAACTGTGTGAGGTCTAATTCAGACTTCATATCAGAGAGATCCCCTTGGTTGATGGATTTCCAGCATCGTCAACACCCACCAAGCTCTACTCCTTCCTACCAGGAGAACAAATCATTAATTCTTTTTCAGTTTACACCTCTTTAACCGTTAGCAACATCCTGCTAAGTTCTTTGTTTAAGGATAGTCTCTCTCTCCCATTGTACCTTTATTTTAATCTGACTATCTTTATCTCCTGTATTCATCTTTAGTTTAGTTCCACACATGAAATTTTTCTCTAGTCATGTATTTTTCATGGTGGCATGCTCAGCCGATAGTTCAATTGTGGTAAAAATGGAGGATTTTAATTTTTTTGTTCATGCCCCCTTCTTGGGCATAACTAAATCCAATTTTTTTCCTTACAATTAGGAATCTAATACCTCACATTATAGCCTTCAATGTATTTTCAAGAATAATAATACACAAACAATTTTTCTCTTTTTTGTTAATCAAAATAAATATTCACATTGTCACAATACATTACTTGTACCACTTGAATTTCCAGTCACATGTGGAATATAAGTCATAAAGATAAATTTACCAGGGGTATCATAGTATATGCCAAAAATGTAAGGAATAAGGGATACCCTATCTTGACTCCATTATTGCATTTAATTTCTTTTGACCAACCCCTAATGGTCCTAATCCTGGAAATAAAATTCTTGCACAACATTGTCATAACAACCCTCAACTCAAGAGGAACCATTATGTCTTCTAGCCTCTTCAATAGATTTGTTTTAGGAATGGTGTCAATGTCGAAATATTTTCTAATGTAAATAAAACTAAAACAAAGTGATTAGTTTTATTATTTTGGCATTCCAATACAATTATCCTAGGAGTAATAAGATGACTTATGGTTGAATGATATATCCTAAACCTAGCTTTGCATTTAACTTTTTTACCATGGACTTCAAGACAAAGGTTAATCCTCTTTTCCAAAATAAGTCCATACAACTTGACTAAAATGTAGCTAATAATAATGGTTGTATACTTAAAGTGAATAATTGTATCTTGATCTATAAACTACCATGGATATTCCACTAGATAGTTTATCACAACAGATCTACTAAAATATATTAGAAAATATGAAATATACACTATGAGGATTTATTTCTCTTTAGATTTCAATATATGTTAATCATTTTTTGTTGTGTATGCATGCATTTTAAAATTATGTAGAAAATAGAGAATATAAAAATAAACTCACTAACCACAAAACGACACAAGTGATAACCTAGGAAACCTTCTGGGAGAAAACCTAGCTACAAAGTGAGGCCTCTCTGCTTTCTTTCTCTAAATGGAAAATGGATGCAAGTACAAAGAAGTGAAGCCTTTGGCCAATGGGTTACAACAATGTACAAATCCTTTATTTTTTTAATCTCCCTTTCTACTCTCAACTAATTTTCTTATCTATGGAATAAATGCACTCAAATAGAATGAAACCCATTTTCCTCCTAGTGGCCTAGTTATAACACAACCTAATAGTCTACTACTAGTTAAGTTTGACTCCTTCAACTCTTAACTATAGATGAAATGTCAGATCTTCCATAATATTTTTCATTAAGATCACATGGTTAGTCTATTTTCCATTATTAATGGGGGCTAACATGGCATCCTCTTGAATCATGATGGTCAAAACAAGAAGGTCAACTTCCAAGTGACATAAATTTAGCATATAAATTCAAATTGAGGTGAATCTTGCATTATTGGAAATTTATCTGTGTTTATAATAGGATAAGAATATGTGCCATTAATTAGCAATTTTTTACCTTAAAAAATGCCATTTGATGCCTCAAATTACTCCTGGAAGTTTTCAAGCCCCATTTCTCCAGACTGGTCCCGTCAATAAAAATAGTCTTGTGAGCTAATTCCTCCATTGTTTCCACTATAAAAACTTCAAGATGGACGAAAAATAATATGATAATTTAATCCAGATCATATCCTCACTCTTAAATATAGGTACAATAAAGTTGTATATACAAGGCTTACCAAATCCTTGTTTCACTATCAAATAAGTTAATTTTTTTAATTACTTTCACAACTTTATTTTTAATTTGGATTATTAAAAAATTATAAATAATTAATATTTTGTATTTATATGTATTTTAGTAATATTAAAAAACATCTTATTATTTTTTGGACAAGAGGAATTGGAAACTAGATGTCTCTTACTCTTGTCCAACCACTATAACCTCTACTTGGAGGTCAAGTGGGTGGGACAAGGTTTTGAACCATTATACAAGGAGTTAATGAGTGCCTTAATGGTGTACTCATTCACAAATAGTTATACTCATCATGGGAAAATTTTATATTTTTATCATAAAATATAATATTTTTATTTTTTTAACCTTCTTTTTTAATTAATTTAAATTTACAAAAATTAATTAAATTGTAAATTATTATTATTATTATTATTATTATTATTATTATTATTATTATTATACAAGTTAAACATATATACATTTTAAAAATAACATGTAATCAAATTTTTAATCATTAATATTCAACCTCACTTTACCACATCTCCCAATAAACTTTGTTACAATACCATATTTTTTTATTTTTTTATTTTAAAATAAAAAAATATAAAGAAAATAGATTGAAATTTTTATAATTGTTTAAAATCAAATTACACATATTTCTCTTTAATTAAATTTTTTAATTTAATTGATATGCTTATAAATTATTAACAATTGTGAAAATTAAATATATATTAAAATTCAATATTGGTAAGCCTACATCATAACCATGTTCAAGAATAACACTCTACTAGAAATTAAACCAGTAACTTAACATCTAGGAATTCTGCACCAATCACAATACAAAATTATAAATTTATATTAATTAATTATCTAATTTATAATTGTGATTAAAAGTTTGTAGTTATCAAAATAGTAAATTGTAACAAGTGTTTATGATGTTTTTTATATCGTAATTTTTTTTAAAATTTTTGAAAATAAAAGTTTTCATTTTAAAATATTTGATTTTCCTTATCATATAATAAATTCAAGATTGTATCATAAGTAAACTTTTTGTTAATCATAAAATATTATAGATTCACTTTACTTGAAATAAATAAAATAAGACAAAACAAAATTCTCAATTACTTTTATTTAAAACCCATTAAAAAAAATATTATTATTATTATAAATATTATTAGTTAATATTATATAAGATTAATTTCAAGAAAATTTTCACAATTCATTTTTAATGATAAAATTTAAACATTCAATTATTTATATATAATTGAGAAATGAAATAAAATAATTGATTTAATTATTAATATATATTATGTATTTATTATTATTATTATTATTTTATAAACCTCAAATAATTATATTTTATTGAAAAATAAAATATTTTATTTATTTTCCATATTGGAAAAAAACACAAAAAGAGAACATGGGAAGAAATAATATTCTGAACTATGAAAGAAAACAGCTTAGAGTAATATCATGAGATTAAGTATTAATATGGTAGAATCTAAATGAACCAAAAAAAGATTGAGCATGTATTTGACACTATTAATAATGAAAAAAATAAATTTCCATATTTACAAATTATTTTTTAGCAAATTTAATGGAGTTTTTTATGGATGGGGAGGAATTGTTTGGATGGTCAAAAGTGGTTGGAATCTGGGTAAAAAATTTTCAAAAAATAAGTGGTCGGAATCTGGGTAAAAAAAATTTCAAAAAATCTTGTATAAACAGTGTTTGAATCATATTTTTGATAGTAAAAATAGATTCAGTACTATTAAAAACTTCTAACAATTTTTACTTGAATTTACAAAAATTCCTACTAAACAATTTTTTTTTTGAAAAGATCGAATATTCCTTACCGCTCCATTTAAAATCATGTGATTGTGATTTGAATGTAACCGTGGAAGAACTGTTGATGCCAAACGTGTTATCGTGTGATCATGTATTTGGTGTGTGGGAGCATGTCATTTTCGTGACAACCACAACACTAACCTTCTTGTTTCACATGATTTTAGTGCAGCACGAAGCTCATGATTATTTTGCTGCTGAGCATACATTTTTAAAGAAGTGTTCTTATGCTTTTTGAAGAGTTAAAAAGTAGTAAAAATTAATAATAAATATTTTCAAACTGTGATTTAAGGTAATTTAACGTAAATGTAGTGAGTATTGTAAAAAATTGTGATTTGATGTGAGTATATCAAAAACACTAAAATAAAAAGTTTTTTTGGCCTTGATGGGTAGTGGGGTTAGTTGAAGCCCCCTCCCCAAGTTTTTGGCACTTGGTCATGCGCAGTGGGTTCAATTTTTCTTGGATCCATCAAGGTTATGCTCATGGCATGCTAGGTTGTCCCCTTTGCATGTAGGGGCCCACTATAACTATGCTATAAAAAAATGACAAATTCTTTCAACCCTTGATATTTTGGGAACCATCCAAAGTCATATTTCAATATGGACTTTATTAGAGTTTGTTCTTATTTTAAAAATGTTGGTTTTCTTCCTTAATCTAGTCATAACATATAAATATCTTTTATATTTATTCCCCAACATATAAAGTTATAGATTTCAACCCTTGATATTTTAGGAACCATCCAAAGTCATATTTCAATATGGACTTTATGAGAGTTTGTTCTTATTTTAAAACTATTGGTTTTCTTCCTTAGTCTAGTCATAACACATAAATATCTTTTATATTTATTCCCGAACATATAAAGTTATAGAGTTACCTCTTCCTTTACCCTCCAATGCTTTAGTTAGGAAGTGACATTTTTAGATGTTCTCTATCTTTCTACAAGATTTTCTAGATATGTTACACCTCCAAACTTTACAATTATAAAAGATGACAGGAGTAATGATAGTCTCAAGATGATTTTACTTCTTATCTCATAGCCAGAGATCTATTGATTAAAAAATTCTTCCAAGTCTACAATAAGCTTTCCACCCTCTATTTATTATTTTCTCAATGGTATAGTTCGAGTTAAGCTTGTGCTAAAAATTGATTCCAAGATATTTATATGAAGTCAATTCTGCCAAGTTGTTGTTGTCATACATGAAACTATTAGTGTAATTTATCTTCTTGGATTTAATTATCATAACATTTGTTCTATCAATGTTAACAAGCATACTCATACAAGAGCAAAAAAAAAAAAAAATCCTTGAGAATTTTTAGTTGTTTGTCCAGATCATAAGGACACATCACCATGAGAACAATATCATTAGTGTAAGGATAATGACTATATTGTTTAGAATCCACTTGAGAAAAACTAAGAGATTGGTTTTAGTATTGCAATTTACTCTTATAATGATCCTAGCCATAAAAATGTGGTCCATAATTGAATGATAGCTCTTGATCTAGCATGGCCTTTAACACTTTTTTGCGGATTTCTAGCGATACATTGATCTTCCTTTCCAAAATAATTCAATATAATTTGTTTGAAATTGGGTTAGTCATAATGGTACTATAATTCGAGGGATTGTTTTTATCTCACCTTTGAAAAATAGGTATAACTAAGATTTCAGTTTCAGGTTTAAGGAAGTCCTAATTGATTATTAATTTGAACATCTTATGGATGTGAGGGGTGAGGATAAACACTTCAATTTTTACAATTTTTTCTTGATATCCTTTATATCCTTAACTTCCCCTCTCGTTGAGATGCTTAACCCCAAACTCTATGTCTTCTATAAAAGATTTTTTT
This sequence comes from Pinus tabuliformis, assembly GCA_031772625.1. Classification (NCBI taxonomy): domain Eukaryota; kingdom Viridiplantae; phylum Streptophyta; class Pinopsida; order Pinales; family Pinaceae; genus Pinus; species Pinus tabuliformis. The sequence goes on along the minus strand of CM062813.1, from coordinate 790,410,296 downwards.
CTATGTAACAAGGGTTTGAATTTTTTCAATGGCATCGAGGAACTCATAAATATATTTAAGGTAGTAATTTTGATCCCGAAAGAGAATCATATATATTTTTTTTTTACGAGTCAGAATTTGCCTCTAAAATTCCTTATGATCTAACTTAGATATATGGAAAAACTTCTCTTTCTTTCTATTTATACAGTAGATTTTTTCATTTTAATTAGGACTTTGTATATATTTATGTTGTTGGATTTTAAGGACTAATTAGAATAATCACTAGTAATTTTTGTAGCAATCTTACACTCTTTATCATAGCAAGGGTTGATCATTCTATTTTGTTTTTTACTCAACACCTTGATCAATAACATGTTAATGGAAGTAGAAAGGATGGTTGTAAAACTATGATAAATTCTTCAATATTTTCATTATTTAATATGAGATTTAATTCATTATTTAAATCCTTTGAAAAAATATATCATCTTTATTTTTGTTAAAATTAAGTTTTTTTACTATAATAATTCTCTTCCATAGTTATTTTGTAACACCCCCTCTCAAGTCTACCCAAAGTAGCCATGTTAAGCGGGGTAAACATGACATGAGAGGCTACTATGATCATATTTGACCTCCTATGTGACCTTAAGGAAATGGAATCGATGGAACATCACACATAGACATCCAACATCATCAACAGAACCCTCAGGAGACAAGTTAGCCACTTAGACAGCCTGTCCATGGGTCTCACAATTAATTTAGATCTCTTAGGCCATATTCATTCTCATTTTATGAGTAAGGGAGCAACCAGCAACCTAAATTCGCTCTCACAGCCTGGTTTCCAGTGATTGTGAACTAAAATTTCTAGTTATGTGCTAGCGACCCCGGGATTTGAGCCACTTTTCTAGCCCAAAATCCCAACCTCTACCCAGAACCTGCTACAACCTTAAGAATAGATCTTGATCTAGCATAGCCTTTAACACTTTTTTTGTGGCTTTCTAGCGATAAAATGATCATCCTTTCTAAAATAATTAAATATAATTTGTTTGAAATTGGGTTACTTATAATGGTACTATAATTTTAGGGATTTCTTTTATCTCATATTTTAAAAGTAGGTACACCTAGGATTTCAGTATCAGGTTTAAGGAAGTCCTAATTGATTATTAATTTGAAAATCTTATGGATGTGAAGGGTGAGGATAAACAATTCAATTTCTAATATTTTTGCTTCATATCCTTTATATCCTTAACTTCCCCTCTTGTTAAGATGCTTAACCACAAATTCCATGTCTTCTATAAAAGATTTATTTATATGTAACAAGGGTTTGAATTTTGTCTATGGCATGAGGGAACTCATAAATATATTTAAGGTAGTAATTTTGATCCCGAAAGAGAATCACATTGTTTTTTTTTTTAATTTACGATTCAGAGTTTGACTGTAATTTTTTTTATCATCTAGCTTAGATAGGTGTAAAAGATTCTCTTTCTTTATATTTATGTAGCAATTTTTTTATTTTTAGGCAGATAGGCCTTCCTTTGAAAGAGACTTTCGTCGTCTTTTTGTTCCTAACGTTGACACCTGGCATCCTGGCGTCCACATTCGCGTGGCGTAATGTCCTGTTGCCACCTGGTCTTGTTCACGTGATGGGTAAGGTACTCTTGTGGTTCACGCCCAACCCGACCATGGTGATGATCTAGGGTTATGATCACCTGAAGGAGGATAATTGGTGGAGGTTTGGTCCTAACCCTAACTGCATGCCTAAAACCCTACGTCTCATTTTGCTTTTGCATTTTTGTTTGTTGTCATCGCGTTTTGAGGTGAGGGTTTTGCAGGTTCTGGTTTGTGCATGGAGGGACGAACCTCCTTCCTCTTCTCTTCGAGAGTATTAATCCCTTCTCCGTGCCTCGTTATTCAACATGTGAACATGTTCCGACCTCCTCCGTGCCCATGTCCTGGTTCCCTCTGCTACCAAAATTCTCAGGATATGCATTCAAGCTCGACTCCCCTTTACCATGAATCTGACGATTCCTCAGGAGTTGAGTATTCTGCATATGAAAATTTTTCTTAGAAAGGAACTCAACCATGGCATATGTTGCTGGAGAAAGGCGCTGAATGGCAGGTATTAGTTAGCTTTTTTTATTTGTTTTTCCCAATAACTCGTTTTTGTTTTGTTTCATTTCCATTCATGTTTGATTTTCTTGATTTACAAGTAGGGTGTGGTTTATAATGTGTTTCCTCTTCTTTCTTGCACAGACCTAGGTTTCTTGTTCCCTTAGTCTCTCACTTACTGTTTCGTAGCGATTCTTGTACTAGGTTCTGTCCATGTTTTCCCAGGAAGCGGAATAAACTCGAGGACGCTCGAAGGTAACATTCCATGTTCCCTTAGGTTTTCAGTCTGTCGTTTCCTTAAAGAGATTCAGTCTCGCGGATCTAGGCCGTGAGGGTTGTGGTAACCGTGATTTCCTTTATCTCTGTGCATGTCTATTACTAGTCTCAGGCACCCTTCTTGGCAAGGAAAAGTTTGGGGCAGAGATGAAGAAAAATTCGAAAGCTCCTCGAGTCAATGTAACTTCCATTATCTTCAGTATAGTTCGTTTTCATTGCTTTATATTTTCATTTGGCCAATATTTGCAAAACTACTTTGCTTCCCTGAAGAATCACTGATATGAGAAACTGTATTTTGTGTTTCATACAGGTGCATTATTATGAGGATGAAACAAAACCAACTGGTACATGTGCTGTTCTTATCGTTGGGGGTGAAAGGTGAGCACTGAAAATGTCTCTTAACAGTACGTTATTGTATTGTACAGTGTACTAGTTCTTTTGTCACTGACACCCCAGATACCTGAGTTTCTTGACCTATGCACATAATATTCGCTTCATTGCTAGCTGTTCTCGTCAGGTTTTTCTCTCTTGACTCGTTTAAATATTAACCTTGTAATGTTCAGGTCAGTGGTTGTAAATTTGTTAGCAACAAATTGCTACAAATCAGAAACTTGAAATCACCCGAAAACTGGGCTTTAGGTAATGTACTGAAGTTTTTGCTCTCTTTTAAGTTATTTTCTCAATGCTTAGGCTTTACTTAGCTCTAAGTTTAAAAGGAAATTATTGTTTGCTGTACAGTTGAGAAGGCCAAGTTATTTTACATTGCTGGCTTTTTCCTTGTAGTCTCGCCTGAGTCGATTCAACTTGTGGTTGAACATGCAGCTCAGAAAGGGAAGGTAAAGTGTATTGTAATCACTTTGGTATCTGGAAGCAGAGGGGTTATTGTGTTATTGGTTATTTGGCAAATTAACAATGTCCATGCCAAATGGTCTTGTATTTCATGTCGTGCAGATATTTATGATGAATCTTGCATCTCCTTATATCTATGAATGTTTTACTGAGGCATGGATGAAAGTTTTTCCGTAAGACCTACTTCCTTGCATTGTTTTAGTCTGATATCTAGATAGCAGATGATTACGTAGATAGAACTTAAAACATTTCTATTTTCATACCAAGTTGATTTGGCTTCTTTCTTCTATGATATCCGAATTCCCTCTGTTATAACTTATAGTTATTATACTGTTTGAAATGTTTCATGATATCTGGCAATTTTACCTCAGGTATATGGATTATGTTTTTGGAGATGAGACTGAAGCAAGGAATTTTGCAAAGGTGCAAGGGTGGGAGGTAAATTATGTGATCTTAATTTCTGACCAATATACTTCTGAACTTGAATGGAGTAGATGTTTACTAAATCTTATGCATTTTCTAGACTGACAATGTTGAAGAAATAGCCCTAAAGATGGAGCACTGCCAAAGGCAACTGGAACTCACAAGAGGATAGTTGTTATTACACAAGGTGCAGATCAAGTAGTCGTTGCAAAAGCTGGAAAGGTAATTATTTTCGATCTTTTGTCTTTTGTTTATAGCTGACATTGAGATTAAGAGAAGATTTTTCTTGAATATTGTACTGGAAGAGGCTAAAAGTTTCAGTGGTCTATGGTACTGGTCTCAGGAATATAAACAAAAGACAAAAGATCGAAAATAATTACCTTTCCAGCTTTTGCAACGACTACTGGATTTGCACCTGGTAACTATTTCTCAATTTCTCATTATTGTACTGGAAGACGCTAAAAGTTTCAGTGGTCTTGGACTCTTGGACATAATTACCTTTCCAGCTTTTGAAACGACTACTGGATTTGCACTTGGTAATTATTTCTCAATTTCTCATTATTGTACTGGAAGAGGCTAAAAGTTTCAGTGGTCTTGGACTCTTGGACATTCCTTCTATATTCAACCAAATACATTCTGGTCTATGGTTCTAGATTTCCTTCCCTTATGATTAAGGATAATATGAGTTCAATCTAGTTCTTAGGAGATTGTTGATGTCTGGACTCTGGAGTTCTTACTTGGTAAAAATTGTGCAACTCCTTGAGAGTTAACATTGGTGACAAACAATATGTAGATTATGGTCTGTGACATGGCATGGCCATCACCATTATCTTTACAAACTGATTCTAGATGATAAGAGAGCTCAGAAACATCATCTCGATTCATGATAGAAGGTGATAGATAGTCTGCCAGGACTTTGTTGGACTCTAGAGTCTACTACAAATCTCTATTGTTAAAGGAAACCCTTAGCAGATGATGACCTTATTTGAACCGTGTTGTGGGAATTTTGGGGTTGTTGGTAATGGAGAATTGAGTAGAAAGGTTAACCCCAGTTTGTGAGCATACCCAAATTGTACTACTTTAAAGCTGAAAATAATTTTGCACTAGAACGCTGATTTTGAGCAGTGTTGACTCTGAGATGCCTCTGCAAATATTTCATCATGTGATCTATCATGAGTCGAAGTATCTGAGCAGGTTGTTGATGTTTGGAGTTCTTACTTGGTAAAAATTGTGCAACCCCATGGGAGTCAACATTTGTGACAAACTCTATGTAGAGTATGGTCTGTGACGTGGCATAGCCATCACCTTTATCTGTACATTCTGATTCTGGATCATAAGAGAGCTCAGAAACATCATCTCGATTCATGATGGAAGGTGATAGATGTCTGCCAGGATTTTGTTGGACTCCACTATAAATCTCCAACCTTAAGGGAACCCTTAGCAGATGACCTTAGAACCGTATTGTGAGAATTTTGGGTTTGTTGGTACTTATGCAAATTTTGGGTTAACCCAAGTTTGTTAGTATACTCAAATTGTATTAGTTTAAAGCTGAAAATAAATTTGCACTTGCATGCTGATTTTGAGATGCCTCTGCAAACATTTCACCATGCGATCTGTCATTACTCAGATTATTTATATATGTATTGAGCTCTGGTTTTTCATATTTTCCCTGTATATCTATTCAAATAATAGAAAAAAGAAAATGTGCTCTACAGCAGAAATAAGTGCGTGTAATAATTTTGGAATCATATTGGTTATTCACTCTTTCTTCTCCTTGTAAGTACTTCTCCTTAACCAATCTTCTTCTGTTTCTTTTGTCTGCTGTGTTCTATCATGGCAATAATGTATTCTGTCTTCTCCTTGGAAGGAATTTGTATCTTACTCATATTACCAGTCCCTTTTGTTTTGTTTCATGAATGTAGTTTTGGTTGTATTTTTTTCATTAGGAGAGATACAAGTCGCACAAGTTATGCACATTACATGATGTGCTTTTTCTTCTCCTTGTGAGGGATTTTTGTCTTATTACCAATGTACCATTCTTCGTCTGTTTTTTCTTTGCTGTTCTATCATATCCAAGAATGTACTCTTTCTTATAATTGGAAGCAATTTATATCTTACCAAGATTAAAATTGTACTCTATTATTATCATGTACCAGTCGTGTCTGTTTATTGTTTTTTTATTAGGAGTGATAAAAATTGTCATTGCCCATTGGTAGATCATAGAACAGTCTTGTGCTCTTTCTTCTCTCTGTTGTTCCATTGTGCCAATGATGTGCACTTTTTTTTATCATTGTAAGGAATTTATATCTTACTATTTGGCTTCATGTATATCTTATATATCACTACTCTTTGTTATCATTGTAAGGAATTTATTTCTTACCATAATTTATACCAATCTCTTGTTTCGCTTCTTGTATCATATTTTGTTATAATTGATTTTTATTAGGAGAGGCACAAGTCGTGATAGGGAGGAAGCTATGCACATGTAATTTGCCAAGGGACTTTCTGGTGTTTAAAAATTAAATTGCCACATATCTCCGTTGGTATGCCATGAGCGTATTAGCTGTTAATTTGTTAATGTTTAGTTTCATGGAACTTTTAATGAGAATTATCGAGTAGACAAATTTTGCATCAAGTGCTTTTCTCTTCTTTCAAGAAACAAATGGTTCTCGTTATCTGAGTGTCCTCCTTTTTTTTTTTTTTATAAATGCAAACAAACACAAAACACAGAGAAACTCTTAATAAGCCAAAGAGATCCACTGGGGGTATGGGGTTGGATACCCACACACATAGAAGTCATTGGGGTGTGGGGTTTTATACCCACAAACATAGAAGGACACAAAGAAACTCTACATAAACCAAATAGATGCACGGAACACACAAGTTGTGTTGGGTTGTGGGCTGGAGACCCACAAACACAGAAGGATACAAAGAAACTCTGGGTGTGGGAATGGATACCCACAGACACAGGACACAAAGAAACTCTTAATAACCCAAAGAGATCCACTGAACACATGTGATATTGATAATGGAAAAAGGGAAGATTCTATTACATCAACTTTAATATTTTGGGTGTGAATGGAGTAAGGGAAGATTCTGCTGCGGACATTGAAGCAGAAAGGACATGCAGAAACTCTTAATAAGCCAAAAGAGATTCACTGAGAACATATGTCTTGTTGAAAATGGAGAAAGGGAAAATTCCATTACATCAACCTTAGTATTTTGGTACAGAGGATCACTTAAAACTTTGAGTTGCTTCCCACTATTTCAAGTCACATTGATATAGCAAAGAGTTACAAATGTTGGAAAAACATGAAAGGAAAACTGAATATTTTAGAAAGGTTTGGAAACATTTTCTTTTTCCACTCTGATGTTTAATGATCCCATCCAAAGCCCTATACTCCATACGGAAATAAACTACATGCTAAAATAATGAAGGAAATGGACATGACCGCAATAAGTATTGTTTGCAAATTCAAACACCAGACATACAAAATATTTAGCCTGATTTGTTTGACACAAACTGCTCAGAGCATGAAAGAATGACACGTGATTGTTGCTCATCTAGAAGAATGAAGACGAAAGAAATTTTATTAATGTCTACACATGACGAATATATAAAAGGGTACTGCTAGGCATACCAAAAGTATACAGATAAAACATAAACCGGTAAACCCTAAAAATAATATAAACAGGTATAGACCTTTTAATGTAGATATAGATATAAAAGAGCTAGTGTGATCGTCGTCAATCACTGAGATTGTTCTCCGAGGAATGGCCCGGACTGAGTGGATCAGGCTGGATAATCTGGAAGAGCTGGGTGCTTCCACGATGGTATAGATAGACAAAACTTCAATCTACATTAAGCCATAAAATCACATTATTCATTTGCTAACCAACTCCTTCCTTGCAAATTTTAGGCCTAAAGAAATTTCCCAATATTTTCCCAGATTCCTACTTTGTTGAAATAAATTTAAGTTATCTTCCCATAGCGTTTCTCTAATTATTTGTTTTCGGAGAGGGAAGGGGAAAGATTAGTTATTTATTTTCAGATGGGTTACTGGCACCTGTCATCCCAAAAATTCTGCTCATATGATCTATCATAGCTGCACTTCCAATTTCCCAATAACAGAATGGTGCCCTGAGTATTTATTTGGACATATTTTTTTCCCATATAAAATATTAAGCATTCCTTGAAATTGTGGGTTTCTTGACTTTTGACCAATAACTATTTGTTTTGCTAGGATGCTGATGATTCAGTGCCTTTCTTCTAGGGCACTGCAGCTGATGATTACCTTGTATTATTTGATGAGCCAAATGTCTTGAAAGAAGGATGCAGAAAATCTTTTGCTCCATTTCCCCGAGGTAATATAGGACTGCTAAATTAGAGCTTATCTGTTTTTTAGCTATCTAGCACATGAAAGTGTAGCTGAATGTTGGCTATAAAGCCTCTAATGTAATATTGGTTGTTGCATTTGCCGTCGCAGGTTGTTACTTCTCTACATCATGTGGATTGCAGAGCTTTGAACATCCTTTGAATAAGTTGATGCCAATGCCTCGTGTTGATAGTGCATTTGGCAATAGCGGGATCTCTTCCTCTGGCTGAGTAGAATCCTCTCATGGCAAGCTCATTACTAATACTTTGCAAGAGTTCACGTATGATAATTTAATGACTTTTCAAGCACTTGGAGAGCAATAGATTGTGAACCAAATGATAGCAACCAATAGTAAGGTTATTGTAGAGGCAGCCACAGGAATAGAATTATCCTTTGAAGTTGATGACTTCTTCACTTTATATGTAGATTTCAATTCTCCTATGGCTGTAATAAATGTTTCAAATGCACTTAATAAAAATGTATCCATTGTTGACTCAAGTGGAACGTTCTTCAGCTCTCTAAATAATAATCAAAATGTAGGGGGAGACGATACAATCACCAACGCTCTTCAGCTCTCTCAATAATAATCAAAATGCAGGGGGAGACGATACAATCACCAGCGCCCAACAGATGTACAATTATCAAAGCACTCAAGGTTGCTATTCCAAGCAAGTTAAAGCAATCAACTCAACACTTGGGATCAAATCCCACAAAGCAATTCTATACCTACTCTTCAAATTCCTTCAAGCTTTTGAAAGTAAAACCAATGAATTACCAATATAATTTTACAATAATAAAAAACAATTAGAAGGCCTTTAGCGAGCTCAAATTGCTCATCCGTTAGGCTTGAACCAACATCTCTTCTGGAGAAATTCAACAATTCTAATTTAATAATCTGCTTGAACCAACATCTCTTCTGGAGAAATTCAACAATTCTAATTTAATAAACCTATCGACCTCTCTTTGTACCTTATGGGACAATTGCTAGTAATTAGGACTTTGTATCAATTTATGTTGTTGGAATTTAAGGACTAATTAGAATAATCACTAGTAATTTTTCTAGCAATCTTACACTCTTTACCATAGCAAGGGTTTATCATTCTATTTCCTTTTTTACTCAACACCTTGATAAATAACATGTTAATGGAAATAGAAAGGGTGGTTGTAAAATTAATGTCTTTGATATTTTCATTATTTAATATGAGATTTAATTTATTATCTAAATCCTTTGAAAAAATATATCATCTTGATTTTTGTTAAAATTAAGTTTTTTTTATTATACTAATTATCTTCCATAGGTGTTTTATGGATAACAAAGTGTAAAGTTAGGGTTAAATTTCAATTATCAAAATTGAGTTTATATTCATTTAAAACATTCAATTTACTATTTTATTATATACATAAATATCATATTAGATGTCACATAATCCAAAACACTATGACAAAGCCCATGAATACAAGTCATCTAGTTGGATTTTGGCCACTTTAAAAGACCATTGCAAATAATTACATCTTAAGAACTAAAAATCTCGATTAGCTTAGTTTCAACAAAAATTTCAACCAACTCTTGATATTTCCTTTTATACTTGCTAGCTAAAACCAGGTCCTAATATAGCCATAAAGGATGAGAGCCACAATCATTTCTTTCTTAAAATAATAACTGGAGTAGTTATTAAAGTCTCCTAGAAAGAGAATATTTCCTTCATTTTTCAAATTACTATGAATATCATGTTCTAAGCTATTGTAAGGACAATTTTTATCTATAGTATTTTTTTCTATTTTCTAAAACATGTTGAATTAATAAGCAAAAAATGACATATTTCTATATAAATCTTCTTAACATTAATATCAATTATTTCCATTCAAATGCACTGATTGAAGGGATCTTTTTTTATGAATTCTAATGTGAGGCTAAACGTTCCTATTGATGTAATAAGATATGCCTCCAATCCCTTAGTGGTAGTAGGATCACTTGTTCCATACTAACCATCATACAAACCTTCCATGATCCAAAATGAATCCTAAAAACCTCTATGTCTTTCAATACTTAAACACTATCGCAAAGGATAAACCTTCAAGAATGGCGGAAAACACTATCGGATGGGAAAAACATGAAGAAATAGCGAAAACAGAGTCTATCGGAGGCTTAAGCAACATCACACAGGAGTCGTCGGATTTGGTCAATCAATGGTCCAAATCTAATCGGCATATCACAATCAGAGGTGGCAAGCATAGTTAATCAGAAGCGGCCTTATGGAAATCGCGATAGCGATCAAGCGTGATTAAACAAGGACTGTCGATCAAGCGCGTAGATCAATGGTCTAGATCTACTCGTAGAATATCACATCGCTCATATGCATACATAGAAGGACTTAGCCCACGGTTTGAAGGATTGGCAATATGCGATTGTGATATATCGCATCACAATATTGCATCGCAGCTTTGTAAGGGGTGATGCCAAGAAGGCCAGTGACCATGCGATAGTGATGCACCGATAACTTATAAGGTTGATCTGCACAATTGGCAATCAGAAGTTAAAAGGGATATGTAACATGCGATATAACTGGACCCAAAAGGGTTTATGAATGCGATATGATATATTTTGGAGTTCGATATGGAGCAATTTGTTGGGTTTTCCTTTGTATTTGGGGTTTTTCATTATAAACCCAAATACAAAGGAACCCAAAACTAGCGACTTGCGATAGTGATATAAAGGCAAACCCGATGGAGTTTAGGGTGGATTCAATAATATTTCAAGCCCGATAAAAGGCTTTTTGGAAAAATTTTCAGTGTTTCTGTGTATTTCTCTATGTAAACAGAGAAACAATTGTTTTGAGATTTCAAACGCGCTGGTGGTCCCTTTTGTTTAAAAAAAGGTGGCCACCATACCTGAAGACATTACACCATGATTGGTTAACGCTCAGAGGGGATTTGAGTGGATAAAGGCTAGGAGCCAGAGAGCCCAAAAGGGAAAATGAACAGACAATCATCGATAGGCTTAAAAGCCACTCAGTGTCAGAGACAAAGGGAGGCAGTGCTGAGAGAGAGAGAAAACAAAGACAGAGTGAGAGGGAGAGTCTGTGTACTTAGAAAGACTTGGGGATTCAAGCAAAACCCTGTTTTTTGTTCATGTTGTGTTGAGACTCAATTTGAGCTCACATTTGTAAAAACTCTACTCTTGAAGACATAAGAGAGAGGTCACCACTGAAAACTGGACTAGGAGACGTAGCCCAAGAGTTTTGGGTGAACTCCTTGATTATTTGTTATGTTATGTGTCTGTGTGTTATGTTTCTCTAACCGCTCATTGTCTGTATTATTCGTAATCTTTTCGATCCGTTGCACTAGGTAATATAGGAAAATCTTGCACGTGAGTCTGTAATACCTTAATAATAATCTAAGATCTCATTTTCAAATCATTCCATGCTAGGTACTTCAAGTTCTTTATGCTCCTAAGTTTAAACAATTACTATAATATCGATTTCACTCAAGATCCAATTTAATATAGGTCCTTTACTCCATGGAAAGCCATGACAATTCCAATAGAGGATATGGAGAGCCCCAAATTATTATTTATTGTTATATTTTTGGTTTGTATCCCTAATAATATCTTTTATATTGCAAATTCTTCACAATTTCCTTCTTCCATGGCTTCTTTACCTTTTGAACTTGATTTCTTAATCTAGGTTGGTCTTATGGAATAAGGCCTTCATTTATAAATATTTTACCATTTTAAACTTGGAATTTTATTATTAATATGTATGGTCATCAAAGATAAATTTAACATGAATTAACTTATATTTATGCTCAATTATTCTACCTGAACTCTTTTCTTCTATTAAACAAGTTGTTTCAATTTTTAATTTATTGTATAGTTCTTTCAATTTGTAATTTATGGTATAGTTTTTCTTTCACTAGAATGTCCTAAAATTTATTTTCTTTTAGACCAGAAATTATGAGGTTGAAAGATGTTTTACAAAATAAATGGTATAATTCTATAATTTTATTCATTTCCTCTTTACTCAATTTGTTATGCAATTTTGCTTCAAAACTATTCAAAACCAACTTGTTATATAGATTTTCTTATAGATATTTAATATGTTAGTATTATGATTATACTGAGAGAGGGGTCGTGAATTAATATAATGGTATATTTTAATAGTCTTAAAAATATAAAACAACCTAAACCATGAAACAAACAATCACATAACCAATGCATAGGAACACTAGATGTAAGTGGAAATGCATGGAGGGAGAAAACCACAAAATTTCTGTTAGAATATTGTTGTAAGCTCCAACCTATTGTTACATTAACTTTACTAGCACCATAGAGAATAGACAACCATCTCTTGAATTCATATGCACCAAGCTTAAGGAGGAACTAACTCCTAAACTTTACACGCACCTACCTGAAGGATACTCCTATGAGGTGATGTGAGGGCATTCTTTGCCTATAAAATCCTCTTTTCATCATTTTTTCAAACTCAGATCCATGGGTTCATTCTTTAGTATTTACAAATTCATACTTATTTAACCTCTTCATTGTTCTAAACCTTGTACAACTCACACTCCATTTAGCTCACTGTCATCACACTTCACTCTGCAATCTCGTAATATTTTCTTTGCCTCAACCAAATCTCATATCCACAAAATAATATATTCAGTTCTTTACTTTCTTGATTTTGATCTCACACTTATCATTTCAAGCTCATACTTCTCACATATTATGCGATAATCTATTATGTTCTACGCCACATCTCCTCTAATCCAAATTTGATATGTTCAAATCACTCATTCTCTCTTCTACTCCCAAGTCAGTTGCAACTCAAATCTGCATTTAGAATATTATGATCCCTACTTTATCTCTCTTACCTCTATTGTCATTTCTCTCTCCTCCCATGCTGAATTTTCCTTTTCTCAGTATGTTGGAGAATATTGTTTCTTGCAGGCTCACAACCTATACTCAAACTCAAACATTCTCCTTAACTAAATTTCCTATTCTTCCTTAAACTTATTGTATTTTTCATATTGTTGACAGTGTTAGAAATACATCAACCAAGGGGGTCTCCCTGATGCAAAGTCCCAATTAGACCTCACACCATTTGGAATAGGAGCCCCATCTGGAGTATCGGCCTAGTTTCCATATATTCTTATAGATTTTCCTTAGCTCTAACTGTCAGCAAGAGAGAGGGATACACATGTACTTTTGAAAGGCAAGTGAGTGTGCTTGGTGAGTGTTTGATCATAGGTGTGCCAAGGTTCTTTTACTGCAAAGAGAAAGAAAGGTAAGCCTCTAAGAGAGAGGTAATAGTACCATGCTAGTAGAAACACACACGAACAAGAAGAATCCATCTAACATCCAGTGGAATAGTCCAACAAGATGTAACTGTCATGTAACCAACTTTATCAAGAAGGATATATCTAACATCCATCGGATTATTCCACAAAGATGTGACAGTCATAACAACCATTACAACACATTCTCAATATGATAAGCACTAAAATAACCAAAATATTTCAAATACTTTAGCACAGGTGAAAACAAACATGAACTACAAACATTCACAGAATAATCTTACAAATATTCATAATCCATGCATGAATAATGTTTTGGTCATCAGACTTCATATATTAAGTGAAAGTTCTCGCACACATGTATACAATGAACACCATTAGCTCCAATAGTGGAGCATTGGAGCTACTCCTTTCTCCACAAAAGAACTAGTATGTCTCTCCAATGCCTTGCAGGAGGACCCAATGTGTGAAAAATCCTTTTCTCATACAATGAGGGTGTATACATAATTAAGAGGTGATACTTCAACTTTCTTGTGACTCTTTGACTACCCTCATGACTGTTTGACTTCTTATGACTTTTCGACTTTACATGACTCTTCATATTCTGAACGTGTCCTTTGGACTTCCACTTTACAATACATTTTGAATAAATAATTACATAATTCACAATAATGATGTGGCATATGATGACTCATTATAGGATATGACATGACACTAATGACATGGATTGCATGATGATGTGGTAGTGCCAAGCTATCCTTCTTGTTGCTTCTTTCTTTCTATCTTGAATAAGAGATGTATCCAATCCTTCATCTTTATATGAGATATGCATTTTTCTTCATATCTACCCTCCAAAGGGCTGTGAATCAGATGGAGTCTTCATGCAATCTTGATCTTTGATCTTATGTTGTAATCCAATGTTCTGTCATCTTCTTGTATGATTATCATCCTTTCTCCTAAGCTCCTTAGGTATCTTCTAGCATCTTCTCCTTCTCCATCTCCTTCTTCATCATCTTGCCATAGCATGATAGACATCCAGCATCTAGAATCCACTCATGCCAAGATGACATCAGTCTGATAAACCCCTAATCTAAGATGTCGCATGATGATCCGTACACTGAGTCGAAGTTGGGTGGTAGGCCAAGGGAGAGTCTCAATGACTGTGCAGTTGTGTAAATCACGCAATCAAGGGTCAAGCTTGAGCCTTGAGACTGCGCAATGCATTGTTTAGGCTTAGACTAAGCAAAGATATTGCGTAGTTGGGGAGCTCAGGGAGCCAGGATGAGGGGTTTTACTGTTTCAGCCAATTGTGTAGTTCTGGGAGGTAAATCGGGCCTTATGATTTCACATTTCAAGATCTCACGGTTGAGCTTGCGTTCAGAGATTACACAATACGTAGTTTGGGCTAGGTTGGAGGGTTGAATTCGGCAATTTTAGAGGCCAAGGCTCAGGGTTGAGCACTGAAAATACATAGTGGATAATCCTTGAAGGTAGGAATTACACATTGCACAATGTTAAGATTCAAGGTTGTATCTTGAGGGCTAAGACTACATAATGTTCAGTTTAGGAAGGTCGAATGAGGCTAAGTTTTTGGGAATTTTCTAAAATTTGGTTATGTTGGATCAATGAAACTGATCATGTGAACAGTGATAGGACTTGATTGTGATCACACACTTAGACACTTGACGACACAACATAGATCATTTGGAACACATGAATACATACGTCCCTTAGTGTGACAACCTTTACAACAACTTACGACAAGTGTGACACTAAAGATACACTTTGCAATGACAATGACGACACTTTTGCAACAGTGCGTGAAACTTTGGAAATGAGTGTGAAACATTCCTTCATGATATATTATAACAAATCAGCATCACAAATATTCCCCTTGAAATAAACTAAAACTCCACTTTACATTATAAGTGACAATTCCCGTGCCAAAAGCGGACACTTGCTATATAAAAATAAGAGTGTGAATGATACTTGCGATATGCAAACAACGGTGAAAAAGACACATGTTGGGGCAAATATAACATGAAAACGATACTAATCAAAGGGAAAGAAAGCAAAAGCAACAATCATAAACATGAAAACAACACTCGCGACGGTGAAAGTGTGCAAAAGCAACAGTTGGAGAAAATCACCAAAATAGAAGTACAATCACATGAGATTTCCATAATAAGCATGGAGTTCATGGTTCAACACAAGGATTTCTTAAAGAAAGGACCATATTTTTCGTTGTAACATCATCAGCCAAAAGGTGTAACCAAAACAAGGAAGAAGGACAAAGAGTTAGCCAAATTTTGCAGTGTTACAAAGTCCTTTTCTATTTTTCCACATTCCCTTTGAGCCAACAGAGCATCTTCATGCATGGTCTAAAAAAACGAAAGAAAGGACAACACACAGGAAGGAAACAAAACCAGAATACAAGACAAAAATTGGCTAAAGAAAAACATGATGCGAAATCAAAACTAGAAAACACAAGACAAACTACAGGAAACGAATGCAGGATGAATGTGTAGGTAGACTAGAATGCACCTAGACCTACTCCAAAATTAACCAGCTAGAAGGTTGGGGCCATGTATAATGGAATTTCAAGTGTAGCCACAATAGTTGTTCTCGACTTACATCCACAAAGATAAGAAAAATTAAAATAGATATAAGTAATGTGCAATAGAAAAGATAAGAACTTGAATAACTTGCGCAAAAATTTGAAGGTCTTGCTTGTCAGTAGAAAGATAGGCCATTGC
The DNA here is from genome assembly GCA_031772625.1 of Pinus tabuliformis. Lineage (NCBI taxonomy): Eukaryota > Viridiplantae > Streptophyta > Pinopsida > Pinales > Pinaceae > Pinus > Pinus tabuliformis. The sequence continues at coordinate 790,394,239 of CM062813.1, read as the reverse complement.
TTCTATTTCTAGCTAGTTTACATTCTTTCCCATTCTATGAGAACAATCATTCAACAAACCTCAAAAGCTTCTCGCGGATTTGTCTCCATCTACACCAAACTCGTTAGCAAGCGTGAGGAAAGATCGAAACTTGTTATTTGTGATGTAGCTTTCCAAGTAAGATTGTTCCAACCATTAAACGATTAGATCATAAAATTCATGATAATCCTCTTGAAAACCCACAAATCTTTGAATTTTCAATTAGAGGCATTAGATTAGGATGAGAATCTTGTGAGGGAAAATAGATCTGATCATATTCAGCGATCATGTCAAGAAATTAAGGACCTAAAATAACCATCAATGAAGGCTAAAGTGCCTCAATTGCTCATCAAGTATTCGAATAGTGAAATGTTGAACCATAAATATCAAAGGATGTAAAACAATTGTCAATGGATGCGCTGGTGGGAAAATGATAAGTTGAATGATATTCATCAGAGATAGAATAATGATCAGGTGGGTTGATTAAAACATCATATTCTTAGTTTGTAATTAACAAAGATAAATCAATTTAAACAACTCTGTGAATTCTCTGAACAATCGAACCAACTTCCTCACAGGCCGAAGGGTGACATACCATATTCCTATAATTGGTGACAAACTGTACAAGAATATTAATTATCGAAATATTTTAAAAGGGATGCCAATGAAACAAACACATGAGACTAGTCAGGACATAGTGAACGAAGAAGAGTTTCATTCACTCAATAACTAGTGCATTCATTATCACTCAAGAGGATTTTAGGTGCAATGAAAGGAAATATTTGCAATATAACATTCGCAAGAAAAACTGGGAGTTGAATATTATGAGATGAATCTGATGGGCATGATTTATTTGGACAAAGATAGTCTTTGAAATAACAAACTTTGCAATTCCATGAATTTATGAGTGATACACAATCCAAACCCGAGTTTGATGCAAGATATTTGCATGAAATGGATCAAATAGAGAAGATCCTTGAATCCAATTAGAAACCAAATCTCAAAAGTTTAAAAGATTACATCTAAAATATCAAATATCCTTCATAAAAGAATTTAAATTTAGTGAAACCATGTAAAGAGAAGGATTGTGTGAAAGAAACTAGATCTGACTTAGTTCGGGGAGCTTAAGAGAGTTGTGAGATCCTGAAATAACCATCAACGGAAGTTGAAATGCCTTTAATTCCTGACAAGCCCTGAACTTTCAAGGATTTTCAAATCACATCCTGAAAATTTAACCAGATCGTGCATGATGTGAGGATAACCGCTACCAATGGTTTCAATAGAGCACTTCTCATTGGATGGAAACCATATTTGTCATTGATTTGACTGGATTTTTCAACTTCAACAACCATATTACTCAAGTTGAAGGATTCATCTGATCAAAAATTTGAAGATGTATAAATCGGTGAAATTCCATGAGCAAGCTGATTTGGAGACTTGTCTTCATGCAAGACTAGAGATGATGAGAAATGGAAAGAGTACCCAATGATTTTATTGTTTTCATTTTCATCATGGATAATTTCACCACCTTGTGTCAATTTATAAGTTAACTCATCGGATGAAAAACTTGAGGAGCATAGAGTCGTCGCTAGTAGATGCCTCAAAAACAGTAAAGCACAAGGGATAGTTAGATGAAGAGGAAGTTTCGGTAAGGGAATCTTCTTTGACTAAATCATATTCTAGATCTAAAGTAACATCTTCATGAGAAATTGAAATATCAGATTATGCATCTAGGCATTTGTGATCGCATACATCAACAAAGTCATCATCATCAAAATGATTTGTTGAGAAATCGCAACAAGAAATTCTAGTTTAATTTGTCCTTGAATTAAATTGTGAATTAAAATTGAATTCTATTCTCATAGCAACTTGTAAATACTTAATTAAGTTTAATTAACTTAATTAGCTTAGTAAATTCTAATTGGATGTCTTTTGTAAGTCATGTATATGTTCTCCCTAAATTTTAGGGGTCTAATATGAGTTTAGATTGATTTGTAATTAGATAACTTAGTTTACTGAGTTATGGTTAGTTAAAATAGTTCTAATTGTTTGTTGAACTAGTAGAGGATTGGCAGTCAGTTAGTGCACTCGTGCATCCACAAGTGCTACTCTAGGTAACTGAAGATTCACTCATACGAAACTCGTGCATAGCAGTTCTGAGAAAGACCCAGTTGAGACTAAAGTGCAGGGGCAGTGTACTATCAGTTGTGTGATTTACTGAGTTGTAAATATCATTCATGCAATCAAGAAGAGGACCTATTTAAGATTGCATAGTTTTGGAAGCATGAATTCCCTTTAAATACAGGCTATTCATCCTATGAATTGTGCAATGAAATAGGGGCTTTGCAGGCAGTGGAAATTGGCTAAGTGTTGGCTAAAAGCGAGCTTGTGAGGTAGAGAATTGAGCATACTTGTGCGGAATTGTTTTAGTGAGAACAAGATTTGTATCTTCACTAATATTTCTAATTAATGCAATAAAGATAGGCGAGGTTTTGAGTAGTGGCTTTCCTTAGAAAAAATTATTGTGTTATGTGTCGTTGATTTGTCTTATTCTTGTTCATATTGTTTTCATCAATCTATTGGTTTCCGCTAGCTGAAAGTAGATGTAGATTATTGTCTCTTGTTTTAGTAGATTACATGAGCTTGTGAATCTATAGGAAAATATACATGGTATCAGAGCTAAATATAGTATACTAGAGGAGGTTTTGATGTTTTGTGTTTTGGGTTACAGGTGTAATTTGAATTTGCAATACATACTTCAGGATCGACAGATGGTGTTCTATGGTTTGCGGCTCAAGTATGCCTTGGAAGGCGGCTCCAATTATATAGCCTGGAGGGATAGAATGGAGGTTGTGTTGGAGGGTAATGGCTTGAAGGAATTCATTGATGAAGACATTCCTAAGCTAGCAGCATCGGATGCATAGAATCTGGTCGAATGGAAGAAGTGTGTGGCGAAGGTGAGGTGGATAATCCTTGAGGGAGTTCGAGACCACATTGTCTCGAGTCTCCATGGAAAGGAAACCCCGTATGTTATGTGGAAAGCATTGACGGACTTGTATCAGAATAGAAATGACCAAAGGAAATTGGCACTGAAAGAAAAACTGAGAAAAATCAAAATGGATAAAGGCAAGACTATTCCAAAATACTTGACCAAGTTCACTAAGTGTCATGATCAACTTAGAAGTGTTGGAATCATTGTTTCCGAGGATGATATGGTGATTCTTTCAGTTCTAGGACTCCCAAAGAGTTGGCATAGTTATCAAGACTCTGTCAATGGTCGGGATAAGCTGTCAAGTTGGGAACAACTATGGTCAGATTTGATGGAGGAGGAGAACAAGAGGAACACCAGGGATGGATCTTCATCAAAGACTGATGATGAAGAGAACTGTGCCTTAATGATTAAGTCGAAGAAGGGTAAAGGAAAATATTTCCATTCCAAATCGAATTCTTGCCATGGAGGTAAGAAGAAAGACATGACAAAATTTAAGTGCTTTCATTGTCACAATCTGGGCCATTTTGCTACAAATTATGTGCTCAAGAACTCCAAGAATAAGTCCTCAAGAGGAGCGGCGGGTGAGGCTGTTATGAAACCAGCTTACAAAAAGATAGAAAAGAGAGATCAATGCCTTAGAATTTAGCCTCTTCGAGGGGGCAACCTCCTTTACATTACACAAATGAACAATTCTTGGATGATACAAATGAAAAGACCTCCTTTCTATATATAGGAGTCTAAGGGGTCATAACATAATCAGAGCCGACATAACAATAATAATTTAAGGGCACAATAATAACAATAGTGGGCTTCTATGTGGCACAATAGTAACAATATGGGCACTACATGGGTACATCAATATAATAAGTGGGTTGTACTAATAACAATAAGGGGTTACACTAGTAGTATAGGGGCCTAACATGCTCCTCTCCTTCAAAAAGCATTGTCCTCAATGCTTGAGTAGTTCTTGATGCTTTTGTATAAAATTCTTGTCCTCCCATGTGGAATCTTCAGCGGGTAAGTTCTTCCACTTGATGAGATACTCTGAAATTGATCGATTTCGTAGCTTTCGGGTTCTTGTTTCTGTGACTGCTCCAGGTTCCAATATGATTTTTCCTTCATCTTCAATTTCTGGCAATATTGTTTGAATTGGGATCTTTTGCAACTTTTGAATAAGTGGCCATACTTCTTTATCCTTCTTCCATTCATCCCTTGCTTCGTTTATCCAATCTGGTTGGATAATAGAAATAACACAAAACAATGCTTCCACATCCTCATCCTTGAAGAGTCTTCCCATTCGGTAAGGTCCCCATTTTTTAAGTGCATACCGACATTTCTTTGTCATAAATAGCTTTCTTCAGATGTAGCAGTGAAAATACCCAATCATCTACATCAAAACACTTTTCACTACGATGTTGATCTACCTGTTGTTTCGTTTGATTTTGCACCAAAGTGGCGTTATCCTTTAAAAGTTGGAGAACTTGTTGTTGATGCTCAATGTGATCTTTCTCTGCTTGAACCTTTTTCTTCTTGATATGTCCTTCTATCTCTAGAGTTTGAGGAGTGGTAATTTCTTCCAATCCTTTACGAGATATGGTCGGATTCATTTCTTGATGCTCGATGTGATCTCTTACTTCTTGAACATTTTTCTTCTTGATATGTCCTTCTATCTTGATATTTTGAGGAGTGGTAATTTCGACCAATGAATTACAAGATATGGTTGGATTCATTTCTTCTTTCTCGATGTGATATTTCACTTCTTGCACCTTTTTCTTCTTGATATGTCCTTCTATCTTGAGAGTTTGAGGAGTGGTAATTCTTGCCAATGTTTACAAGATATGGTCTGATTCATTTCTTCTTTCTCTGGGGTGGGGTCGTGGCATATATCCTCTTCTTTTGATGTTTCTTGATCCTTTTCTTTCTCCTCTTCATATTCTATGTAAAATAATTTCTTCTCAGAACACTTATGACCTTTAGTGCATTTGCTATCACAATTGTAACAAAGCCCTTTTTCTCTTTTTTCTTCCAATTGTTGTGGTGTAACCCTTGTAGGTTGTGGAAGGCTGGGAGAAACAACACTTCCATCTTTATAGTTGTGAGGGGTATGCTTCCTGGTTTCCATAATTTTGCCTTCACTATGTCACAAATCCCTTTTACTCTTTCCAATTGTTGTGGTGTTGCTCTAAAGAAGTTGTTTCTCTTTGTATCCTCATAATGTGCTATCATTTCCTCCGTGAAAATTGACCACGTAACAAGTTGTTTACGAGAACAAAGCCCTTCATACCATAAAAATTGATCCAGTTATAAAAATGAAGATACAATACATACCTTTTGTAACAGTGGTACACCATGTAGATCACATATTGCTCCATCTGAAGTATCCAATTTACCGGATCCTTGCCGTCAAACTTCCTCATCTTGCTTTTTCTTGACTTTAGGAGCTCGACCTTGAAATGACTGTAACTCTATACTTTTGGATCTTTAAGTTCTGAAATTGCGTCTTGTAGTAGCCCTCTATGTCCTCTTTACAATGCCACTAGTCTGATCCAAATTGGATTCTCCAAGAAAGAGTTATGCACAATCTCCCAAGATGATCTGATTATAGACTAATTTAGTAGAGTGAACTTGTACAACATGCCACGAGTCACTGTTTCGACCTTTGGATCTGAAAAAGATATACAAGAAAATACATTCCATCCTCTTTCTGTACCTTCTTACGAAATTTCAATGCGATGCAAATAGAGAAAGTTATGACGATTTTCCCCAGGTCCCCTGTTTGGAATGTAATTCAGGAGTCTGCAAAAAGACCAACTTCCTCAGATCATATCTCGACAAATATAGTGCGAAAAGCTCTGAAATTTGGACCCAAGCTTTAGCACGATGTCTTCTCAAATGGGTTTTTTTTTAGCTTCTGAAACGTCGCAGAAAAAATTTATAGTGAAAATGCCACGATGACCTGTTTGGAGCAGCGAAACCCTAGAATCCAAAGCTCTGATACCAAATGTTATGAAACCAGCTTACAAAAAGATAGAAAAGAGAGATCAACACCTTAGAATTTAGCCTCTTCGAGGGGGCAACCTCCTTTACATTACACAAATGAACAATTCTTGGATGATACAAATGAAAAGACCTCATTTCTATATATAGGAGTCTAAGGGTCATAACATAATGAGAGTCGATATAACAATAATAGTTTAAGGGCACAATAATAACAATAGTGGGATTCTATGTGGCACAATAGTAACAATATGGGCAATACATGGGTACATCAATATAATAAGTGGGTTGTACTAATAACAATAAGGGGTTACACTAGTAGTATAGGGGCCTAACATGCTCCTCTCCTTCAAAAAGCGTTGTCCTCAACGCTTGAGTAGTTCTTGATGCTTTTGTATAAAATTCTTGTCCTCCCATGTGGAATCTTCAGCGGGTAAGTTCTTCCACTTGATGAGATACTCTGAAATTGATCGATTTCGTAGCTATCAGGTTCTTATTTCTGTGACTGCTCCAGGTTCCAATATGATTTTTCCTTCCTCTTCAATTTCTGGCAATATTGTTTGAATTGGGATCTTTTGCAACTTTTGAATAAGTGGCCTATATATTTAAGGCCATCATGATCTATTTTTACGAAATGTTATGAAACCAGCTCAAGAATAGATAGAAAAGATAGATCAATGCCTTAGAATTCAGCCTCTTCGAGGGGGAAACCTCCTTTACATTACATAAATGAATAATTCTTGGATGATACAAATGAAAAGACCCCCTTTCTATATATAGGAGTCTAAGGGGTCATAACATAATCAGAGCCGACATAACAATAATAATTTAAGGGCACAATAATAACAATATTGGGCTTCTATGTGGCACAATAGTAACAATATGGGCACTACATGGGTACATCAATATAATAAGTGGGTTGTACTAATAACAATAAGGGGTTAAACTAGTAGTATAGGGGCCTAACAGAGGCTTTGGCCTCTCAATTCGAATTGGAATTTTCTCGCATTGCATGCATGGTGTCATAAATGGTGGGAAGTGTATGGTACTTAGACAGTGGATCTTCATTCTACATGATTGGAGACAATGAGTTATTCAGTGACCTAGACGAGAAAGATCTCCATATGCATATCGAGATGGGTGACAACAGGAGGTATAGTGCTATCGGATTGGGCATGGTTACATTTTGGAGGGAGCATGGGGCTCCACTCACCTTGAAGAATGTTATGTATGTGCTCGGGCTTAAGAAGAACTTGGTATTTGTTGTCAAGCTTGAGGATAGAGGCTATGATGTGATCTTCTCAAAAGGAAAGGCGTTCCTTCGACACATAGCCACAGGTCAAGTAAAGAAGATAGGGATTTGGGTGAAGAATATCTATAAGCTAGAGGTAGAAGATTGTGTTTCTTTGAGCACGAAAACAGATATGGTGTAGATCTAAGACGTTCATGAGTGTGGCATAGGAAATTTAGTCACTTGCATCATAGGGATTTAAATATCATGCAGCAGATCTCCACTAATTTTCCCAAAGGTACACTAGAGCAAGTTGATACATGCAAGGGGTTTACTTTTGGTAAATACACCAAGTCTTCCTTTCACAACAAAGATACTCAAGCAGAGCCCATTTTGGGGTGATTCCATTCAAATGTGTGTGGACCATTCTCGACAGCATCCATGGGAAATCATAGGTATTATGTTATTTTTTTTATGAAATTTCTCGAAAATGTTGGATATTTTTCATGCAGGAAAAGGATCAAACCTTCAAAAAGTTTTGTGAGTTTAAATAATTGGTGGAGAAAGAGTCGAGCAAGAAAGTTAAAGCTCTATGGAATGATAATGGTGGTGAGTATGTCTAAAACGAGTTTAATAACTTTTGTGCAGTGGAAGGGATTAAACGGGAGTTGACGGCACCCCATAACCCTCAGTAGAATGGGGTGACCGAGAGGAAGAAAAAAATCATAGTAGGGTAGAGAGCGTGATGTTGCATGATCAGGGTCTCCCACTACATTTGTGGGTTGAGGCATGCAACACAGTGGTTTATGTTGATAACCGTAGCCCGCATTATATACTAGGGATGAAGACACTAAAGGAGGCTTATTTTGGTAAGAGGCGAGATGTTGGTCACTTCAGGATTTTGGGTCATCACTGTATTTCCATGTGACTAATGATGCATAGAAGAAGCTTGAGTTTACAATAGATTTGGGGATATTTGTGGGGTACACTGATACACCCCACAACTATCAGGTGTACTTGCCAACCAGGCGGATGACAGTGATTTGCAAGGATGTCAGATTCGACGAGGAGAAAGCCATGCGAGTTTCTCTTGAGAGGGACCTTCAACTACATGAGTTTGAGGAGATTTTAGCTCTTAAGGTTGAGGAGCCTCAGACTGATGTGGAGTAGCCACATGTAGAGGATCTAGGAGTGGAGAAGTTCACTTAGGCAGAGTCTTTCAGAGATGGGAGAAAGTGCACCGGAGAGGAAGATAGATTGTTGTCGAATGCTAGAGAGAATGTGGGAGAACCCAAATCACAATGCATATATAGGAGGTCACCTGACAGGTACACTGGATACATGGCTCTTGTGAGGGGATTTGTTGTGATAGAGCCATCATCCTTTGAGGAAGCAGTGCAGCAGTTGATTTGGGTTGATGTCATGCTATAGAAGTACGACTCCATAGTTCATAATAGTGTTTGGGATGCGGTCTCAAGACCGAAGGATAAGTCCATGGTGAGCTTCCATTGGCTTTACACGGTAAAGTAAGCTGCAGATGGTAGTGTGGATAAGCTATGTTTGTGACCCCTGGATTTTCATAAATAGAGGGGATTGACTACGATGAGACCTTTGCTCCTGTTGCAAGGTACTCATAAATCAGATCTATATTGGCACTATCATCGCAGATGGGTTGGAAGATACATCATATGGATTTAAAGAGAACCTTCCTTAATGACACAATTGAGGAAGAGGTGTACATAGACCAGCCTGAAGGTTTTGAAACCTTTGACCGTTAATCACATGTGTGTCAGCTCAAGACAACGTTGTATGGGTTGAATCAAGCACCTCATGCTTGGTAAACCAAGATAGGCAGATACTTCACCGAGTTAGGCTTCATGAAGAGTGAAGCAAATGAAAACCTATACCACATAGTAGTGGAAGGTAAATTGTTGATCATTGTACATATATGTTAACAATCTCATATTGACAGGTGATGATCAGCTGATCAAATATTGCAAGGAGGACCTTGCAAGAGATTTTGAGATGAAGGACTTGGGGCTCATGCATTACTTTCTGAGCATGGAAGTATGGAAGAGTGATGGGGATTTGTTTGTATCTCAAGACAAGTATGCCAACAAGATACTCAGGAGGTTCCACATGGAGAGCTACAAGCCTATGGAGACTCCTCTAGCTGGTAATTGAAGGAAGGGTGATGCTACTTCGGGAGAGGTAGTGGAAGCTATTGTTCATATACAACTTGTGGGTTCACTCATGTACTTGGTGAACACACGACCGAATTTATTCTATGTAGTTAACCAGTTGATTCAAGCAATAGTTAGGCCTACCAAGTTGTATTGGAAGGCGGAAAAGCATGTATTGAGATACCTCAAGGGAACTGCTCAGTATGAATTATGGTACATACAAACATAGGGAGTGAAGCTTCAAGGCTTCATGGATGCAGATTGGGTGGGGATTCCATCCAACCAGAAAAGCACGTCATGAGGGATTTTCAGTATTGGGTCAGCAGCAGTTTCCTGGTACAGTAGGAAACAGAGATCAGTTACACTCAGTTCTGCAAAGGTAGAGTACATGGCTACGAGCCAGGCATCATGTGAGGCCATTTAGATGAGGAAGATCCCCGTTGGTATGTTTGGTTGGCAGATGGATCCGATGGTGATTTACTACGATAATTAGAGTTGTATCAAACTCTCTAAAAATCCAGTTTTTCATGATAGGTTCAAGCACATTGATATCTGATATCATCATTTATGGGATTATGTATTGAGGCAGATCATGTTGTTAGAGTACATTTCCATGGAGGAGCAAGATGTTGACATTTTGACAAAGGAATTGTCAAGATATAAATTCGAGTTTCACTGAGACAGGATTCAGGTAGCAGATAATCCTTTTCTTGTTGAGAGGGAGTGTTAAAAAATTGCAACAAGAAATTCCAGTTTAATTTTCCCTTGAATTAAACTATGAATTAAAATTGAATTATATTCTCATAACAACTTGTAAATAGTTAATTAAGTTTAATTAACTTAAATAGCTTAGGAATTTCGAGTTGGAAGTCTTTTGGAAGTCATGTATATGTTCTCCATAAATTTTAGGGGTCCAGTATGAGTTTAGATTGAGTTGTAATTAGATAACTCAACTTACTAAGTTATAGTTAGTTAAAATAGTTCTAACTATTTGTTGAGCTAGTAGATGATTAGTAGTCAGTTAGTGCAATGGTGAATCCACAAGTGGTACTCCAGATAACTAAAGATTCACACATCAGAAACTCATGCATGTCAGTTTTGAGAAAGACCCAGTTGAGACTAGAGTGCAGGGACATTGTACTATCAGTTGTTTGATTTACTGAGTCGTAAATATCATGCATGCAATCACGAAGAGGACCTAATTAGGATTGCACAATTTTAAAAGCATGAATTCCATTCAAATATTTGCTATTCATCCTAGGAATTATGCAAGGAAATAGGGGCCTGGCAGGCATTGGAAATTGGCTAAGTGTTGGCTAATAGCGGGCTTGTGAGGTAAAAAGTTGGGCACACTTGTGTGGAATTGTTCTAGTGAGAACAAGATTTGTATCTTCACTCATATTTTATATTAATGCAATACAAATAGGCGTGGTTTTGAGCAATGAATTTCCCAGAAAAAATTATTCTGTTATGTGCCATTGATTTGTCTGCTTCTTGTTCATATCGTTTCCATCAATCTATTAGTTTCCTCTCTTTGAAAGTAGATGTAGATTCTTGTCTCTTATTTTAGTATATTACATGAGCTTGTGAATCTACAACAAAATCTACATGATTGTTTCCCAAGGCTATGGATTGATTGAAAGAATTGATTGCATTTTATTCACTATCGAGATTAGAAAATTAGGAATCATCCAAGAATGGAAGCACATTTTTTGACATGGAGGATTTTCAAAAAGAGAAGAAATATTGAAAGCATCATCACCTTTCGACTCCTCTACCTTTGTAATTTCACTGCCTTGTATCTGATCACAATTTGAACCAGCAACTCAAAAATCAAGAGAGTGTGAAAAACTAGTTGGTCGAGCAAATTGGTAAGGTAGATCATGGTATAAAGATTCATGGCATGTAGATGATAGAGGATAATAGAAATCTAGATCAGATTCGAGACTATAGTTATGAATAGTAACATCATCTTGCAGAATGGAGGAGTTAGTATTCACCATGGGCTTAATGAGCCATTTTGGGATTTCCTCCATTGAACTTGAGTCATGACAAGTGGAAGAAGAAGGAGGAGATGGATTAGGAATTTGATTAGAATGTATCCTAACTTTATTGTCATCACAAGGAGGCACCCTCATCGAAACTGGAAAAGGAAGAAAAGGAAAAAAAGGAATAGCAGGTTCCTCCTCTGAAATTAGGGGTGCCTTATGGTTTACAAGAGTTGGGGAAGCAGAAACATCAGGTGGTTTGGATTCACTGTGCAAAGATATATGAACCAAATACTTGAAATTTTGTTTAAATAAATCCCAACCTATATTTTCTTTAGGAAATTCATAGCAAAGGTGAAAGAAATGATAAGAGAAATCCCCAAGTAATTCATTAGGATTCATTCTTAGTTGAATAATTATTTTAAGAACATGTCGATAATTATACCTATCAAATGATTTATCATAATCTCCTTCACAATCTGGTTGAATGAATGGATCAAAGAAACAATTAATGTATGATAAAAGTAGTGGTTGTGACACGTATTTCTACCCACATGCAAGACCTTCCCTCCCTTGTGCAAGTTTTTCAAGTTTTTATATTTTATGTTGCACATCACCTTTTATATATTTTAATCATTCATATATTTGTAGATGCAACTCAAGAACAATCATGGTGGCTTCACTGGAAATTTCGTTTTAGGTGACCCTGACCTTCTAGTTGTTAGGTTAGGAGTAGGATTAGTTGCATCTTCGTTTTCCCTTCCTTGGACTCGTAGTGCATCTTGGTTCTCTTATTCTAGTTTTACATCCTATTTGCTTTGGTCATTTTGTTCTCTTTCCTTTTGATTTTGTTTCCTGGTTCTATGTCTTCTTTCTTTTTTCTTTGTTTTCTTCCTTGTTGAGTTTTCCTTTCATTTCCATTAAGTGAATAAGTGTTGTGCCTTACTGTGTCCTGACTTCTAAATGTGTATGTGGCTAAAGTTCAAAGAGTCTTGTGACACTGCAGCCCGTGTCTAGTCATGTGTTCATCTTCTTTATGTTTGGTTGTAACTTTTAGCCTATGAAGTCTTGATGGAAAACACGATCCGTATGTAAGGAGTGTTTTGGTCCAACCATGAACCTGTGTCCAATCTGGGAACCTCATGCCTATACTCAGATTTCTACTTTGTTGTTTTCAAGCTTATCCAACTCATAGAAATGGAGAAGGGGAAAGATATAAATGATCGAACCTAAATCAAAGGTCTTTATATGATTCCCTGAAGGAACAACCTCTCCTGCTCTCAATAAGTCAGGATCCCTCTTCCGTCCCAAAAATAAATAAGTGCGTATGCACAGTTCACTTTATGAAAAAAATAAATAGCAAAGACGAAAGAAGAGAAAGGCTTCATGCACAGAGAGGTGAAGCAAGCAACTCCACTGGGATATTGTACAGGATCACTGGCAGTGAAAAAATGTTTGTGTTCCTACTGACTCCACCGAGGTACTTTCCAGGCCTGCTAGCAGCGGATCAACACCAGAGATGAAAATTATACTCTGAAAATCTTAAGCTCATGAGCTAAACTACCCTTCCCAATTCGAAACATTGCGATCTAGCTGCATCTTATGTTGTGTTAAACTTAGAAGATACAAAGGGGACCATGTCTACCCATGGGGTAAGTGGGGAAGCCAAAGTAATTTTGACAATGAACCAATACTCCCTAAAGGACAAAGGCCATGCACTAAAATGAACCTATATAAAGAAGTTGGGATTCAACTACTGTGTCACCAAGTGTTGTAGCTGCTACAACACCCTCCAAAATTTTGGCCTATGCTTAAATTTCAGAGCCTACTGTGGATCTTGTGATCAATCGCTCCTTAGTCACTTATTTAGTAAGCTAGTGATCTCAAGCACCCCTCTTCGATCTTAAGATTCGTTCACTCTTTTATCTTTATATAGTATGTGTCATCTTTGGGCATGGGGATTATCGCTTGTTATGCAAAGGGAATTTTTTTTTTCTTTGAGGGGTGATTTTTTTTGTGAATGGGTTATCCTCACCATATAGACATGTTTCACACTCATTTCACACACTCTTACATGAGTGTTTCCTTTATCCTCCCAAATTCTATCATCGGAGCCGCACTTGTCATAAGTTTCCACAAAGGTTGTCTATGTTATATGTGTTATATGTGTTATATGTGTTATATGTTCTGGATAGTCTATGTTGTATCACTAAGTGTTCAAGTGAATGATCATAGTCAAGTTATATCACTATCCATTGATCTCACACTTATCCAAACTCTGAAGTTTCCCTAGCAACCTAGCCTCATACAACTTTCCTGAACCATGCACTTTCGTTGGATAAATTGTTCTTGCGGACAAGACCGATCTCCCTAGTATCAACAGATATCTAGCGAAAAGCAAGAAAAGAAAATCTACCTTTCTCTAAATATATTGTGATTTATTAATAAAAACTAAGAGGTGTTTTAGACCCTACCTTAAGTCCAATGCTAGTTTTTAGCAGCCATGCTTCGACCGTCCGAATAAGTTTCCTTTTTAGAACCTGCAAACACAAACAAGCACACATCAAATAACACCTGCATAGCAAATATAATAAATCATATTCATAATTGTGATCAAGGAATCCATGAAATAAACCATAAAACATAGCTTATTGAGAAAAATAAACTTGATTGTATTAACTTTGAAAATAGAAGAACTTTACAACCTTTGGTGCCTTGATGTTGTACAAGCTCCTCCCAGGGTCCAATCAGGAATCTCCTCTACTTTGACAAGCCTCACACTCTTCCAAATGAGATCAAAAAGGTATGTAATCTCTCCTCTCAAGCTCAATTAGGAAGACTAAATTCCAACAACATTTCACCTCAAAAATACTCAGCTTTCAACCTCCTTAGTATCCAGCCCAATGCCTCATTTTTGTAGTGTAGAGGAAGGAAGTTACAGGTCCACCTATGAAGAGATAGAGTCCTCCTTCAAAGGGATAAGCTCCTCACATCAAGCGGCTAGCTCCTTAAGGTGTGGGATGCATGAACCTTAAAGGAGCGAACTTGCCACCTCAAGATTCCCTCTAGAAGCTTCCAGAAATGACTCAAAGTGAGTTTTTAAGAATGTACTTGTGCCTTTTTGACTTTTACAGGGGTCCGCACCCATTACACAGAGACTGAGTGATCAGGTACGTAGGGGACATGACCAGTAGGTGCGGGACCGCAGGTAATGCTAAGGGAAGGTGCGGAACCAGAGTTTTAGAGACTTTTAAAGGCTTTCTCTTATTTTTCAAGGCTTGACATGAAGAAATGAGGTTTAAGACTTGCAAAGGAGGAAAGTATGAGTGATGATAGACTCACACCGATTGCAGAATGTCATGGTGACAATATTTTGTGCAAAAGATTGCCCCCTAAAGTGCGAAGTCTGTAATAGATGAGGATAATATTTGTCATCTAAGAAGAGTGAAGTACTTTATCATTTCAAAGATCATCTTGTGGACACCCTGGTTGGAACCTGTAAAAACATTCAATACAAAATATATATATGTGAACATATCATCGCTGAGGTAGGCATTCCCATACTCAGATCAAAACTGACTAGAAAACTAACTAAACTGCTCTGATACAAGAATGATTTTGTAATACATCACAAGTATAGACATATGTAGACACAGTATGGGTGCAGCCATCTGTTTATGAATAGTCCATTGTATAATGAATAACAAAATTCCTCACAGCCTGGATGGTGGAAACTAGATCCAGGGTCTTGATTTCTGCTTCCCGAACTAGTACGATTATATCCATGTGAATGAATGTGTCGAAGTCGAACATGGTAGAAACCACTTGATTACCAGTCAATGATGTGAATTGTTAACAAGTGTGAGAGAAACCACCAGTAATGTCAATGGCTCTCAAAGTACTCAGTACAATCCATGAAATGTGAATAAATGAGTTGATGTCGAACATGTCATAGAATCCTTTGATCGAAGGTCAATGATGCAACCTATCGTCGAAGGCGAGAAACCTGCCATTGAGGCATGCAGATTCCAAGGTACTGACAATTTCTAGATCATCTTTCTAGATAATGAGCTGAAGTCGATAGAAAGCGATTCGTCGTAGGAAAGCCCACAACACGAAATCATAGATCAAGTTTGAAGAAATATATTTGGCAAGGACTAACTCAGGGATGGTCAAGATGGATGACAGGTATTTTGCAGATGAATGGTTTATTTGAACTGGCCTCTTGAACACATAATGACACTGCAGATGGTTTGGTGACAATTGACCCAAATCTAATACCCAAAAACTGGCTAAAGACTTTCAATGCGGCTTGATTAACTATTAGGAAAATGATTTCCCAACCCAGGTGAACAAAAAGTGTCGTGTTCAAGAGTGGTTAAATGCTTTTCTAAAACACAAAGTATAACATACAGATTCATTTTTCTCTCTTTTCCCCCACCATTTCTGGCAAGTACCTCTTTATTTTTGAATAACATTTGCTTGGTTATAATCTCATCCTTCAGATGAGTCCAACTTAGTTTAAGATTCGAACCCTAAGAAGGAGTGGTCGTTCCTGTTTTAAAATTGAATAGGTCCTTTACTATTAAATTTTAACGAGTCGAGTATAGGAGATACTCGGCGTTTCTCAATTTTAGGGAGTCAGAAGAGTTAAGAAAACTCCATGGTTGTCCTTTTTCGTAAATTTGTGTCTCCGAAGCCCGAAAAAATACTTGAGAGAACCGCTTGACCATTATGATCAAGGAGTACTTTTCATAATTAGTTTCTCTGATCCGGAAAAGTAAAAAAGCGATCAATGACACATCGTTTTATAACCAATATCGAACTTGAAACGACAAAAACCCGGCAATGTTTTCACGTTCATATGGTCGGAAAAGAGCTGTTAGTGGACCGTCCTTTTAATTCCATTTTAACGAGCTTAGAAAGAAAAACTCGACAATCTTTTCATATTTTACGAGTTAGAAAAGAGCTTAAAGAGGACTCCAATGTTTTTTGTTGAAAATGATCAATTTTCCCTGAAAAATCCAATATTTTGCACAAAAACTCAAACATTACTCATACCTGTTTAAAATAAATAAAAATGCATCAAAAATTTACCTTTTTAAAGTGAAAAATAAACAAATTAAAAATTCATTTATTCAAAAAATCTTATAAAAAGGGCTTTTGTAAATTCATTTTTATTGTTTGACTTCAGAGTGAGAAAAGAGAGCTTTTGGGTAAGAAACTTCCTATGAAGATTGCGGAAAATCCATCCTTTGGAAATGAAAACCGTCAGCTCCAGGTAATCCACATCACCTTTATCTTGCATTTCAATCGTTTGCATTTTGTTTTTAGGCTTCCATTTTGATTTTTTAGGGAAAAATTAGTTTAAAAAACCGCTCGTGGGGGTCCGCAGGTGCAAAATGTGAAACCTGCAGACCTAGACTTTTTCTACAAAGGAAAGAGCCAGGGGCCCGCACCTGTTGCTTGGGAAGAGTGCGAACCTACGCACTGTCCCTAACTAGCGGGTGCGGACCCTACAAAATAGGTTTTAAAACTCCAATTTTTTCCATTTCTGCTAAAAAAAAAATTGAACTAAAATGTTCTAATCCACCGTTTTTGCAATGTAGGATATACAAAATGCTCATTTCATAGGAATGGGAGCACGAAGATGTGGAACTTGCCACAATTAATCATCAACCCTCATTGGATGCATTGAGAGCATGCGGGCTATTTAAATTCTAGACCATACCTGGCATGAAGGCCCAAGTAGACTTTTTGCAATGGCTGGTAGATAGGTGGAATATACAGGACCAGTGTTTCATTATTGGTGGCCACCGGCTTGAAATCGAGGTAGAGGACATTTATTTCCTGACTTGTTTGCCCAAGAGATTTGAACGATTATCTCTATTCGGGACTAGGCCAGGTGGCCAGTCTGTCGATAGTCTCCAACTAGAGTTTTGTAATGACCAAACTAAGGACAAAGGGATCGATATCAAAACTATCTCCTGTCCTGAACTTAAAGTGATTGCATTTACTATCACCAGACTCCAGGGAATCGCAGCACTGCATGTAGCTACCAAATCCCAAATGCGAATGGCAGTAGACTGTTATCGAGGCATCATCTTCAACTGGTGCGAACCTGTGTTGGAAAATGTAAAAGGCAAACTAACTAGAGCAAAGAACGAACAACTAAAAAACTTTGGATATGGTTTCCTAGTTGTGAGCTTTGATCTAGAGAGGGTCTCGATGTTGGTCCCACAGCATCTTTCCGTTGGAGTTGGACTTCCCTGAGGACCTAAGCTAATGCGTTGGGTTGTAGTTATGGCCCGTCATCCTGACGAGGGTTCAGAGGTTGTTCGATTTCCTCTTCAGTATTTTCATTGGTTGGAGAACCAACTTTTCGTGATTCAGGATTTTCCATATGCTGGAATGGATTATCATGGTGACCCAGACATGACTCTTCCACCAGGAGAGCAGTGGGATGATTAAGGTAAAATCATTCTCAACATTTTCTAAGTTTTAACTAATTTTTTTATTTTTTTTAAATCACCCAAAACTGATAATAAAAGTTTCAAAAGCAGATGTGGGTCCACGGTGACCAGCCACTCTCTGGCCCTATGAGAGGAGAAACCCAGCTACAGCAATACCGGCCCCACGAGACGAATCTACAGAGACCCTGACCGAATTGGAAAATCATCTAGAGCGTTTGACAGTATATATTCCAGAGACTAGCATAGATGATATTCCACTTAGGTTACAACGCTATGTGATTGGGGTCCTAGGACCTTTCAGGAGGTTCCTTTGTAGGGTGGCCCAAGCAATGGTTTCTTATCGTGATTGTCACCAGTGATAGGATGATCGCCTTTGTAGACTCATATGACATTTTTTCTTTTTGTACTATCATTTTTGCCGATCATAAGGTGTTTTTCAACCTATGATCGAAGACGATGTATATTTGACACATTTCTATGCTATGCTATATCACTATTACTAGTTATCTTGTATAACATGTTATGGAATGTTTTTAAATTTACTTTTTGATTATTGCAAATGTCTATTTAACATTCGAGAAGCAATTGCATCTGCTAATGTATTTAAATATCTTGGAATATGCTGATATTCAATATAGTCAAATTCACGTTCCAAGAGACGAACTCTCAAAATAATCTTAATAACACTGGATTTCTAATGGCATAAACTCTATTAACCTGCAATACAACGAGTTCAGAATCTAACCTAACAATCAAACTTTGAATCCCAAATGAAATGGATTCAGATAATAAATCAATCACTGCACTATACTTTGCAATGTTGTTCATTGTTTGACTGAGGCTTACCCCATGCATAGATACCAACTCATCAAAGGGTGAATAGATAACCCAAGCTGTGGAGGAAATGTTCTGTGTATTACGACAAGCACCATTAGCGAAACCAATGTATGTTTGAAGAGACGTCGACATCTGCAATATCAAGAGTAAAATCAAGATAAGAAGGAATAATGATAAAAACACTCTCTAAATTAAGCACACTTTTATAATCTAAAACACACCAGCTAGAAAGAAACTAATCTAACTAAAATCTCCACACCTAGATTTAAGCATAATATCTCTTCAGATAAAGACCATTTCTGGGCTTACCCAAAGAGACACTGTCAAAATATACCAATTCATAGGCCCCTTTTGCCAGCTTTTGGTTAACAACATAAGGACCATGCCACATAGGTACAAATTTTCCAGCCCCTAGCTTATCGTTTGCTTGATCGTATAGTAGGACTAGGTCTCCTTCTGAAAAATCGCAAGGTGTAACATTTCGATCGTACTGAGCTTTAATTCGTTTGGCATGAGTTTCAATTGCTAATGCAGCATCACGTTGATTCTCATCTAGCTGAGCTAAGTACAACAAACATTTCTCCTCTTCGGAAGTGGCTGGGAGTAATTATATGGCTATTTGCAATGACGGAATTTCGCATTCAATGGGTAACACAGCTTCCAAACCGTAAACCAGTTGAAAAGCAGTGAAACTAGTTGATGTTTTTACTGAGGTTCGATACACCCAAAGCTTTGAAAATAACATGTTATGCCAATTCTACCTATGAATACCAATGATTCGTCGGATCATAATCACTAGAACTTTGTTGATAGCTTCAACCAGACCATTAGCCTGTGGGTAATGTGGAGTAGAACTATCGTGACACAGGCCAAGTTGATCTGTTAGTTCAGTCATCATGATGTTTCGAAAATGACTCCCATGATCGGTAATAATTGCTTGAGGAACACCAAATCTAGTAATTATATGATTGAAAACGAAAATTGCAACAGTTTTGTTGTCTGTTGAAAATGTAGGCATCGCCTCAGCCCACTTAGTAAAATAATCTACCGCAAGGATGATATACGCATGATCCCCGGCCGAGTGAGGGCTACATGCAATAAAGTTGATACCCCACTTTTCAAAAGGACCAACGACAATTATAGGGTGGAGAGGAGCAGGTGGATCACGCATCTTTTGATCAAAAATTTGACAATTGTGGCATTTTCGGACTGCATAGATACAATCTTTAAATAAAGACAGCCAGAAATAACCAGCGCGCAATATCTTTTGGGTTGTGGCATACCCAGACATATGACCGCCACATGCTCCAGAGTGACAGTCATTTAGAACCTTTTCAGCTTCTTCATGAGTTAAACAGCGTCGGAAAACAAAATCCACCCCACGAAGATAGAGTGTATCTCCAATGATTTTGTATTGTTGGGATTGGAAACGTATTTTCTGTCGCTGAGATCGTGAAATTTCAGGCTGAAAAGATTGGGTTTGGAGATAAACAATGATATCTCCATACCATGGATCAAGAGTACTGATAAGAAACAAGGATTCATTCGCAATGGGCTCTTCCGCCACAGTTTCAGTATCATCACGTGGGAAATCACACATCAATTCTGCAAATACCAAAGATTTCTTTGCCTTGGATTTTTCAAATTCGAAGTCAAATTCCTACAGGATAACTATCCATTTGGAATACTTGCTCCCTAGCAATTGTTTGGTCAAAATATAGAGCATAGGGTTACAGTTAGAAATTACGGTAGTTTTAAGTAATAAGATGTAATGACGAAATCTTTGGACAGCTTGAACAGTTGCCAAGGCTAATTTCTCCACATGAGAATATTTAAGCTCAGTCGGATTCAAAGTTTGACTAAGATAGTAAATCACATGTTCACTGTTGAATTCATCTTCCTGAACTAAAACCATCCCAATGGTGGAATGAGAAGCGGCGAGGTACAAGAAGTAATCCTGGTTGTAGTTGGGAGGATGCAATAACGGTGCATGGGACAATGCATGTTTAAGTGCATCAAAAGATTTGTCAGCTATCTCATCCCAAGAGAATGGAGTATTATGTTTCAACAACCTGGTAAAACCCTTTGTTATCTCAACGTAGTTAGGAATGAAATGACATAAAAAGTTTGCTTTCCCTTGCAAACTTTGGAGTTGGCGAAGAGTCGAAGGAGGAGGCAATTTGACAATAGCTTCAACCTTCGAGGGATCAACATGAATGCCGGCTTTTGAAACAACAAATCCCAGTAAATGACCCGTTCCTATACTAAAAACACATTTGTGTGGAATCAACCTAATTTGATAATGCCTACATCTCATAAATATTGCTCGTAAATGAGTGAGATGATCGGCTCTACGTAATCATTGGGCAGGTAAATCATCGAGATATGGCTGCACAATGTGCTTGATGTCATGAAACACGTAAGACATAGCTCTTTGAAAAGTTGCTCCAATGTTCTTCAACCCAAAAGGTAATTTGCAATAAGCAAATGTCCCCAATGGACAAATGAAAGCCGTTTTTGGTTGATCAGCAGGGAGTATGTTGATTTGATTGTAACCGGAAAAACCTTCCATAAAGGAGAAAATTTCACTGCCGGCACAATCATCAATGATTTGATCGATATAGGGGGTTGGATAATTGTCTTTAGGACAAGCTATATTAATATCCCTATAATTGATGCATATTCTTATCATTCCTTGCTTTTTGTTAATAGGAATAATATTCGATACCCAATCCGTTAAGGGAATTGGATAAATGAAACCTTCTCGAAGTAATTTCTCAACTTTTGCTTTAATAGCAACAGCTTTTCGCGGATGTATCTGACGCAAACGTTGCCGGATAGGTTTAGCATCCGGGTAAGTTTTAATTTCATGAACAACAATTGATGGATCGATTCCTGGCATTTCTTCGTATGACTAGGCAACCATGTCACAAAATTCTTGAAATAGGGCTTTATAAGTTTGGAGTTCATTGTCCATACCAGAAGCACCTATATGAATGTTTTCAACAATTCCTGGTTTAACTGAAATTTCAATAGGAACTGTTCGAGAGATATTTCCCAAATTCAACTCAAAATCAGGATGTTGCAATGGATTATGTGGTTCTTTGATGTAATCAGTAGTAAAAATAGATGAAAAATCATTTTCGAAATGATCAAGCTCAGGTAAAAATGAAGATCGATGATGAAGATCTTCCCATGGTAAATCATCAACAGACAAAAGTTCATGAAGCTGCTCATCAGTATGAACAAGCTCGGAAAAAGTTGTTGAATCTGAGGTTGATATTGAAAGTGATTCTCCATGGACCACATTCATTAGATCAATTTCAATTGAAGAAGGGTTAGGAAACACCTGTACAGCCTGATATGCAATTTCATAGCGACTCAAAGGCATCGCATCACCAAATGAATCCACCTCAGATTCGGAAGGTACGCTCCAAGGATCATAAAAGACAATAGTGTTTGATGAAATCATATGAATAGTTGCAGCAGAAGGTGATACGTTAGGAGGAGGAAAGAAAAAAGTTCCTAGTAAACCAGAATCTTTAACCAATCCTACCCCAACATCCTTGTAAGGGATAGCTGTTTTACCGACATGTTGGATACTTTCAGAAGAGGTTGGGTCGGATGAAAAATAAGTCAGCTGGTCTATGGTTACGATCTTTCCATTATGAGGAAACTTTATAAGCCAAAAGACCAATGAAACAACAGCAGTCATAGCGTAAGACTAGCTGCAACCCAAGAGAAGGTTGTAATCTAGAGGGGCATCAACCACTTCCACATCTAGATTAACAGTTTTGCCTTCAACCCCTATAGGTAAATCCTGTAGAATGCCAAAAGGATGGAACCCATGGCCATCAAAAGCCTTTAGAATCGTCGGGGATTCATTGAGTGTAGGAGAACCAAGCGATCTCCAACACTGGATCGACATAATGCATGTAGAAGCTCCCTCATCAATTACAGTCCTAGAGCAAGGTTTGTTTTTTACTAACACTGGAATCTGGAAAGCCATTTGATGAGGTAAGCGAGGTGTACTATTCTCTAAATCGAAGATTATAAGGTTTGAATCCTGAATATCAACAGCTCCTATAGCCGACAAAAGTAATTTACGCTGTGTTGGGCATGATTGCAGCACCTCCAAAGCTGACATTGCTGAAGGGGAAATAGCTAAGTCTTCAACAA
Organism: Pinus tabuliformis; assembly: GCA_031772625.1. Lineage (NCBI taxonomy): Eukaryota > Viridiplantae > Streptophyta > Pinopsida > Pinales > Pinaceae > Pinus > Pinus tabuliformis. Next base: position 790,371,341 of record CM062813.1, on the reverse strand, counting down.
TGTTATAATTCTGAGTAGCTCTCGCATGCGGATTGAAAGGTGACTTTTGAAGTATACCTTTAGCAGGCGGTTTGATTACTAAGTCTGGGTTAGGTTTCTCGATCTGTAGTGGGTCAGAACCGGAAGGAGTTGAAGTTGATGGGTTTGAATTAGAAGATTTTTCTTCCTTACCACCAACAGGACTTTTAGTACCATAATCTTGTGATTGCGTCACAATCCTGACATGAGACATCATCATTATGGGTTCTTCTGAGGCATTTGAGGAAGAACCAATCATCTTACTATCTTGACTAGGAAAAGGATCCTTCAAGACAGTAGGCGTTTGAGAACCTTTGACGATTTTCGCAACCTCAGCTCGATGTGGGCAATCTCTTGTAAAATGCTCCTTGTCACAAATGAGACAAGGATAGTGAGGTTTACGTTTCTCGTTAGTAGATTCAGTTTTATCTGATTTCTCTTTTGAGTTTTGTTCATTTTTATTCTTCCCTTTCTTTTTACCACCTGATTTTGATTTGGCCGTAGATGATTCTACAACATGAATATCGACAAGAATTTCAGCGGAAGAGTCTCCTGTCGGGGAATCTGGTAAAGTTATAATAGGAGAAGAATTCTTTGAAGATTTCTTCTTGCTTTTGGTGCTAACTGAACCAATCATACCATCAGTGACATGAGACCCTGAAGGAGCTGTGGTTATTTGATTTTTTTTCGGAAAGTCGGGGATTTTTTCGTGTAAAGTACCCGACTGCGTATAAACGAGGTCAAGGTACTGAGCTTGAGCAATTACTTGCTCTTTAGTAAAAACTCCTACCTTAGCTACATCCTCAGTGATTTTAGGTAATAATGATTTAACAAACCATTCTGCTAAAATTTGATCCGGAATAAAAACTTTCACTAAACGTCGTTGACGTCGCCATTCATGAATATGATCTAAAATATATGTGGATGTTGACTATTTTAATGAAGTTAATAATTCCGTGCCATTGTCATATCTGACAGGCAACTGAAAATGAGTTAAGAATGAAGTGGCTAACTGACTAAAATTATAAAAAGAAGCTCGTGGTAACTCAATGTACCACTTGGCCGCAAGACCAATCAGAGTGTGTTGAAAAAGACGTAAGCGAATTGAATCATCTATAATGGAATTAGATGCAGACCAGAGGTGATAAGTCATAACATGGTTTGACGGATCCTCTCCTGATTTACCTTCAAATTTTGGGGTATCACGGAGCAACTTATTCGGCATTGGCGACGAAAATGGAAGATAATTAATTGGATCGTTCGTAAGGCGCGACAAATTAGGCAAGTCCAAAGTTGCAATGAACGGTAACTCACAATTAGGGTCACGAAAACCCTGGGTCATAAGACCAGCCATAGGAGGAGGATATCCAGGATAACTTGGAATTGGAATCACATTTGGAATATTGTATCCTCCCGAAAAACCAAGATTAATCGGACCAAACTGGGGTTGTTGAGGTTGCTGATAAGTATATCCATGGTATGGTTGATACTGGTAAACTGGGCTTTGCACATCAGGACCGAATTGGTACTGTCCCTGGTACGGTTGATAAGTGAATTGCGGTTGACTTGTGACAACTGTACTTGGACCAGGTTGTCCTACAGGCATCTAAACCGAAGTCTGAATTGTAGGTCCCAACTGAGGTAAAGATGCTAAAGGAGTTGATGCAAGGACAGTAGAAACCGGAGCTGCCAATACTCCAGAAGTAGGAGGGGTAGATTGAACAGAAGTTGTAGTAGTTACAGCAGTCGTTTGAGGCGGAGTTTGAGGCAAACTAGGCCTAGAATGATGAGCTACACCAGGTGCAGAAGTTTGAGTAGTAGGCTGGACAGGTTGCTGGGTTGAACCAGAAACCAAAGGTTATCCAGATTGAGATGACAACTACACATTAGGTTGCAAAATCTGTTGAGATTGGGATGGATCCCACACCATGTTCATTCTGGGGTATGGACCCATAGAAGGTTGAGCATATTGAGGACCATAACCGGGTTGAGCATAGGGCCAATAATTCAAAGGTACATTTCCAACTCCTTGTAAAAATGATTGACCAGAAGGTGGTTGGAAACCTTGGGTTGAGTACTGACCTTGAGGTTGATAACCTTGAGGCACATACTGAAACTGGGGTTGACCTTGAGGTATATATTGATACTGGGGTTGACCTTGAGGTATCTACTGAGTCTGGGGTTGACCTTGAGGTATGTACTATCCTGAAGGTATGTACTATCCTTGAGGTTGCCCCCCAGGCGGTAACTGACTACCTTGAGGTTTCCCCCCAGGCGGTAATTGACTACCTTTAGGTTACAGATTTGGAATAGTACCAGACATCATAAGAATTTCTTCTACACTCAACGATTGAGTTTCGTTATTACCAGTTGATATCCCATGTTAATTAGGTTGAGCAGATGCTCCTAAAAAAGTACCAGTGAGTGACTGATACCCAGAAGGAATAGAAGGACCGCCATATAAAAATGTTTCCGGTGATTGGGAAAACATGGATGATTGTGTCGACATATTCAAAGGAGGATAATAACCTCTAGGTGTTGGATGAAAAGGAATTCGAGGTGGTGAAAAACTAAGACCCGGATTTTCTAAAAAGTTGGTCAATGAGACGTACCAAGCATCCCTCCTAGGTGGACTGTAGAAAATTGATTCACGCTCCCTAATTTCTAAAGTTGGTTGATTTTGAGGGAAAGTTATATCTTCTTCTGGACTAACAAGGTCTTCAATAGAAATGAGTCCTGAAGGAAGATTTTGGGTAACGATCCTTCCTACCTTGGGTGAACCACGACCACTAGAAGTTGGAGAAGCAAATCCTGAGGATGGAGTAGCAGCAGGTTCAGTTTCAAGCTTAGAAATTTCAGGTTCTTCAGCTAATTCACTAGTAGAAGAAATACTACCAGTAACTTTAGAAAATGAAATTGGTTCAGAAATATACTCTGTTGCTTGAACTTGATAATCAAGATGAACAATTAAAGAAGATTCTCTATCTTCTGGTGACCCAACTCTACTGTCACTAGGTGTTATAGGAGCTCATAGCCCTTCAAGCTAGCTTGGTGTATACTCGGGAGGTTGCCCTCGAAGTCTATGGGACTATCTCGGTAATTCAACCACGATTAAATATTTTAATTACTTCACACGCAAACAAAGAAAATCTCAATAAAACCACCTAAAGTCTCTAAAGAAACGAACAATTGAATCACACGCCTAAAAAATCTAAGAGTTCAAACCACACACAAACAGTAACTTTCCGTACCAAAAACACTAGTTGGTGATGAAATCCAACGTCGTAGAATTCAATACGGAAAGGGCGGTTGGAACAGTTACCGTGACAACCTACTTAATGAAACAGACTGGCACAATTTTCTTCACAAAATCGTCTCGAGTGAAGAGAACCCCCCAGAGAATCCAAGTGAGTCTAGTCGATGTCTGCGCCAGGTACAGTGGGATCTTCCCTCCACCGTCACCTTAGGAAAGAATCCTATAGATTATAGCCACTAAGGTTAACAACAGAAACAAATATACCTGGGGAAATATTCTACGATCCGTTACACACGCAAGGGCAGAGTAACAAAGCTCAATCCCCTTGAAGGCTCCTTGACATAATCCAAGGTTTACCAACAAGTGACCCCAGGTTCCTTGACAATGGTCAATCCGAGGTTTATTGGTTTTAATACATGTATATCTGCTATCATTCTTAATGAGGAAGGATTGATTACCTCACTGGTTCAGATATGATCGCGTGCTTGACTCCTTTAAGAGGAGCTTCCCAGAGCATACATGTAACATTTGGATTTATTTCCTACCGCAAGATATAGCTACTTGTTTGTTTTAACTATCTTGGAGAGTTAATTACTCCCTACTCCAAGATACTAGCCTAAGCTATATTGGTGATAAGAGCCCTAGAAATAAAAGGATTGCTAGATCAATTTTAATTTAAGCGTTATTTTTATGGGTTGTTTCTTAAGTCAATAGGAATGGAGATGAAACTTTATGGTGTGAAGACTCGATTCCAAAACACTAAAAATGCACCTAAGATGATAAACAATTCTTTTTCTTCAATGAATTTCTAACTAAAGAAAGAGTTGGGAATGCAATTCTTTGAAAAACAAATATTTCCTTCAACATATAAATGAAAAGAAAATCTTTTTTGTCTTTTCAATAAACTCAAAACGAGACTACTAAATATGCTCACGAAAAAATCCTTTTCTTTTTCAACACTCAAAAACTACAGAAAACAACTTATTTCAAAAGAGATTCTACAATTTCTAGAAAACACTCAAAACTATAAAAAACTATGCTTGAGATATAAAAATTTCTAAAAACCTAATTGAAGTAAAAGCTTAAAAAATTATTTTTGAGGACGTTTTACTTAGTTATTCAATAAACTAAGGATTAATTCATTCAGAATAAAAAATTAATAAAAAAAAACCCATCTATGTTTTCTTTTATAAAAATGAAATTCAAAAATTTCAAACAAGTTCGTTCAAAGCTTTGCAAAGAGTAAACGAGATTTATTTCTCACCGAGGTAGATTTCACAAATCAGTCAGACTCATCAAGAAGACCAGAAAGACCAGGGTAATCTAAGGTTTCTTAGGCTTCTAATCTCTGAGCCACTACAAAGACCAAGCGAAAATCAATCTGGGCATGCAAAACTTCTAGAAAATCACCTAAAACCAAAATGCCAATGGAACTCACTTACAAGAAATTTTTGACAGGACACATGCAGATCTGGGCAGAGACTAGAAAGTGTAAAGAAAAAACTAAACTTAACTAGACGAAAACAATTTAGGTTTTTCAAAAATTTTGATAGGGTTCGCAGGCTTCCAGTAGAACCAGATGCGGTACCACTCTGTGCACTAAAGGAACAGTGCATGGATGTCCGCACTATCTTGTAAAAGAAAGTGCGGTCCTCTTCAAAATTTCGGAGAAAACAAAATATACTCCAGATCATAAAAATTACCCAATCCCACACACATCAAGCAAAAACCAGAAACAAGAAAAAGTTTCTCAAGCCAAAGAAAAAGGAAAAGAAAAAACCAAATTCTAGTCCCCAGTATGGTCGCCAATTTGTCGGCCGGATAAATCATTCTTGCGGACAAGACCGATCTCCCTAGTATCAATAGATATCTAGTGAAAAGCAGGACAAGCAAATCTACCTTTCTCTAAATATATTGTGATTTATTAATAAAAACTAAGAGGTGTTTTAGACCCTACCTTAAGTCCAACGCTAGTTTGTGGTAGCCACGCTTCGACCATCTGAACAAGTTTCTTTTTTAGAACCTGTAAACACAAATAAGCACACATCAAATAACACCTGCATAGCTAATATAATAAATCATATTCATCATGGTGATCAAGGAATCCATGAAATAAACCATAAAACACAGCTTATTGAGAAAAATAAACTTGATTGTATTAACTTTGAAAATAGAAGAACTTTACAACCTTTGGTGCCTTGATGTTGTACAAGCTCCTCCCAGGGTCCAAGCAGGAATCTCTTCTACTTTGACAAGCCTCACACTCTTCCAAATGAGATCAAAAAAGTATGTAATCTCTCCTCTCAAGCTCAATTAGGAAGACTAAATTACAACAACATTTCACCTCAAAAATACTCAGCTTTCAACCTCCTCAGTAACCAGCCCAATGCCTAATTTTATAGTGCAGAGGAAGGAAGTTACAGGTCCACCTATGAAGGGATAGAGTCCTCCTTCAAAGGGATAAGCTCCTCACATCAAGGGGTTAGCTCCTTAAGGTATGGGATGCATGAACCTTAAAGGAGCAAACTTGCCACCTCAAGATTCCCTCTAGAAGCTTCCAGAAATGACTCAAAGTGAGTTTTTAAGAATGTACTTGCACCTTTTTGACTTTTACAGGGGTCCGCACCCATTACACAGAGACATAGCGGTCAGGTACACAGGGGACATGACCAGTAGGTGATGGACCGCAGGTAATGCTAAGAGAAAGTGCAGAACCAGAGTTTTAGAGACTTTTAAAGGCTTTCTCTTATTTTTCAAGGCTTGACATGAAGAACTAAGGTGTAAGACTTGCAAAGGAGGAAAGTATGAGTGGTGATAGACTCACACCGATTGCAGAATGTCATGGTGACAATATTTTTATTTTCCACAAAGGTTGCCTTTGTTATATGTGTTATATGTTCTGGATAGTCTATGTTTTATCACTAAGTGTTCAAGTGAATGATCATAGTCAGGTTCTATCACTATTCATTGATCTCACACTTATCCAAACTCTGAAGTTTCCCTAGCAACCTAGCCTCATACAACTTTCCTGAACCATGCACTTCACATATGTAACCCTCAAGCTTTTCCCTTGCCTATTGGAACTGCACAATGTGCAGAAATCCTAGCCTCCTTTAGCATTCAAAACTGTGCAGTGTTTTCCTCCAGTGGCCTTCCCTCAGTCGGAACCCACTGTCTCTAGAAACTGCAGAGTGTTTTCCCTCAGGCATTTCAACTTCCCAATTCACCTTACTTCCAAAACCTATGCAGATGTGTCTTCCGAGAGCCCCATCCCGCAACAGTTCCTTGCATCCTGGAATTGCGCAAATGTGTCCTCTTAGGGCCTCATCTTGCAGCAATGCCTTGCATCATAAAATTGCACATTCTTGTCCCTTAGCTGCAAAGTCTACCTTGCATCCTAAAACTACACAGATGTGTCCTCCTAAGGCCTCATCTTGTAGCAATCACTGCTCACTAAAACTGCACAATTATGTCTCTCAGGGCCCATGAAAAGGAATGAGATTTTATTTGAATCTCAAGGAGCTAAGGAGAAAGATAAGCAGACCAAGGAACCCAAGGTATCATAGAATATCGGGATTGCATGAAGACTCCATTTGATGCATAACCCTTTGGAGGGTAGGTATGGAAAATAAAGCACATATTTTGAAAGTTTTATGTTTTATAATATGCTTAAAAATTTGATGTATGTTTGTAAATGCTAAAATATAGATGGTTGATGCTCGAATAATTAATCATTGATGTACATACTATAATGGAATCATGGATGCCATATCTATCTTGATTTATGTAAAAATATGCATGTTTTCATGTCTTCTACAACTAATTTGGTATTTGGGATGTTTGTTTTGAATATATATATAGTAGATGCTTCGCTTCCTAAATTTTGGAAAATGACGTTTTCGCGTCCCCGCTTCCAAAAAACGTCCCTGATGTGTATCTTGAAGGACTTCTTATCATTTTCATATCATTCTATATTCAATTACATGCATGTTTGCACGCACTGAAATTCATTCCATGTGTTTCCCCTACATGTCTTGCTCCCTTTCACTTGTTGCATCAATTGTCATAAGTTGACATGTTTGGTTGTTATGTCATATTTGCGAACCATTCTAGTGACCTTGAAGGTTGGTCTTTGTGTATACAAGTTGTCCTAGCCATGGAAACATCTATCACACTCATACAAAAAGTTGTAATCACTGTCACACAAGTGTCATCACGGTCGTCCAAAGGTTTATCCCAAGTGTTGCACCTATCACTTTTAACTCTAGATAGCCTCACAGAGGGAAATTATTGTCTTGTTGTCCTGGTGGTCTATGTTTTCATGTTATCGAAGTATGCTAAGTGTGTGATCACAATGTCGACTCCTCACAAGTTCACTTGCCTCCCACACTTAGCCATTTTCCTGAAAATCCTTCTGACTGAACAACTCCACTTCACTAGATCTCGATTGAGTTGCATTACGCAGTATTAGCCCTCAGTGATGTTGCTCTTCTTCCTAGAACTACACAATTCTTAAGGCTTCCCTCTAGGACAGTTGCACTACACAATCCCAGCAGTGAGCAGTCTGCCTTCCTTCCCAAAATTGCATAGCAATGGCCTCAAAGCCTGACCTGAACTGCGCACTTCGCAATATTAGTCATAAATCATCCCCCTTGCCTGCTGGATCCCTGCAATGCACAAAAACCTGAACTTGCTTTTCCTCCCAGAACTACGCAGAGGTGTCCTCCCAGTGTCTTCCCTCGGTCAAGACTCACTGCTCCCAAAAAATATGCAGAAATATCCTCTCTGGTCCCTTTGTTGCCCTGTCTTGTCTTCCCTCACAAAACTACACAGAGGTGCCCCAGGTTCCCACCTTGTAGATGCCATTGGTGACCTCGGCTACGCAATCATGCCTCCCAGTGGCCACTATGCAGGTTTCCCTGATAGTGAAGACTATACCCCGGAGTTCCTCAGTCAAGCCTGAGTTTCACTTTGCGTAGTCTTAGTGGCCAGTTTCCCTCCCTGTCACCTAGAACTGCATAGTGCATAGTTACTGGGCCATCTTCCCCAGCCTGTCATCTGTCCTGGTCCCAATCCATGGAAAAAAATGCATCATCTTAGACTAGGAAGTTTTGGATTTGATGTTGTCCCATCATGAGTGAATTGTAGGAATGGGTACACTGATAGATCATGGCAAGATGATGAACGATATGGAGAAGGAGAAAACATGCTAGAAGACTTATTTACGACTGGATGGACGAAAGAAACTCATCAAAGAATAAATGAAGGGAACACATGCATGCAACCATCTTATAAGACCAAGATCATTGAAGACCCCGCAACATCAAACTATGTGGAGGAGAAGAGAAAGTACATCTAAGAACACATCCATCACTAAGCAGCAACAACATCTTGGCATTTCCACCACATCCAGCCAGTCCATGTTAGCAGTGTCATGTTAAGTTGTGTCATGAGTTGTCATGGCCATATCACTACTATGGGCCATATCTGTTGTAACTAAATGTAATGTAAAGTGAAAGTCCAACGGACACACAATGAAGATGAAGAGTCATGTCAGTTTAAAATTCATAGGAAGTTGAACAATCATGAGGGTAGTCTAGGAGTCACAAGGGTCAAGCATCACCCTTGGCTATTGTAACATACCCAGGTAACCTCACATGAAAAATGCGTAGAGTTAGAAAAATTTTCCACAAATTACCCACAGGTAATTATCCAAATCACTATTCCAAATTCCTCATTAATCATTAGATAGAATGTTCATTAGTACATAAAGTAACTTTAGGATAGGAATAGTAACTTTCATAACCATTAACAACCACTCTTGTAGTATATTAACATAAACTGTATGATGTAACTTTGCATCCATTTCATGATTCCTTTAACCACATTAATTAATCACATACTTGACATTATTAACATCACATTATGCAAGGAACCAACATCAAAGCAGTCACATCAATGAACACTTATATTCCCTTGAAACTCTGTAAGGTGAAAACCAGGAAACATTTAATTTTATTATTAAATGCTCGTGAGGGTGTTTTCCCCTCACTCAACGGCTTACAAGGGAGTCCATCCCTTAACCATTGTCACAAAATATTACAATGAAATATCATTAAAATGCAACATGCCTAGCTAAAAGCTATCACAATGATCATGAAACCATTTACCCTCAAATGACCACTCTCTACATCCTTGTGGCATGATTATTCCATCAAAAGACCATCCTGCAACTCGTACTCATCACCATGGACCATTAGTTCTTATCTACCATAATGTTAAACATAATTTTTCTTTTGCACAAATCACCATCCTTCCCTGTCATTGTTGTCTTCAACAATCTTTGGTAACATGATTAGATAAAGTATTAATCAATCAATAATCATTCTTTAAAAGTGATATTTTAACATCTATTCATATGCATACATGAGATGTAAATATAATATCATAACATGCTTCTTCTAACAACATTGTGCATCTATAAACAAATAATTATCAAGCATGTCAAAATAATTGCCCCATTACTATGATCATACTCTCACCAACACATGTTCATATCCAAAAGAAACCATTGTAACTATCCATTTCACTTAAAGGATACTAGAAAATTGTCGTTTTTTTCATACATGTAATTAGATAAAAACTTATTCAAAGAGAGCTAGCACCTTAGCTTCTTCTTTGTGCATATAACTAAGTAACCTTTCCAATACAATAGATGTTCCCTTCTAAGGGGAAGCTAACATAATAGACATTAGTTTCATGAATGCAAATGTAAGTCCCTTTTCGAAAAACATATTTTCCAAGATAGAGCTAATTACAAAATCTATTGTATGCAAAAAAACATGCATTGTTATAAACTAGAACTAATGTGTTAGTCAATATTTCTTGCATGCAGATATATGTATTTTACAAAGGAAAGATAATACGTTTATTCCAAGTAACTACTTTTATTTCATGCGAATATATGTATTTTACAAAGAAAATCTAGTACATTTATTCCAAGTAACTACTTGTTTTACTTTCCATAATACATACTCTTTTCTACACACGAATTCATATTTCTCTTTAAAATATCTAACACAATAGTTCTACAAATCCATGTTTCTCTTTAAAATATCTAACACAATAGTTATATCTTCATACATGTAATCAACTATTGTTTCTATGCTTCTGCATATGTGTTCTTTCCACATAGTTATCTTCAAGAACCCAACATAGTTTCTCTATCATTTATGTACAAAGTTATTATGCGTTTGTTTCCAAGAAAGTATCATAAAAAATTTCTCATGCATTCGTTTTCAAGAAAGTATCATAATCAACCTTTCTTTTGGGCATAAGAACTAAGATAATAATAATTGTAACCTTTTATGCATTAAACCTTCCCAAGTTAAAAAAATATCCAATATGAAACACACAAATCATTTACCTTTTTACTCACCAAAACATGTAACTTTTGCAAATCTTGCAAAGGAATTAACACCATTAACTTATCCTTCATGCACAAGAAAAACATATTCTTTCCAAAGAAGATTCCTATGACTTCTATTATCTCTGTTCATTTCATCTATGCATAGGTTATTATATTTTCTCATAACTAAGTATTATTTTTCAAAAGAACTCTCTTACCCATGAGAATATTTCACAAATTACCCTCTTTAATCTATATTCACTTCCAGGAAAATGACTTGGATTTGTTATTATTTCATACACCAGTACGAAATCCCTTTTTAAGAAAAGAGCATGCATCCTATCTTTTCTTACATAAAAGACATATGCAATGTTATATAAAGACAAGAAAGGTTACTTATCTTTTAATGCTGCAAATATATATAATAACAATATTTATCTACATGTAGTAATATATTTTATCTACCAAGCAAAATATATAATAACAATCTTTATCTACATGCAGTGATATATTTAATTTTCCAAAACTAAACTAGCTTTCACACAAGAATCGTTGTAGTCTTTATCTACATGTAGTAGTATATTTTCTCTACCAAGAAAAATATATAATAACAATCTTTATATACATGCAGTAATATATTTTATTTTCGAAAAATAAACTAGCTTTCACAGATGAATCCTTGCAGTCTTTTCAATACATTATACAAGGCTTCTTTATCCTCTTATGTGCAAGGTTCCTATATAATCTCATTTTTAAGAGATTTGGGTAAGTTGCAAAAGCTTCAATAACATTTGTACTTATATGTATTAGATATTTTTAAGCAAAAAGATCTCATTCCATCTTTTCTTTTCAAAAAATAACGCATAATTAGCATAATGTTATACTTATCTCTCAAAAAGTAGACTCTTCATTCCCGACTTGAGCTTTTCTATTCGTAGAATGCAAATGCCGTGATACAAAGCTATTTGCAATTATCTTAGCTCAACCACCTTTTGCGTTGGGCTCGTATTTTCCTATAGTTTTCCACACATAACTCATTGGGAAAAACCTTGGAATCCTCTATGTATATTTCCACCCTTGCAATATCATGTTCTCTTTGTGTAACATATGGATATTATTCTATGAATGACCCGCAAGAATCAGAGATTGGAACTACACTTGTATGTTTTGTTCCCTCATATAAATAAAGAAGAGGTGGTTATGAAGAACCAACCCTAACCGAATTTCGTTCCAAATGTGATATGTATGTAGACGTCATGAATACTATTTGCATGTTTCATCGTCACTAGGTAATTTTTATTTTTTTCTTTCGACTCCTTATCATTACAGTGTGGTAATCTTTTTTTTTTCATTCGATAACTAATTCTTGATTCGTGGTAGTTCCAAACTATTTTCAAAACCATAACAGGTTCTCTGCATGAACAAATTGGAAGTATTTTAATAATTTAATTTATGTTAATTAGATATGTCACATAGATGGGCTTGGTATATTACAACTATATATACCCCTCCCATTATATGAGCAAGGAATTTTCACCATGGATCCTCTCACGAAGCATAGAGAGTTTTCAATCAGTTCTTTGAGTAGCAAGGAGTGGCTCCAATGTCCCACGACTAGGGCTAGTGATATATGATGTACATATGTGTCTTGGAACTTTTTTTTAATACAGAAGCCTATTCAGGCCAGTATGTTTTCATACATGTTTTCTCGATGTTTGTAATACTATTCTTTTAGCATTTGTAATTCATGTTTGTTTCACATGTACTAAGACAGTTGAACTATTTTGGTTGTTTTAATACTTACCTTGTTAGGAATGTATTGTATTGGTTATCACGGATGTCTCATCCTTGTCGACCACTGCCACACAATACTAGACAGACCTTCCTCACTTACTATTTATAACAATTGTCACATCCGTTGTGGACTACTCCGCAGGATGGTGGATGGGTCTTCCCTTGTACTTTTGTTTTAATGGCTTTCGCGTCCGTTGTGGACTATTTTTCTAGATTTTGTACAGACCTTCCTAGTTCACGTGTGTCTCTTCTTGGGTGGTACTATTACCTCTCACTTAGAGGCTCACTTTTCTCCCCAATTTTGTAGTAAGATAACCTTGACACAGTTACATTACACACTCACTAGGCACACTTACCTTGTATTTTGAAGATACTCGTGTCATACTCTCATGTGTTGATAGCTAGATCCAAGGAAGATCTCTAAGTATATGGAAAGTGGGCCTTTATAGCGGATGGGACTCCTACACAAAACTATGTGAGGTCTAATTCGGACTTCATATCAGAGAGATCCCCTTGGTTGATGGATTTCCAACATTCTCAACACCCACCAAGCTCTACTCCTTCCTACCAGGAGAACAAATCATTAATTCTTTTTCAGTTTACACCTCTTTAACCGTTAGCAACATCCTGCTAAGTTCTTTGTTTAAGGATAGTCTCTCTTTCCCATTGTACCTTTGTTTTAATCTCACTATCTTTATCTCCTGTAGTCCTCTTTAGTTTAGTTCCACACATGACATTTTTCTCCAGTCATGTATTTTTCATGGTGGCATGCTCAGCCGATAGTTCAATTGTGGTAAAAATGGAGGATTTTTAATTTTTTTGTTCTTGCCCCCTTCTTGGGCATAACTGAATCCAATTGTTTTCCTTATAATTAGGAATCTAATACCTCACATTATAGCCTTCAATGTATTTTCAAGAATAATAATACACAAACAATTTTTCTCTTTTTTGTTAATCAAAATAAATATTCACATTGTCACAATACATTACTTGTACCACTTGAATTTCCAGTCACGTTGAATATAAGTCATAAAGATAAATTTACCAGGGGTATCATAGTATATGCCAAAAATGTAAGGAATGAGGGATACCCTATCTTGACTCCATTATTGCATTTAATTTCTTTTGACCAACCCCTAATGGTCCTAATCTTGGAAATAAAATTCTTGCACAACATTGTCATAACAACCCTCAACTCAAGAGGAACCATTATGTCTTCTAGCCTATTCAATAGATTTGTTTTAGGAATGTTGTCAATGTCGAAATATTTTCTAATGTAAATAAAACTAAAACAAAGTGATTAGTTTTATTATTTTGGTATTCCAATACAATTATCCTAGGAGTAATAGGATGACTTATGGTTGAATGATATATCCGAAACCTAGCTTTGCATTTAACTTTTTTACCATGGACTTCAAGACAAAGGTTAATCCTCTTTTCCAAAATAAGCCCATGACTAAAATGTGGCTAATAATAATGGTTGTATACTTAAAGTGAATAATTGTATCTTGATCTATAAAATACCATGGATATTCCACTAGATAGTTTATCACAACCGATCTACTAAAATATATTAGAAAATATGAAATCTACACTATGAGGATTTATTTCTCTTTAGATTTCAATATATGTTAATCATTTTTTGTTGTGTATGCATGCATTTTAAAATTATGTAGAAAATAGAGAATATAAAAATAAACTCACTAACCACAAAACTACACAAGTGATAACCTAGGAAACCTTCTGGGAGAAAACCTAGCTACAAAGTGAGGCCTCTCTGCTTTCTTTCTCTAAATGGAAAATGGATGCAAGTACAAAGAAGTGAAGCCTTTGGCCAATGGGCTACAACAATGTACAAATCCTTTATTTTTTTTATCTCCCTTTCTACTCTCAACTAATTTGCTTATCTATGGAATAAATGCACTCAAATAGAATGAAACCCATTTTCCTCCTAGTGGCCTAGTTATAACACAACCTAATAGTCTACTAGTTAAGTTTGACTCCTTCAACTCTTAACTATAGATGAAATGTCAGATCTTCCATAATATTTTTCATTAAGATCACATGGTTAGTCTATTTTCCATTATTAATGGGGGCTAACATGGCATCCTCTTGAATCATGATGGTCAAAACAAGGTCAACTTCCAAGTGACATAAATTTAGGGTATAAACTCAAATTGAGGTGAATCTTGCATTATTGGAAATTTATCTATGTTTATAATAGGGTAAGAATATGTGCCATTAATTAGCAATTTTTTACCTTAAATTACTCGTGGAAGTTTTCAAGCCCCATTTCTCGAGACTAGTCCCGTCAATGAAAATAGTCTTGGGAGTTAATTCCTCCATTGTTTCCACTATAAAAACTTCAAGATGGACTAAAAATAATATGATAATTTAATCGATATCATATCCTCACTCTTAAATAAAGGTACAATAAGGTTGTATATACAAGGCTTACCAAATCCTTGTTTTACTATCAAATAAGTTAATTTTTTTAATTACTTTCACAACTTTATTTTTAATTTGGATTATTAAAAAATTATAAATAATTAATATTTTTCTATTTATATGTATTTTAGTAATATTAAAAGACATCTTATTATTTTTTGGACAAGAGGAATTGGAAACTAGATGTCTCTTACTCTTGTCGAACCACTATAACCTCTACTTGGAGGTCAAGTGGGTGGGACAAGGTTTTGAACCATTATACAAGGAGTTAATGAGTGCCTTAATGGTGCACTCATTCACAAATAGTTATACTCATCATGGGAAAATTTTATATTTTTATCATAAAATATAATATTTTTATTTTTTTTAACCTTCTCTTTTAATTAATTTAAATTCACAAAAATTAATTAAATTGTAAAATATTATTATTAATAATAATAAGATAATTAATATACAAGTTAAACATATATAGATTTAAAAAATAACATGTAATCAAATTTTTAATCATTAATATTCAACCTCACTTTACCACATCTCCCAATAAACTTTGTTACAATACCATATTTTTTATTTGCTTATTTTAAATTAAAAAAATATAAAGAAAATAGATTGAAATTTTTATAATTGTTTAAAATCAAATTACACATATTTCTCTTTAATTAAATTTTTTAATTTAATTGATATGCTTATAAATTATTAACAATTGTAAAAATTAAATATATATTAAAGTTCAATATTGGTAAGGCTACATCATAACCATGTTCAAGAATAACCAGTAACTTAACATCTAGGAATTCTGCACCAATCACAATAAAAAATTATAAATTTAAATTAATTAATTATCTAATTTATAATTGTGATTAAAAGTTTCTAGTTATCAAAATAGTAAATTGTAACAAGTATTTATATATGGTAAATTTTTTTAAGATTTTTGAAAATAAAAGTTTTCATTTTAAAATATTTGATTTTCCTTATCATAATATAATAAATTCAAGATTGTATCATAAGTAAACTTTTTGTTAATCATAAAATATTATAGATTCACTTTACTTGAAATAAACAAAATAAGACAAAACAAAATTCTCAATTACTTTTATTTAAAACCCATTAAAAAATATTATTAGTTAATATTATATAAGATTAATTTGAAGAAAATTTTCACTTGTTAATGATAAAATTTAAACATTCAATTATTTATAATTGAGAAATGAAATAAAATAATTGATTTAATTATTAATATATATTATGTATTTTATTATTATTATTATTTTATAAATCTCAAATAATTATATTTTATTGAAAAATATTTTATTTTATTTATTTTCCATATTGAAAAAAAACACAAAAAGAGAACATAGGGAAGAAATAATATTCTGAACTATGAAAGAAAACAACTTCTAGTAATAACATGAGATTAAGTATTAATATGGTATAATCTAAATGAACCAAAAAAAAGATTGAGCATGCATTTGACACTATTAATAATGAAAAAAATAAATTTCCATATCTACAAATTAATTTTTAGTAAATTTAATGGAGTGTTTTTTATGGATGGAGAGGAATTGTTTGGATGGTCAAAAGTAGTTGGAATCTGAGTAAAAAAATTCAAAAAATAAGTGGTCGGAATCTGGGTAAAAAAATTTCAAAAAAACTTGTATAAGCAGTGTTTGAATCATATTTTTGATAGTAAAAATAGATTCAGTACCATTAAAAACTTCTAACAATTTTTACTTGAATTTACAAAAATTCCGAGAAAAAAAAAAAATATAATCCTATAGTTCCTGGCAATTTTTTTTGAAAAGATCGAATATTCCTTACCGCTCCATTTAAAATCATGTGATTGTGATTTGAATGTAACCGTCGCAGAACTGTTGATGCCAAACGTGTTATCGTGTGATCATGTATTTGGTGTGTGGGAGCATGTCATTTTCCTGACAACCACAACACTAACCTTCTTGTTTCATCGCATGATTTTAGTGCAACACGAAACTCATGATTATTTTGCTGCTGAGCATACCTCTTTCATGAATATTATATAACTAACTGATAATCTGATTTATATAAAGCTGTAAAATTTTTCCAGAGATCAAACCTCTCTCTGATGGACTTGTGCCACAATGAGTTTGCGACTGTTCATTGTAACGTGGCGGGTGTGGTGTTCTGTTTGAGGTTGATTGAAATGGGTAGGATTGGAAAGAAATATAATTTAGTAAGCCTTACGTTACCTCTCTTACATCGAAGACGGTGCTCATCACTATAATCAGTAAGCCCCCCATTACTCAGGCGGCGAAATGGTTGTCATGGACTTAATGTGATTCTTTCCTCCTGCTCCTGTTTTTTGGGGTTTTTTCCAGACAGTCTTTGATTAAGAATTTGTTTCTCTTCAGTTTTCCTATGTTATATATATTTCCTCTCTCCCTGTGGAGGAGTTTCGATATTAGACATCTGTTTTTGTGCCTAAGTAGTGATGATATTTGAATAGTTTCCAGCCAGCTGTAAGGAATGCTACAGAAACCGCCTAAGTAGTGATGATATTTGAATAGTTTCCAGCCAGCTATAAGGAATGCTAAGTAGTGATGATATTTGAATAGTTTCCAGCCAGCTATAAGGAATGCTACAGAAACAGTCTAAGTAGTGATGATATTTGAATAGTTTCCAGCCAGCTATAAGGAATGCTACAGAAACAAGTCGTTGTAAAACTTTCACATGATTGAATGAAAGTTACAGTGGTTCTCATGACTGACAACAAAATGGAATGTTCTGTCCCAACGACTCCTACAGTCACTTTCAAAAAATTGCTATCAATTTGGATTTTGCAATGTAAATTTTTGCTATCAATTTGGATTTTGTATTGGAAATTTTTTTAGTGATACAGGACAAGTATTTGGAAGGTATATATATATATATATATTTTGAAATTTGTTGTATATTTGTTACTATATAAAATATTAAAGACCTAGTTTAACTTATAGATTAAATAAAAAATTTCACTAGAAATTTGAAAAAAAATGTGATTTTGTTGTTGTTTAAAATGCATTTTTGAGAAGATGTAGATGCGGCACAAGTCAACCAAAAAGATGTGGATATAGAGTTCTCTGGGCAATACTACTATTTCTGGTGGAAGGGAGGTTAGGGACAAACAGTAGAACTGAGATCAGGTGTCCTCAACTTTGCAAAATTGTAGAGAAACATCCTTGGACATGGAGATGCCAAGAGCATCATAGATTAGGTCAAAGATTACATTCTCTTCAGTCCCCACATTCTATCCAACTCTATGAGCCCCATCAGAATGGTGACAAGCAATTTTCAAAGCATTACTTTCTCACACATATACAAAGAACAAACTCAGGTAGTTGATCTTTCAAAACAGCATATCAACTCAAAGACCAGTAAGTATCATTTCGCCACATATGTGCAGGATAGACTTATGAATGTTAGGAGTATCAACTCCATATAGGGAATTCATTCCCTAATTTTTTTATGAGGAAATGTTGTTTTTCATATGTTGGTGACATCTTTTTTGTTGATAAACAAGAAATTGTAGACCTGAAGCTGATTTTTTTTTGTAACTAAAAATGGGTAGAATACAGTAGCACTTTTATAGATAAGATAAGGAAATACTATGGAATATGTATGGGAAATCTAAGTGTCTATTTTTGTCACTGAAGTATGGTAGGAATACTTATTGTTACAAACAGCAAAATCCAAGAAAAAATGTATGGAAATTTTAGCAAATGTATTTTCTTTTTATTAATGAAAAGACAAGATTTTTTTATTGAAAAAAAATATATAATTTTGAATGTATAAATGGATTTAGCACCTTAAAAATTATCTCATAACAGTCAAATTTTTTAGATTAAACAAATTAAACTCAAGTTTTTAAAAATCTCTACAAGATGAAATTTAAATTTGAATTTATAATAATAAAAATGCAATGATTTAACATTAACCAATAATATTAAATTTACTATAACTAACTTTTAGTATATACATATATGGTAGTTAGAGAGTAAACCAACATCTTCCAGATCAAGTACTCTTTGTTAATCAGAAGAAGATGATGATGAAAAATTACAAGACTAGAGTGTTAATTAGGAATTCCAGTCAATAACTCTTATGCAGACTCTACAAATTTTTCACAGAACATTTTGGGCTAAAGTATTTGGTGAATGAGCTTTTTCCTAGAGAGGGGCTCTCGAGAATCCTTGCAAGCAGAAATGTAAGCTGTTGAATGCAAACATTTGATGTATAGCAACGTCCAAAATTGTTTTATGTATTTATTTTTTGAAATCTTTGTTTAGTCATAGAAAATACAATGCCAAAAGTGAATGTCATAGATGTTTCATTTTATATATTAATGCTGGAAACTACATTGTAAACGGTGAAGGTTATAGATGTTTGATTTCTTAATTATGCAAATACAATGTAAATCCTAAAAGTTTTTTCAATTAATGTTAAAAGAGTGGTGATTCTGGTTGGATTCAAAATTGGAGGATGGTTTCTACATTTGGTGCTCTCTCATGTCTCTAGGTTGGTTTAGAGTTGGAACATTATTTTCACACACTAGTAAAGAAAATCTGATGTAAATTTATCTGATGATCAAATTTTGAGAAACTCAAACCATTAAATATTCCATGGCTTTCAGAACATCATTAAGTATTGTTCAAAAGGAACAGAGCACTTTGTCACAAAACACTAAAGGCCACTTTGTAAACGTCCAACTTTATATCACCTACTTGATATTTTTAAAGAAGCGTTCTTATGGTTTTTAATGAGTTAAAAAGTAGTAAAAATTAATAATAAATATTTTTAAACAGTGATTTAAGGTAATTTAAGTTAAGTGTGAGTATTGTAAAAAATTGTGATTTGATGCGGGTATATCAAAAGCACTAAAATAAAATGTTTTTTATTTCTAACTCTTTAATGTTATAAAGATGACAAATTATTGGCCTTGATGGGTAGTGGAGTTAGTTGAAGCCCCCTCCTCAAGTCTCTCACCCTTTGTCATGGAGAGTGGGTTCAATTATTCTTGGGTCCATTAAGATTATGCTCATGGCACACTAGGTTAACCTTTTTGCATGTCTGGGCCCACTATAAATACGCTCAAGAAAAAAAATGACAAATTCTTTCAACTCTTGATATTTTAGGAACCATCCAAAGTCATATTTCAGTATGGGTTTTACGAGAGCTTGTTCTTATTTTTAAAATGTTGGTTTTCTTCCTTAATCTAGTCATAACATATAAATATCTTTTATATTTATTCCCCAACATATAAAGTTATAGATTTAAAGCCTTGATATTTTAGGAACCATCAAAAGTCATATTTCAATGTGGCCTTTATAAGAGTTTGTTCTTATTTTAAAACTGTTGGTTTTCTTCCTTAATCTAGTCATAAAAAATAAATATCTTTTATATTTATTCCCCAACATATAAAGTTATAGAGTTACCTCTTCCTTTACTCTCCAATGCTTTAGTGAGGAAGTGACATTTTTATGTCAACCACCATAGCAGATTTTGGTTAGAGTTTGAAGCAATCTTAAGAAGTTTTTTGTTATCCATTTTGTTTATTTTGTTCTTATATCTTAGATATACCTTATACCAAGTCATATTTGAGCTCTCAATGGAGGAGGACTCACTTCTATGAAAAATATAGTTTAGGGTGTACCACCTCTAATTTTGATATTATAAGTATAAAAACATTTTTAGATTTTCTCTATATTTCTACAAGATTCTCCATATATGTTACACCTCCAAACTTCATAATTATATAAGATGAAGGGAGTAATTATAGTCTCAAGATGAAGTAAGTTTATTCTTATCTCATATCCAAATATCTATTGATTAAAAAATTCTTCAAGTTTATAACAAGCTTCCCACCTTCTATTTATTATTTTCTCAATGATATAGTTCCAATTAAGCTTCTGATAAAAATTGATTCCAAGATATTTGTATGAAGTCGATTCTGCCAAGTTGTTGTTGTCATACAAGAAATTATTAGTGTAACTCATCTTCTTGGATTTCATTATCATAACATTTTTCTATCAATGTTAACAAGCATATTCATATTAGAGAAAAAAAATCCTTGAGAATTTTTAGTCGTTTGTCCACATCATAAGGACACATCACCATGAGAACAATATCATTAGTGTAAGGATAATGACTATATTGTATAGAATCAAGTTAAGAAACCTAAGACATTGATTTTATTATTGCAACTTACTCCTACAATGATCCTAGGCATAAAAATGTGGTCCATAAGTGAATGATAGATCTTGATCTAGCATAGACTTTAACACTTTTTTTGTGGCTTTCTAGTGATAAATTGATCGTCCTTTCCAAAATAATTCAATATAAGTTGTTCGAAATTGGGTTACTTATAATGGTACTATAATTTTAGGGATTGCTTTTATCTCATATTTTAAAAGTAGGTATACCTAGGATTTCATTATCGGGTTTAAGGAAGTCCTAATTGATTATTAATTTGAAAATCTTATGGATGTGAAGGGTGAGGATAAACAATTCAATTTTTAATATTTTTGCTTCATATCCTTTATATCCTTAACTTCCCCTCTTGTTGAGATGCTTAACCCCAAACTCCATGTCTTCTATAAAAGATTTATTTATATGTAACAAGGGTTTGAATTTTGTCCATGGCATCAGGGAACTCATAAATATATTTAAGGTAGTAACTTTGATCCCGAAAGAGAATCATATTGGTTTTTTTTTTTAATTTACAATTCAAAGTTTGTCTGTAAATTTTTTTATGATCTAGCTTAAATAGGTGCAAAAGATTCTCTTTCTTTCTATTTATGTAGCAATTTTTTTTATTTTAATTAGGATTTTGTATCGATTTATGTTGTTGGATTTTAAGGACTAATTAGAATAATCACTAGTAATTTTTTTAGCACTCTTACACTCTTTATCATAGCAAGGGTTTATCATTCTATTTTCTTTTTTACTCAACACCTTGATCAATAACACGTTAATGGAAATAGAAAGGGTGGTTGTAAAATTATGATAAATGTCTTCAATATTTTCATTATTTAATATGAGATTTAATTTATTATCTAAATCCTTTGAAAAAATATATCATCTTGATTTTTTGTTAAAATAAAGTTTTTTTTATTATACTAATTATCTTCCATAGGTATTTTATGGATAACAAAGTTTAAAGTTAGGGTTAAATTTCAATTATCAAAATTGAGCTTATATTCATTTAAAACGTTCAATTTACTATTTTATTATATACATAAATATCATATTAGATGTCACATAATCCAAAACACTATGACCAAGCCCATGAATACAAGTCATCTAGTTGGATTTTAGCCACTTCAAAATACCATTGCAAATAATTAGATCTTAAGAACTCTGTGAGTGCATGGAAGGCAGAAGTCGCTTTCTCGGAAAAAAGGGAAAATAATGAACATTTTTTTTTTTTATGCACAAAGTCAATGATTTTTGGCGGGTGAATGAAAATGACATTTGGTGGTAACTGATTGATGGGACACTTTATCGTTTAGTGGTAGCGGTAAATGGGAGCGGTAATGGTTTTCGTCGCACTGCCTTTGGGAGGTTGGTAGTTTTGGCGGAGGGTCGGGAGATGCCATAGATCGAATGACACGTAGCACCAGCAAAAACTCAAAACTGTTTGTATCGTGTGACTAACATTCAGCCCAAATGTCTATGCGATATGGGCGAGAGCGATTGGATGTGGGGAGATTGATTGGATGGTAGTCAACAGCGGGAAGTGGCGGGGAGTTAATGGAGGGGCCCGTTTATAATTAAAATGACTTTAATTACATCGGGGGTGATATGATTGGCGGAGAGGTTATTAATTAATCCAAGTGATTAATTAATCCATTTTTAATGCGTCAGGGGTCTCGCTCTTAATTAATCACGATTTGATTAATTAATCCAACTGAGTTAACGTTATTATGGTTTATTTTTCAAACCATTGGGAGGGAATATTTACTTATTTTGGGATTTTAATTAATTAATACAAGAAATGGTTATTATTTTTTAGAGTTAAATAATAATAAAAATTAAAAATTAATATGAATATGGAAAGGAAAAAGCAATAAGTAAATGTTTCCGAAAATACATTCATCATCCAACATTATGACTTAGGCTAAAATGTGTTTGGGGGGTCTTATAAGGAACCTTTATTTTTCCTAAGTAAAATAGTGATTTTACTTAGGAAAAGCATTTGAAGGAAATGAATGAATTATGAAGGGGTTTCAACACTTAGGCCTTACAAGTTATTGGGACGAGGGTCCAGTCCCTCCAGAAGTTAGAGAAATGCTCTGAGCCCCTTTAACTTCCAAGTTGTTGGTGCTTTTAGTATTTATGGGAAACTAGTAAAATTTAAGGAAAAATGAGTGAGGAGGTTAATTAGTTTGACTTTTGTCTCTGATGTAAATGTCTTCATTGTCATCCATACTTTGTCAAAGTGATGAAAGCAAAATATTTGAGCTTTTAAATTAACCATTCATCATACATAATTTTGCAACCAATAATCTACTTACCCACCTACACATCCTACCATTTTTACTTCTTTTATGAGGGTGAACCTAAACTGGCAAACCCTTCTCAAAATTTTCTTTTCTTTTACATTGGAAATCTATCTAAGTCCAACCTTATTACATCCAAGGGCCCAAATTAAACTGTTGAGCATCCTTTCATTCACTCTACCTATCTACTTATTTGCTAAGATTAAATAGTTTGTTCAGATTTTATTCTCTATATCTATAAACATGAAATTCAAAACATGGAATAACCAAGATTAAACTATTTGGTTACGATGGATTGTGGCACAAGTAACAAGCTGCACACAATCATTATACAAAAAGTGAAATAGCAATGGCATTTGGACTTGCACACTTTCATGGTCTTTTTTCTTTTTCTTGGGGTTCATTTTCTTTCATTTTTTGACATTTTCTTTGTTCTTTTTGCCCTTTGATTTTTCTTTTAGGGCATACCCTCTTTACATTTTTACATTTTTTTTATTTTTTTACAAATATGGAAAACATTTGCAACAAGCAAAGGTATGTACATATTTCAGAGCTAAACCAAGTCAATCATGATATATGACACCTAATGGTATAGGAACATAATAGTGGCTCCACTTGGGGATGGCTTTCCTTGGTGGAAAGTCAAGAATAGTAGATCAATGGCCTTCTGAAAGACTGTGATTTTACTCTACAATTTCCTTTTCCCCGCTGCTTTATTGGTATGTATGACAGTAATATTTCTGAAGCTTAGGGCCTTCTCTTCGGGCTTCAACTTCAAAACTTTTACCATCCAATCAACGCTAAACATTATGAAGGATATAGTATGTACAACTAAACTTGTAAAATTAGTAAATGGGGTCAATGTAGTACTTTAACATTCGACCATTGATTGGTCCTCCTTCAATCTCTTCACCATTCAATTCTTTAAGGAAATATGAATTATTTCCTCTGAAGGCATATATAACGTATGGCCCTTTCCACAGGAAGTCAAAATTCCCATGTTTCCCTTTGTCCTCTCTTCTTGAATTCCACTTTAACACTTTGTCTCCCAGATAAAAGTCTTCTGCTTTGGTCCTTTTATCAAAGATTTTCTTAAGTTTTTCTTGCAGTACTTGGGCTCTATTGTATACTTCCTCCCTGGTCTACTGTAAATGGATAGTCTGGTTAATTCTCCTCTGTATATCATTTGGTTCCACTTGGGCTTCTTGAACAAACTTCATGACTAGAACTCCTAAGGATGAGGGGAAAACTGCCTCCATTCCATACACTAGCTCATAGGGAGTGGTTCCAATGGACTTCTTAGTAGTAAGCCTATCTTCCCACAAAGCATTGGTTAATTTCTTGTTCCAAGTTTTCTTATTATCTTCCAATAGTTTTTTTATGATATTTATTAGGCTTGTATTGGAAGATTCTGCAAGTCCATTCCCTTGAGGATAGTAAGTTGTGGAATGACCAAGTGTTATATGATACTTGTGACAGAAATCAATCATTTTCTTTGACTTGAAGGCTGCAACATTATCTGTGATAATTTTGTTAGGGAAACCGAACCTAGAGAGAATATTAGACTCTAGAAAACATATTATTACAGTACCAATGGCATGTCTAGAGGGAATAGCTTCTATCCATTTGGTGAAGTAATCAGTTGTAGTGAGGATCCATTTATGCTGAGCAGAAGAGGGTGGATGGATTTCTCCAATGAAGTCAAGACCCCATTGTTGAAAAGGTTTTTCGGTGGATATAGGTTTCAAAGGCAAAGGAAAAAGTTTTCTTTTTCCTTCAAAGATCTGACACTTGTGGTAGGAAGTTACAAATTTTTTAACATCTGAAAACAAGGTTGACCAGTAAATCCAACTCTTAGAATTTTGTCAGCAGTTGACTTCCAGTAGAGATGCCCACCACAATCCCCTGCATGAAATTCTTGGAGTATTTTATCAGATTCTTCTTTCAATAAACAATTTAACAAAATGACTTCATGATTTTTCCAAAATAAAGTATTGTCCATAATGCAAAATTTCTAAGATTTCATTTTCAAAAACCTACTCTTAGTTCTGGATAACCCTGGAGGAGCCTGCAGGTTTTGTAGAACATATATAATATCAACATACCATGGGGGATCTAGAAAAGGCTGGCTAATGTGTGGAGTCGCCATCTCCTGTTCGTTATCCATTTTTGCAATCAGATTTATGTCTAGGGCTTGGCAATTTGTTTCTACCATGAGTTTAGCCAACCCCTGACATTTAATTAACTTGGTAGGTTTTATCTCTATATCATATTGTAAAATAGTAGCTATCCATTTTCCCCTCTTTCCATCAACTCCATCATGTGTCAGGATATCTTTTACTACAGCATTTGGAACATAAGCTACTGCATGAGAATACAAAATATATACTCTGAAATCTTTAATAGCCTTTACCAAAGCAAAAGCTTGTTTCTCCATTATCTTATACTTTAATGAGACATCTCTAAGAGCTTTACTAGAAAAGGCTATTGGTTTTTCACATCCTTGATCATCCTTTTGTAGTAAAACTCCAGCTATGGTGTGTTCTGATGCAAAGGAAAAGATAATGAAGTCTTTGTCAAATTTTGGGCTTGTGAGGACTGGTGTTTGAGTTAAGGCTAATTTTATTTCTTCGAATGATTGTTTAGCCTCTATTGTCGACTTAATAGTTGAATATTTTTTCAACATGTTATTCAATAATCTAATTAGTTAAGCTAAGTTAGAGATGAACCTTCTTAAAAAAAATATTTTTCCTAAAAATGCCTGAAGTTCTTTAATGTTTCTTGGGTGAGGTATTTGCAAAGTAGCTTCAATCCTAGTTGGGTCAATTCAGATTCCATCTTTAGAGATAATGTGGCCTAATAGTTTTCCTTATTCCAAACCAAATAAAGATTTCTTTGGGTTGAGATAAATGCCAAATTTTCTGCAATTAAGAAAAACTTGCCTGAGATGATCCAGGTGTTGTTGATTTGACTTTGAAAAGATTGTTATATCATCAAGGTATATAACTAGGAAATCATGGATTTCCTTTGCAAAGGCAATATCCATTGCCCTTTGAAAGGTGGCCCCTACATTTTTCAATCCAAAGGGCATTTTGACATACATGAAGGTGCCCCATGGTGTTGTGAATGCAGTTTTTTCGTTATCATCAGGATGGACTAAAATTTGGTTGTAACCTAAGAATCCATCTAAAAGTGAAATCCTTATAGAACCTACTACCCTTTGCAGTATGTGATCCATTTTAGGTAAGGGATAGTTGTCTTTGAGTGAGACTTTGTTCAAATTTCTAAGGTCAACACACAGTCTGATTTCTCCTGTTTTCTTTCTTGTAGGGACAAGATTAGACACCCAATCTGAAAACCTAATGGGAGAAATGATTCCTGCTTCATACATTCGTTTGATCTCTTTTTCAATGGAAGGTAATAAAACAGGATTAATTCTTCTTAGCTTCTGCCTAAAAGGTTTTTGATCTTCTTTTAAAGGGATAGTGTGTTGAATAATACTAGTATCATAGGATTTTAAGTCTTCATAACTCCAGGCAAAAACATCCTGGAATTATTTCATCAACTCAATAAATTTTAGTTTTTCATCAAGGGGTAATGATTTGGAAAATTTTATCAGTTTAGGATTCTCTTGAGTTCCTATGTTGCATTCTTCAATGTTTGCTTTCAAGGGCTCCATCTTAGGCTTTTTAGGAATATCGTTAGAGTCAAATAGGTCCTCCAAAGGAGTTAATCCCTTCATCAATTATTTCATCAATATCCATTTGCTTTAAACCCTGAATATTGGTTTTCATGAATTTAGTAGGGTGAAGCATTTTTATTGAGTTTTCTTCCAATTTGTTAATGTCTAACTCATTAGTGTGATCAAAATCTGAAACTAAGTCTACATCTATGTTAATGCTAGAAAATTCTTCATCTAATGTTAGAAAATGATTAATCTACTTATCGTTTTCAAAAACTTGCCAGTTATTAAGATTATCTGGTATGGCTGGCCTGTGCCTAATCTCAGCAGTATACTGGTGATTGGGCTAGAAAGGCAATTTGCAAGTGCTTGCAAACATAGCCAGGCTATGAGCTTGCATGTTGTGTTTTCTAGGAATAGTTGCAAGCTCGGTTTCTAAGAAAGTATTAAGGATTTCTATGATTGTACCTCTGTAATGTCCTAATCTAGGATCTCTAGTAATGTAAACTCCTTTTATCTAGTTAACTATCAATTCAGAATCTCCCACGATTGATACCCTTATGGCTTCTAATCTTTTGACTAACTTGAGGCCTAGCAAGAGTGCTTCATATTCTGCCATATTGTTTGTACATTTAAAATTTCAACCTATAGGCATGTCCTTCCGCATGATCATTCTCTAAGTTATAGATCCATACACCTGCCCCTACACCTAATTTGTTTACTGAACCTTCAAATTCTAAATGCCATAAAATTTCATGTTCATAATTTGTATCTGGGGTAGTGTAGTCTTTCTTAACTAGGGTATCTGGATTTTCGTTATCATTTGATATCTCTTGAATTTGAAGAATTGACCTCTCTTTTTCAATTTCTTTTGGTTCTGTTGCTATGTATTGAGATTCTTTAGTTTCTTTTGGTTTTGCTGCTATACCATTTGGAATATCTTTTGGATCAGTTTCAACATTATAGAGAATAAAGGAATCCATATCATAATGTACTAAGTAAATGGGAAAGTTTTGAGGATTCTATTGACTACTCACTACATACTTCATTAAAGTTTCTCTATATAACTTCTTTGGTTGTCCAAAAATAGATATGGTAGCATATGACATGTCTAATTGTAGAGACCCCTGAAGTTTGGCACCCCAAGATCTGGACAACATCATGCCATACTTGGGTGGAATGTCTACTACCACTATGTCCATAAGTATAGTTTTAGCAGGGTATTGAACCAATGAAACAAATAAGTCCTTTATAAGACCTAAACACCTCACTTGACTGGAATCAAATGAAATTAAATCCCTATAGGGCCTAGTGATGTCTAGGTTGAGTTTCTCCATAACAGACTTAGGCATGAGGTTGTGAGAAGCACCAGAGTCAAACATGGAATTATGAAAAATCTTATCATGGATATTGAGACCGACATAGAAAGGTGGTATCCCTCCTTCCAGTGGTTTCCCATTTACTTTAGGGCTAAAAATCAACTCGGGTTGGTCATCAAAGAGATTTACAGAATCTTCATTTTCAACGATATTTAATGATTTTCTTATTTGAGACATGTAAACATCATGTTTCACCAGTTCTATCAAAGGAACTGAAATTTTAAGCTCAGCTACCTCTGCTCCTAGATTAAAGGGTAGGGTTGTTTTGTCAGTTTGAACCTTTGGGTTTCTGGAAAAAATGTTTTCTACGTTTTCTTCTATTTCAGGATTTGGAACATCCTTTGCTGATTTTTCTGATGCGATCTTTTGAGGCTCTTCCACTGTTTCCTTGGAGGGAAGTGAAGTGGAAGGTTGTTCATTACTGGGCTGGTTATCAGACACATCTTCTATGGTGGGGCTAGAGGGATTTTGATTTGTTCTTGAATGGTTCTGAGGTGTTTTTGTTACTGGAACTATTTTACCCTTCTGAGGTTGATTAGGAGCTATTTTCTGGTTTGTTTCAACGTTATTAGTACTTTTTCTACTTATTAAATTATACTGCTTATGTACTTCAAAAATAGCAGAGTCATATCCCTGTCTGAAGTCAAATGACTCTCCTGTTTGGGTTTTAAATTGTTGCAGCACATGGGACTCTTGGTCATATTGAGTTATGAATACATCTTCCTCACCATCTAGACCCATTAGATTTATCTGAGTGTCTTGCTCAAGGTCTTCTAATTGAGAGGCTTTGGCATAATTCTCCTAGAAAGGTGGTCTGACATTCTGGTCAGGAATATTCTTACCAGTTTTTTGATTATGATTTTTTCTAAAATTAGGATTTCTCCCTAAATTAGCCTGTTGGCCATCCCAAGGAGATTTCCTTTGAATTATGTCAACTCTATCAAATAATTTTTCCATTCCTTTAACAATAGCATCAACCTTTTGTTCAAAGGGTGAACTTTCATCTTTTGTAGGTATTCTTCTCTCGTTTCTAGCTTTAGCTCTTTTAGAAAGTAGGTTAGCCTCAACACTTACAACTACGCTTTGCATTTCTTCCAAAGAGGGAGGGTTCCTTTCTCTTAACTGGAAAGCCATATCTAAATCAAATCCATCAGGAAATTTGATCAGGGCTAAACCAAGTGGGGGCCTAAGGTCAACTGGAATGGCACTATAAACACTATTGAACCTAGTGCAATAGTCTTGAGCAGTTTCATGAGGCCCTATTTTAAGGTTTTCATATTCAGATAAAATCTGAAGGGGGTCCTTCTTTTTCTCCCACCTATTCAGGAATTGTTGGTAAAGGATTCTTAAACTATCTATGCTTTGGGGAGCTAAAGATCTAAACCAGGTTCTAACTTCTCTAGCTAGACTTTGAACGAAAATTCTCATTTGGACATCTGCTGTGTCAATCTCATGAAGTTCAAAGTAGTCTGTCATTTTCCTAGTATGCTACTGAGTTGTGTAGGTCCCAGTGCCATCAAAAGTAGTAATTTTACTCTGATAATCCTGTGGCATAGCACCTGGGGCAGCAGGAAACACAAGGGGAGCATATCTATTGGCCATGATTGTAGGTTGGGCTAGATTTTGGGTAACTGGAGGTGTCTGGGTTGTGGAAGAAGAACTAGAAGTAGTGGTAGGATGTTGATTGATGATTGATTGAAGAGAGAGTGAAGGGATGAAGGGAGGAGTGGAATGAATTTCAGATGAGTGAGGGAATAATGATGAACTAACAGAAAGAGAAGTAGTCTCAGAAAGTTCAGGTGTTCTATCTGTGGTAAGAGATGACTAAGTGGAATTCTATAGATATCAATCAATTGAGAAATTGGCTCATTGGGTTTCAAGTTCTCTGAGGAATTCTAGATCTTGGACTATGTCCAATAGTTCACTGTCAAATGTGGTTCTAAACAAAGAGAGTTCAAAGTTTTCGTCAAAAGGAAGATCTTAAAGGAAAAGCCACTCAACAAGACATGAACGTGATCTGAACAAA
Source organism: Pinus tabuliformis (assembly GCA_031772625.1). Lineage (NCBI taxonomy): Eukaryota > Viridiplantae > Streptophyta > Pinopsida > Pinales > Pinaceae > Pinus > Pinus tabuliformis. Next base: position 790,340,817 of record CM062813.1, on the reverse strand, counting down.
GGTCTAGGACTTAATGAACTTTCTTGCATTCTAATGATTCTTGGAATTAGGTATGGATTTTTCAAACACAAGGGGAGGATTTGGATCGGGGTTAGCCCTAGTGTAATGAGTTCTTCCTGAAGTCAAATTTAAAGGTTTTCAATGCTATTATTTTATAGATTTTCAAAATAACTTCAAAATAATTCTTTGAGATTCTTTAAATGCAAACTTTATGTTTCTCAAAGGTTTATTTAACCAAGGATTTGGTCTCCCCAATATGGTCGCCACTATGTTATCACTCAGATTTTCCTCTAAAGTTATTTGAAGGAGGAAAGGATCTGAGTTAACCACAAACCAATCTTTTAAGTACAGAATCTAGCCAATCTGTACTCAGAGAGGGATCTCTCTTTATGATTTAGCTTTGTTTGAAAAGATTTTAGGCTAGTTATAAATGTCCAAGGAGGTTGTTTTGTTTGGGAACGGTCGAGTTTTGAAACAAATGGGCAAACTAGGCTTTTAGGCCATTGGGCTATGGAGTCAAACAAGGATAGTTCACTAGAATAAGTCAAATTTTTGAGGGAGGATTTCAACAGGCGAGATAACAGAGTAAAAACAAAAATTGGGGCTTGAATGGATGATTTTTCTACTCGAAACAAGAGGGCAATCAAGAATCCTAAAGTTAGGATTAGAAAGAGGAAAAGAAGATAGGTCAACCAACATAAGCCAATTAAGAATCCCATATCAGGGACTTATTATAAAAAACTACAGGGATAGATGAGGAATGAAGAATTCCTTTATAAAAATAGTTTAGAAGAAAACATATAAATGGTAGACTGTTGATAGCAGAGAGCAATAACGCTAATTCTGATATACTTTGACTATTTTACCATTTAGATTTCAGATGTATGAAACATTAAAACATACAAAAAACACATAAAATCACAAGGATAGAATACTTATTTGCAATTAGATTGTACGAGAATCTAATGAAATGTCCTCAACATTCATTCCTTTTCCAGCAAAAATCCAGATTTGATTACAACAGCTTTCTTAACTTTAGAGCATAGACTTACATAGATGTTATAGAATCCACCATCAATCCTTCAAATGGAGAAGTATTTATACAAAAATTACATCAAAATATCTCATAAATACATGAGATTTATTCTAGGGAATACAAAATATCTTTTACAAAATTATAGAGACAGTTGTAAAATTGATTGTTGTTGTCACTTTATTCATGGAAGAGCTGGAGGCTGAAGCTCGAATTTGCCTCTTATTGTTTCTTTGGTAATTGTGTGCTAGATTCTTGTTTACTTTCCATATTGATACTCTTTACCTGTTTACTGATACTCTTTACCTTTTTACCAGACTTTAGCTCAGTGAATATTTTATTTTACCTTAGAGTTACCATAGTAACTTACAAGATTACGAGCATATCAACCCACTAGTCTTCATTAAGTATCTTCATCCTGATCAATTTTCTGTATATTTTATCAGCCTCATTGTGCTTTGCAAAATTGGGTTGAGCTGTGAACAAGTGTTTCACTTCATGATCAATATAGAAAAGGTTTTCTAACCATCATATAACACTTTTCCTGTGGGTAGTGATTTTACTGTTGAAGAGCTGGCTTGATTTCTAGCTTGTTGGTGCAGTATGTCAATGTAGTCTTCATGTTTCATCAGCTTGTCGTTTATGACCAATAAATTTGGAAGTCCTTTCTCTCTCAAAATTTTGTATTTTGTCATAAACTCATCAATGTCTTCTTTGATACTTTGACATCTTCTTTCTAGGTTAAGAATCAAGTTCTTTTGGGTCAGAACTCTCTTGATTTCAAGGATGGTACCAGTCCAGTCTTCTATATCCTTTTGTTCTAGTTCTTCCCTGCTCTGGCTATTTAAGAAATTGATTAATTGGATTGCCTCTTCAAGTTTCTCTCCCAATTCTTCTCTGGTCTTTTGTATAGCCTCTATATCTAGCTTCATTAAATCAATTTGTTCAAAGATTATCTCAATAGAAGACCAAATATCATTAATGGAATTAATGATATTGGTACATAAGATCTCTCTGATATCTCTTAAGGGCTTTTCAAATGTTAAGTCCTTCTCTAAATTTTTTATTCTATCAGTCATCCTTCTGTTCTTTCTTCCTTCTTCAGTGTAGTTAATCTGTGATATCTCATAATTGTACTCCAAGCTAGTAAACTTTTCTTTTAATTTTTTTATCTCAGTTGCTTGGATTTTCATTTCTTCCATGGACTTGATTAAGTCCTCTGTTTTTTGTGTTGAAGTTGTTGTTGTTTCAGAAGTGCCTGTTGTTGTTGTTACTGGAAGAGCTATTGTTAGGGGAGTGTTGGGTGCCAAAGCTGCTGCAATAGTAGATGGAACTACTGTAGAAACCATGGGTACTATAGTCTGAGGCATGGTGGTCGACTCACCCTCTTTAGACTGCAAATCTTTTTCCAATTCTTGTTCTGTTTCTTTCAGCTGTTTGTTTAACTTAAGGACCAAGTCCACAAGTTCCTCCTCATTATGTTTCTCAATGACTTCTGCAGTTTGTGGATGTATGAGGGGAGGGAAGTTGAGTTGTTTTCTGAGTGCAGCAATATCTTCATTTTTCTTTTTTATCAAACTCTCAGCTGCCTTAACATCTTTGGGATTATGACCCAACTCAATCACTAGGTCTTCCAATGACTTTATTCTAGTGTCCTTAGCCTAATAAAAGGATTTTTCTAGTTGTAATTGTGTTGTAGTATTGCTCAAAGAATTTTGCAACTGATGTGCAATGATGGCTTTACTGGTTAAAGTGGAGTAGACCATCTCACCCGTATGCTTGTGGAGCTCAATTTGATCAATTGGGTGGATGTATTTAGCAAGAAATTCAAAATTGGTCTTCAAGTAATCAGCCATGGACTATGGTTGTTGTACCGTTAGCTTCAAGAAGCTCATCTGCATTTTTCCCTCTTTGATTTCAAAAGCTAACATCAACCTTGTCTGATTTGTGGGATCCATCTTCATATATTTGGCATAGGTTTGAGCTTTGAGCTGCTCATTCCTAGTCTTGATTTCTTTGTATCTTTCCTTCAAATCCTAGCTTTGCTCTGACGCTACTCTAAATTATGACACTTCCACACTTCGTTTCCTACTGAGTATCTAAGTTTGAGAAGCAGATGGTGTCTCTCCTGCTATTGTGGTCTATACTGTGTCACTTCTGGTTTCTTCATACTCCTGCTCAAACAGAAGATTCAATCTTGTCCATTTGACATATACCTAGTCTAATGGCACTATTGAGGGACTAGCCTCACTCCTGCTTCTTTTTTTATTTCGTTCCTCATTAAAGGAGTCTGCAATAGTGGAGGATTGCCCATGTTTATTTCAGTTTGGTTCAATTCCTCAAAAATGCTCTGTGACCCTGAATCTTTCCTCAGTTTTGAAATCTATGGTTGTCTTGATGACTGTGCACTTCGCTCATGTGTTGGTCTCTGTGAAGATTTTGCAGGCACCTATCCAAAAGAATCCAGATCAAGTCTTTTTTCTAAATATTTCATAACATTCTCTACTTCAACTTGTGTGATATCTGGTTCTATAAGTGTTCCCTCCACCCATTCATCTCGATTTTCATATTGTTCTATCTCTGGAATTCTATGATGAATGTAGGGGGACAACTTATGCTTTTGTCTTTTGTCACCGATGAAGCTGTTTGGATCATAAGGCCAAATGAAATTCTTTTTTAGTCTCATTCTTTCAAGGATTTATTTTTTTGTTTTCCCTGCCTTTCTATTGTTGCAAACAAAAGTTCCTAAGTGATCCTTTATCCTGAACTGAGCTTTCTTCTTAGCTTTCATAAAGTGGATTTCATCAGAGTTTATCATTTTCCTATAGTACTCCAAGGCAAATAATCTCATGGGGACATATGTGGGCAATTTGTAGGGAGGAAATTCACACCCGTAAACTCTGATCTCGGTATGGTTCTGGTATAAGTACCAGTGACCAACCCTGTATTCCTTGGACAATTGAAGGATTCTTTTGATATCATCACTGAATATAGGAGGGGGAATTCCTATCAACATGGTACTTACAGGATGGACAAACTGATCAATAAAATATGTATAAGAATAAGGGGAAGAAGCTGAATAGTGGAAAATTGAAGTCCAGAAGACAACAGACCTGGGATTCCATTTGGTATCAAGTTTTTGGACAAAGAAAGGGAATTTATCAGACTGGTATTAAAGAAAAAGTTGATACAAGATTGTGGAATATTTAAAGACTCTCTCATTCTCTAATCTCATGAATTGGTCATGTATCTTGTCTGCAATGAATGTGGCATAGTCAAATTTAGTTGCAGGAGGTTGACCAGGGGTAAAAATAGTCATGAAGGCTAAGGTCAATTCATCTACATACTCACTAGTGATGAAACCCATAATGCAGGCAATCATGGTAACAATATCTTTGCCCAAATCAGTGAAAAAACATGACATGTAGGGAGGGGGGTCTTTTGGCATGTGCTTCTTATCAATGAAATTCTGACAAACTCTGCTAATTTCATAACTAGACATCTTGGTAGATTTCTCAAGTAATTCTACAATGGAAAGGGGAGTGAGGTTTTGGTCATGCTGTAATTGCAACATCTCATTAATAGATTCGGCTGTAATGGTGAAAAGGATTCTTTGGTCCAGGGACATGACAACTATTAGATTGGGGTTGTAATTTGCATGGCATTAGTGGACAATATCTAGGAAAATTTGAATGGAAGGGAATTGGTACTTCGGTAGATTTGATTCCCAAAGACCTATGTTATCAGAGTGGTTCAGGTAATTGTCTCAGTACCTGTAGTAGAATTTCAAGGGGATATCATCAAAGTAAGGTCTTTGATATGAAAATATTTATCGGCCAAGGGGAGGTAGTCCAAATACCTGTGGGGAGTGGTGATTGGAGCAACATTTAGGGCAACAGGAGCTTCCATCCTTGGTTCTTGTGTTTTCAAGGAAAAAAGTTGGGGGTTTTCAAGGAATTTCAGGAAAAACAGGTGCTTGGGGAAGCCGGGGACTAAGAAAATAGCTTAATTCTACTGAATAATTTGGGTTTAAATCAATTTAGTGGAAGTTCAGTACAAAACAGGGTTTCTGAGAGGGAACTGCAGTAAATACCTGTTTTTGGTCGACTTTCTAGACAAATGGTTACAGTGAAGGATTTTCAAGGTGTGCACAGTGGTCCGCAGTGGTCTGGAGTTTAGCAACTAATGGCGGTTGACGATTAGAAGTCAATTGCTGGACTGGACATACTCTGTGCGTGCATGGAAGGTAGAAGTCGCTTTCTCAGAAAAAGGGAAAACAATAAACACTTTTGTTTTTATGCACAAACTCAATGATTTTTGGCGGGTGAATGACAATGACAGTTGGTGGCAAATGATTGATGTGACACTTTATCGTTTAGTGGAGGTGGTAAACGGGAGCGGTAATGGTTTTCGTCGCATTGCCTTTGGGAGGTTGGTGGTTTTGGAAGAGGGTCACACGATGCCATAGATCGAGTGACACGTAGTACCAGCGAAAAGTCAAAACTGCTCATATTGGGTGGTTAACGTTTGGCCCAAAGGTCTATATGATATGGGAAAGAGCCGTTGGATGTGGGGAGGTTGATCGGATGGTAGTTGGCAGCGGGAAGTGGCAGGGAGTTAATGGAGCGGCCCATTTATAATTAAAATGACTTTAATTACATCGGGGTTGATATGATTAGCGGAGAGGTTATTAATTAATCTAAGTGATTAATTAATCCCTTTTTAATGCGTTGGGGGTTTGGCTCTTAATTAATCACGATTTGATTAATTAATCCAACTGAGTTAACGTTATTATGGTTTATTTTTCAAACCATCGGGAGGGGATATTTACTTATTTTGGGATTTTAATTAATTAATATGGGAAAGGGTTATTGTTTTTGGGAGTTAAATAATAATAAAAATTAAAAATTAATATGAATATGGAAAGGAAAAATTGCTAAGTAAATGTTCCCGAAAATACATTCATCATCCAACATTATGACTAGGCTAAAATGTGTTTGGGGGCTCTTATAAGGAACCTTTATTTTTCCTAAGTAAAATAGTGATTTTACTTAGGAAAATCATTTGAAGGAAATGAATGAATTGTGAAGGGGTTTTAGCACTTATGCCTTACAAGTTATTGGGTCGAGGGTCCAGTCCCTCCAGAAGTCAGAGAAATTCTCTGAGCCCCTTTAACTTCCAGGTAGTTGGTGCTTTTAGTATTTATGCGAAATTAGTAAAATTTAGGGAAAAATGAGTGGGGAGGTTAATTAGTTTGACTTTTGTCTCTGATGTAAATGTCTTCATTGTCATCCATACTTTGTCAAAGTGATGAAAGCAAAAGATTTGAGCTATTAAGTTAACCATTCATCATACATAATTTTGCAACCAATCATCTACTTACCCACCTACACATCCTACCATTTTTACTTCTTTTATTAGGGTGCACTTAAACTGGCAAACCCTTATCAAACTTTTATTTTCTTTTACAATGGAAATCTATCTAAGTCTAACCTTATTACATCCAAGGGCTCAGATTAAACTATTAAGCATCCTTTCATTCACTCTACCTATCTACTTATCTGCCCAGATTAAACAGTTTGGTCAGATTTTATTCTCTATATCTATAAACATGAAATTCAAAACATGGAATAACCAAGATTAAACTATTTGGTTACCATGGATTGTGGCACAAGTAACAAGCTACACACAATCTTTATACAGAAAGTGAAATAACAATGGAATTTGCACTTTCACACTTTCATGGTCTTTTTTCTTTTTCTTGGGGTTCATTTTCTTTCATTTTTTGACCTTTTCTTTGTTCTTTTTTCCCTTTGATTTTTCTTTTAGGGGATACCCTCTTTACATTTTTTAATTTTTTTATTTTTTTACAAATATGGAAAGCATTTGCAACAATAAAAGGTATGTACATATTTTAGAGCTAAACAAGTCAATCATGATATATGACACCTATTGGTATAGGAACATAATAGAATGGAAGCCACCAATGGATGCAAAAGGAGCAAGACATCTAGGAAAACCATGTTTCCAGCCCTAAAATGCAAACCTGGCAGGTGAAAAAGGCAAAAAACTACCAAACAATCATGTTTCTGCCTCATTTTTGGACCAGGCACTGTGCATTTGACCAGTCTTGGGAGAATCCATTTTTGGAGGGTCAACTCAAGCCCATTTTGCAAAATAAAGGTAGATTTGGAAACTAGACAGGATAAGATTTCCAACGAGCTATCCTGGGCTTAATTTGGACACCATGAAGGTAGGAAAAAGTGGGTATAAACATGACACTATGCATTTGACAGTGGCACTATGCGTTTCACACTAGCGCTACACGTTTAACAGCCAGCCCAGATTTTCACTGTTTCTCTCCAAATTATTTTTTACCTTTGGGAAATAAATGTTTTACTGATGTAATTGATAAGGATGATGTAATTATTATAATTTTTATTGTTATCTAGGGTAAATACATTAGGTAAATGGCCTCTCATGGATTCGACCCCTGAGGCTAGGATGAGTTGGTTTGATGCCTATATTATGTAATTTCTCAGTCATTCTACAGGTTGGACTCCATTGGATATTGTATTAGTGTTTTAGACTTTGGCATGGAATATATTGGATGAGTTGCAGCTATTTTGGTGGGATTCCTGTGGCATGGTATTTTGATATTGTTTCTTCTTCAGTTTCATATGTATGAATGTTTTGTACCTCTAATGATTCATTTCACTCTAAGTATGTTTGATTTTCAAGGTGTGATAAGCAGAATACATCTCCTATGCTTTGTTTTGGGAAAATCATCATAATGTGTTAATTTCTTCAGCTTAAAAAGAATTCATGATCATCATGCTCTTTTTAGCATCTCACTAGTCTAAACCATCTCATAACTATACTATAAAGTGTTAAAGTAACTTGCCTACCTTGCCCCATTAGATGTCTACAATTTTGATTCTCTTTTGCCCTTACCTAGTTCACTCTCTGACCTAATTCACTCATCCAGTGACTGCCCAACCAAATCAAATCAAACAAACCCTGAACTACTATATCTAGCCTAAAACCCTAATCCATCCAGTCCTCTTGGTTGTGATCTTTGGAGAGAGCCCTCCCCAGCTTGGTAGGGCTAGCTACCAAGTCAAAAGATTGGTTTTTGGTTACCTCAGTTGGATTCTTCCTTAGCCTTGGAGATCCCAAGGAGTGATAACAGAACCATCTCTTACTTGACCTTCCACTTTAGGATCACAGATTTCTCCTACTTTGTTAGGCTCACCCATCCTTGGTGCTACTTTCTTAGGAACATATTCATCTTAAGATAATACTACTACATCTCAACTAGGTCATTCCACAATGGCCAACACCACATGCATTATTCCATCGTAGATTCACTTAACCCATTGGATTTGTTGAACTGATAAATGACCCCATAGCCCATGACGCTACATGGTTGACCATGCTAACCAAGTTAGCTTCAGATATTCCAAATCTCGAAGGTAAACAAAGATAATATGTAACTGAAGATGTCATGTCTTTTCACTTATGGTATTCCTGTTGTAACATCACCTCGTCTCATATCTACCCATTTAACTGGCTTGTTCAGGGTAAACATGAACTGAGGGGTTACTTTTATAAGACTCAACCTCCTATATGACCTTAAGGAAACAAAGTCAACAACTTAAGACCTTACTAACTTTCCTCAGGTGCTACAAGACCTCCAAGAGCAACCCAACCCTTTAAGGTGTCCAACCCCTGAGTCACCTTTATTTTTCACTAACCTAGAGCGTCAGTCGCTCCATTGCCAAGCCCTTCAAGAGGTTGGAACCCTCCAGTCACTTCCACAGGTCTACTTCCCAGAGATTGGGGACTTTTCTAGTCATACCTATGCAAACAACCTCAAATTTTGATCGACTTTTTTAGTGCCAAGGCTCAAGCCTCTGCCCATAACTCAATGAAATTTCTAGAATTGATAAATAACATAGAGACAAAGGTTCTAAACCAAAACTTGAACTAGGACTTGACTTGACCTCTCCCAACCAGGACTGGAATTCCATCTAACACACAGTAAACATGTAACCTACAGGTCATGAATGCATATATGAACACAGAGATCTAAAATGTATCTAAGGTTTAACAAGAAGGATCAATGCTTCCTCACAATATCTATCATAACACCACTTAGGTCATGCATTCATTAACCATACATTCATAATTAAAAACATGATAAGAGCCATAACTTGAGTCTGCCATAAAATCATGATTATAACTAACATATAACCAGATATATAAAAATGATAGAAAAACCATTAAAGCCACATAATAAAAAGTATAATTACTCATTAAAGACAAGAGAAACTTATCCCTTATTAACCATGTGCAAAATCCAACCAAGTTAGGCACTTACACGTATTACCTAACCATAGATTGATTTGAACCAAATATTTCTTTCATCCAACCACCCCTGTGCCATATTCCAAGCATGAATGTGGGATCTCATGGGATAAAACAATCCATAAACAACCAAGGGAATCTGGAGGTTAAACCACCTCTACCCTCACCATACTGTGATCTCACTCACCTAAACTGGTCCCAAGATCACAAAACCAAACCAAGCTTGGATGCCTCAAAATTCCTTCACCATCCCTTGAGGAATTTTCCTACCTTATCCACCCACCTCTTGAGGGCTTCCTGAAGAAAATCATCTCCACCCCCAAACCATGGGATTTTCCTTAGACCATCTCATCTGTATCCAAAACCTTCCAACAATCCAAAGCTCAAACCAAAAATAGATCCCATGACACCATGGCTATCCGAAAATGACAAGGAAAGGTTGAACCCACTATCAAAACCCAACAAAATCCATGCCACCAACAACAAATAAAAAAAATATACACATGCATATACCTGCATGTCAAAACCAGCTAGGAAATCATACATGCAACCAGTTACTTGCAGGTATTCCCTCCAAAGTTTCCCAATCAAACCTTTCCTTTCTCGATCCTTTCTTTCCTCCACTTTTCTTGTCCTTTCTTTGCTTGCTTGCTTTTCTTCTCCTCTTGGTGCTCTTCTCCTCTTTGAGACTAGTTCTTAAACTTGTTGATTTGGGTAGCATTGGATTTTCTTTAGATCCAAAATTTTGTGGAGGGGATAGAACACATGAGATCTCCTAGACCCAAAAATAATTTGTTGAAATTCCACTAGGACTATATTTTATTAAAATAATTAATATTTTAAATGGGGTTCCTAATTCTAAATTTAGGAAAATAAAAATATTAATGGGTATTAATGAATATATGGGTGAGAAGCTTCTAAGTGATGAAGATCAAGTCTAATTTAATATTAGCCATTGATTAGGGACTTAATCTCAACCATTGATTCATCAACTGGAAAAGTATAAGAGGAGGCTTTAGGGTCAGTTGGAGATATGCCAAGTTGATCAGTTAGTTTGATTTTTTTGCGGCAAGGTTTGTTGAGAAAATCGAGCAAGTGATCTATTGCAATGAGAGGGGTAGAAGCAGAGATTTGGATCAGAGAGGAAGTTTTGAGCCAAAGAGTATGTGGCAAAGAGGCAACTTGGGCATCAAGACGGTAACACAGTGGCCTATGCATCCCAGGAGGGCTCACGCATAGTTGACGTGATCCAGGAGGGGCTCTTGCAGTGGCAATGCAAAGTATTCATCAGTAGTCCGAGACTTTGTTGGAGAAGTGAGGTTCTGAGCTAGGAGACTTGAACAACACTCTTCATCAAACAAAGAAATGCAGCAAAGGAGGAGATGGAATTCTCTAGAGGCGAGACGTTGGCCCACGCAGTGATTGCATAGGGACTTCGCAGTGTTTTCTAAGATGGTGTCATGTCACTCATTGGATCAGTTGTGGCTTGGAGAGTGAGGTAAACACTCATAGGTATTTCTTGTTTCCTTGATTTCTTTGTAAGGTTAGCCGGTGTGAGAGGAAACCTATTGTCTTGAGATTCTACATACTTAATAATACAAACCCTCTATCTGCTGCACTGGTTTTCCCAAGTTGGGTTTTTGGGGATGTGTTGTCTAAAAATAACGGTGTCCCTTGCTTATTTCTCTCATCTATTATTTCATTTTATGATCTATATGTCAATGTAGTCTGTAGTAGTATTGTTTATGAAATTAAATAACTTTCTGAATGAAATAACAAGTAGGAGATTCTAAACCAGTGACTGCAGTAGGATTTTTGTTTCTAGATTTACAAATTTTCACATGGTATCAAAGCAATTGCAGATCATAGGACACTAAATCCATCAATTGGGAGATCCAGAAAATTTTGCTACAGAGAGGCAACTGTCCCGAGTGACAGTGCTATTCCAGAGTCTGAAACATAGAGGAAGGGTGATGCAGTGCAGAAGAGGTGACACAAAGTCTCACGCAGTGCCTGCATCAGCATTATGAGCCAAGAGAGGGTGACGCAATAGATGGGAGGATCCCACATAGTGATTATGTCAACTCTTTAGGTTAGTGTAGAAGCAGAGAGGGGCAGATCAGGCTCACGTAGAGCCACATCATCTTTCTGGACCGGGAAGGAGTGACGCAATGGCCAAGAGGAGCTGATCTAGATCACGCAGTGACTACATAGAGCTTGAGGAGATGAGATTCTTCAGTTGTTGGGGAATAGGGAGCAGTGTAGATCACATCTGAGGTGCTAGTGGGATGTTGTTTCTTTTGGTGCAGAATATTGTCCGATGAGACTGAAACAAGGTAGAGGGAGTCAATACCTTAACAGATTTCTTGCTAAAGAAATCTAGATCTGATTTTTTGAGTAGCAGCAAAGGAGGATCAGAGAGGGGTGATTTGACATTATTTGGTGGAAGGATTTCTGTAAAGGAAATCAGGACTCAGAGGGAGTCTAGAGGAAACTTGTTCCTTAGAGGATTTCTAGTGCCAAAGAAGCCTAGATCTGATTTTTGTTGGTGCAACAACGAAAGAAGGAGAAGAGAACTTGTTCGATACTCATTTGAGTATAGATGGCAGTAAATGGACTGAGGGATCAGGACAGATTGGATGAAGCATCCAACTTTGTCATCTGGAAGACTAGGATCCTATAAGTTTTGGACAAAAATTGCATCAAGTATTATCACTTTAGGACAGTTTTCTGGTCGATGTTGATCCTCTCAAGAAATATGATGATTCTCAAGAAAAGTCACAGTGCATGATCTTGGACGAGGTCAAGGATCATGTGGTCCCACATATTGCTGAAAAGGACACAGTAAAGGAAATTTTGTTCATCGAAAGATTTTTGTTGAGGAACAAATGAGACATTATCAGATGTAGAAGGGAGAAGAAATTGATCCCTTCCTTCTTAGGTTGAAAGGGATCCGAGACTAGCTTACCTTCATAGGGTCAGCACTAGATCCTGAATTCATGGTCAGGACTGCCACGAATGCAGTCACTGAAGTAGGAGACCTTTGTCCAAGGCATCTTGGGTAGGGCATCTCTCCCCAGTTGGGAAGAGATGTGGGTAGCTCTTCGACATGAAGAGATCAGATGGTTAACCAAGGCAAGAAGTAGCGGTAAAGGAATCAGAGCCAAGAAGGAGGAAGAGGAGGATGTAGCTCTCGCATCAGCAGGACAGAAAGGGTAGTAGAAGAGTAAAAAGAAGGACATAACCGAAGTAAGACGCTTCAGATGTGGGGAACTGAGACATTTTGTCACTTAGTGCCCTCAGAAGAAGGGAAAGGAAGAGAATTCTGACTCAAAGGTTGCTCTAGAGAAAGCTGACAAGGAGGAAGATGATGAGGATTACGTCATGAGTGCTCATGCACCTCTAGAGAAGAGGTGGGGCGACATTGAGTTGTAGTCGGGAGGTCTACATAAGGGCAGGATCCTTTAGGTACCCAAACTCTTGGATAACATGCGACTATAGGAGCCCTTAATGACAGTAGCAGAATGATGGGGTGAGTTGCTGCAAGGGATGATGGAGCGACAATGGCAGAGCTAGAGTGCTAAAGTCTGAAGCAACATATTAGAGTGTTGAGAAATGTGGGAGGCATAGAGTAGACACAACAACAACACAGTAGCACCAAAGGGTCATCATAGATTAGCAGCAGAGGTAGCTTCAGCATCACGAGATTTCCAGACTAACCAACATGTCATCTTTTGGGTGGCTTTTCAGTGTCTTACTTCTTAGCAACTGAGTTGCAGCACAGCAGTTATTAGTGGTAGTGTTGTGGGCAACATGATGCATAATTTTGAGACGGAGCTGCAGTACATATGTAGCAGTGACAGTGTCAGTGTCATGGGCAGTAATACAAAATGTACTAGTGTAGTGGATGAAGGGCAATAGCCCAAGAATCAACGACACAAAGGACTGATGTCGTGGATCAGTGTGATAGTTCTACTACGAAGTATTGATAGAGCACATTCCTCACTAAGAGGGAGTGTTTATTTTGGGTAGCATCAGATGTGCTCTAGCTCTGAAATTATTTGGAGGGGATAGAACACATGGGATCTCCAAGACCCAAAAATCGTTTAGTGAAATTCCACCTAGATTATATTTATTAAAATACTTAATATTTTATGGGGTTCCTAAGTATAAACTTAAGAGAATAAAAATATTAATGGGTAAATGAAAATATGGGTTAGAAGCTTCTAAGTGACGAAGATCAATTCTAATTTAATTTCAACCATTGATTAGGGATTTAATCTCGTCTGTTGATTCATTAACAAGAAAGGTATAAGAGGAGGCTTGAGGGTCAGTTGGAGATACACCAAGTTGATCAGTCAGTTCGATTTTTCTAGGGCAAGGTTTGCTGAGAAAATTAAACAAGTGATCTGTTGTAGTGAGAGGGGCAGAATCAGAGATTTGGATAAGAAAGGAAGTTCAGAGCCAAATATGTTAAACACACATGGGAGCAAGAACAATATGAAAGATAATCAGGAGAGTACAATTTTTATTAACAAGAGATATACATTTATAGTACAACATGTGACCGTTGGGTTTCACATCCCAAGGTCTCTTGGACTACTTAGTCTATTCAGCTTCCACACTAACCCCTTTAGGATTTGGTGTCCAAAATTCCCCCCCTTAATCCGAAGGGTTAGGCATGAGTCCAAGAAGAGAGCTGTAATACAAAATGTGCAAAAATGCATGGCAGCACAAGGCTGAATTTTCTCTCTGAAATGTTGGTATAAAAGGCGGTGGTTTAAGGATGACCACCAACACTGGAACGCTTAGTACAGTTCCCGGAACTCTTCCAAAACTGGCAAGAAACTGAAGTTTTCTGCTAGAGGAAGTGCTCCTATTGTTTTGAAGAGAGAAACCTTCAACCATGAAAGGGAGGCCTTACCTCGCATAAAAGGGAGAACTTCAACTTTAAAAGGGAAGTCTTAGCCTGTGATGGTTTAAGGATGACTAACAACTCTGGAATGCTTAATGCAATTCCTGGAACTCTCCAAAACTGGAAAGAAGCTGGAGTCTTCTGCTAGAGGAAGTGTTCTGAATTTTGTTCCTGGAATTCTTCCAAAACTAGCAAGAAGATGAAGTCTTCTGCTAGAGGAAGTGTCCCAGATTGCCAACGGAAGGCATGTTCAGGGGCATCTTTGTCTCTGGCTACAACGCTAAAACTGGTGTGGCAGGCTATGGCTCAGGCTCGCTTGATGTGACTTTTGAAGCTTGTAGATGACCATCATTTCCCCCCCTGTCAGATACAAGGTAAGAAGATGGAGAAAACTCAACTGCAAGAATGTTCAATACTCTAGAACAAGTTCTAACATGTGTTTGGAATATCTTCTTGGTTGTTGATGCCCATTGCCAAGAAGCGATCCATCCAAGATGAATCTTTGTTCTTGCAGGACGTCTGTTTTTGAAGCATCTGTGTGAAGAATGGCTAGTTTTATGACAGTACTTACATGGATGAAGATCAAAACAGTGATCTTTCAAATGGCCAACTCGGTCACAGTGTTGGCATTTCACAATATGTTGTTGTTGTTGCTGTGGAAGAGAGGCAGAGTTTGGAACAGCTGGAGGTGAATTGTCATGAAGAGCAGATGAACTGTCATGAATGAATCCAGCACTATGAAACTGAATGGGCTTGGCATAGTCTGGAATATGAAAGGACAAGTCCTTGTCATATCCAAGACCAGTTCTGTGCTTGTTGTTGACAAGCTGTTCCCAAGGTCTGATGATGGGCTTGGGAAGTGCAGACTGAGTTTCTGCATCTACATGTACAACTGCTGCTTTATTTGAACGAACAGTAACATTATTGTCTTGCATTTTATGGGATTCTGTTTCAATCTTCTGAACAGAAATAGGTTCGGAATAATGTCTATTTTGATGTAGCTCTTCTTGTTGTAGTTGTGATTCAAGCTGCAAAAAATCGATCTTTTCCTGTGCATTTTGTAGACATGTCTGAATTTCTGAGAGAGATCCTTTGCTGATTTGTAATGTGTCATCAACAGTCGATTGTATAAGAGTTTTCATGAAATCTAATACTTCACTGATCTGGCCATTTATGCCTTAAAAACTGATCAGAACTACTACTTTATGCAGAAAAGTAATACCCACTCACAGTACACAGCAATATCCTTATAAATGTGCAGTAGATGATGAGTGTGCAACAAGAAGAAACAGGTAGAATTCGAAGATGCTAAAACCGGATCAACTTGAATTGCTTTACAATAGGTCATGAAAGTCTTGAAGCATACCAGAAAGCAACTTAAATATTCATTCAACACTATAATTCTTTCTTTCTCAAAATTTGCAAGGAGTCAACAGACTAGATAATGCAGATTGGTTCTTATTGAAAACTTTTATATCTCAACACCTGATATAGTCATATAATCTCAGTAATAGCATCTACAATATACGAAGTTCTGGTACCCAATTTCGTTAGCTCATCAAGACTGTCTCTTGAATATAAGTCTTATAGAGTATCAAAAATTGCAGTAATGTCTCTCAAGCAATTCCTTCTAAAGCTGAAGTAGGTCTTCCACCTCCAGCTATTGCAAGTGCAGTTAAAAAAAACTACTGGTAGCAAAGAGAATTGTTGGAAATAAAACTCGTGAGCTTGATGTCAAAAAAAGCTTACAACTAAGTCAAAAGGAGGACCTTTATGATCAACAAACCAGAAGAACTTGCATCTACTACAGCAGTAAGGATGCCTCTTGCCCTTGACACCTTGAGATTTCATAGCACAATTAAATCTGAAAACACAACTCAATCCTCGGGTAATGTAACAAATAATGCATCCCTTATTTTCTGATCATACACCCTGTGATATGTAATTCAAAATTCAGATA
Source organism: Pinus tabuliformis (assembly GCA_031772625.1). Taxonomy (NCBI): domain Eukaryota; kingdom Viridiplantae; phylum Streptophyta; class Pinopsida; order Pinales; family Pinaceae; genus Pinus; species Pinus tabuliformis. Next base: position 790,324,539 of record CM062813.1, on the reverse strand, counting down.
TAGCTTCTTCAATCATAAAAGGTTGTCTTTGACTTGGATGTACGCAATCAATTTCCAAGCATGCCACTGACACGGTGATCCACACATCGCTTCATTCGCTCCAACATTTTAGTGTTCATCGTTTGGTCGCCTATTGGCAAAATAGAAAACACTAAAACTGCTCCTGTAGACAATACCCTACAAGCTTTGTCTCGAATATTCTCTTCTTAGAGATATTACCACAACATCTCCCAGAGTTGCTCCTTTCGTACGCTTTGTACAATATTTAATATAGCATTTGGAGATTTCCCAGAAATAGAGACAAGATAAACAAAAATTTACAGCTCAAATGAATAATCAAAAACACAGCGAATATGTTTACAGCGTCTGTGCCTTCGTCCAGCTGTCCAGAAAATAACTGGTAAAGCGATCTACACGAAGAGTGAATCGCAATAATTTCCAAAAGCTGACCAATAGCGACGCAAATGTTTTAAATCACCAGCAATCGAAAGAATCTTACAACAATCTAAAAGCGCTCTGTGAACCACCGAGGTTGTTCATTCACAATCAACCCAAGGCTTAAGCTTCGGTTAAATTTACAACCCTCCAAAGAACTTTCATGCAGGGAGAGAAAAGAATTAACTGTTTTGTCCCAAGAAAGATAGCTTTTTCAGATATGCCGCTTCAAAGTATGTTTTCCAGGTTTACCGCTTCAAAGCAGTTTTTTTTTCCAGATTTGCCGCTTCAAAGCAAAGATTTTTCAGATTTAATGCTTTAAAGCCCTCGAGTAGCAGAAAGCAGAGCAAGGCATCGATCTCCAACAGATTTTCAACAAGAGGACTTCATTTATTTAGATCCACCACTTTTCGAAAGAATATTATGCTTCCCCGCTTCAACTGAAATATTTTCAGACCTTGTTATATGAAGTCAGCTGACGGCAAAGAAACCTGAGCAAGACACCGTTCTCAAACCGACTTTCTACAAAATCAATTTATTTATCCGAATGCACCACTACCATGCACCACTACCGACCGACGTGGAAACATCCAAATCGCCAAGAGCTATCTCTCTTTGAAACCAAACAGTAAAGGAATCGAACCCCTGGCTAGAAATCAACCCAGCGTAAGGAACATGAAACCCTTGATTTTGTTCTGAGGCGTCCTTACCGCACCTTTCATTCAAAAGCTCTAAAAATTATAGTTAATAAAACCACTGTGAGCATCAATCTTGTGACGTACCTTTGACAGCCGGAGAGGATTTCAGCGGAAACAGCTATCTGGCTTGGTGATCATCATAATTAGGGTCCGAACTTATTTGAAACAGTAGCGAATAACATTCAAAACATTCATAACCAGCGTTCAAAACTTTCATAACTAGCGTATGTCAATTCAACAGCGTAACACCACAACACGCCATTGATCCCAACACGATTTCCATTTCAATCCAACGCAGTTTAATACCATTCAACGTAGTTCAATATATACAGCATTAAAACAACGTTAATACGCATTCAAATGGAAACCATTTTACGCATCTGCTACCATGTCAGTTCAATACCATTCAACACATATACCAAAAGTCAGTTCAATACCAGAACTTGGACGGGCGCATACCATTAGACAATGTTACCAAACGCATTCAAACTTCGAACATAACGCATTCAACAGGAGTTGGACCTTCATCGATGGTGGTGAATCTCTGCAGTGGCACCGTCAGGCCTCAGCGCTAAAACAGGAAATGACAATGCTATAATAAATTGACAGTATGGACAGATGTGCAGTGCTGGCAAAGGCAGGTTATTTCAGATCTGAGGGGAATAACGCAGAACTGACATATATATAGAGACCACAAAACAAGTAGCTCAAATTGGGACAGGACCAGCAATCGTCCGCTCTGACACCATGTTAAACACGCATGGGAGCAAGAACAATATGAAAGATAATCAGGAGAGTACAATTTTTATTAACAAGAGATATACATTTATAGTACAACATGTGACCGTTGGGTTTCACATCCCAAGGTCTCTTGGACTACTTAGTCTATTCAGCTTCCACACTAACCCCTTTAGGATTAGGTGTCCAACAAAAGAGTACATGGAAAAGAGGCAGCTTGAGCATTAGGAAGGAAGCGCAGTGGCCTACGCAGTCCAGGAGGGGTTCATGCAGAGATGATGCTGTCCAGGAGGGGCTCTTGTAGTGGCAATGCAAAGTATTCATTAGTAGTCTAAGATTTTGCTGGAGAATTGAGGTTCGGAGATGGGAGGGTCAAACAACAGTCTTCATCTAGCAAATCGATCCATCAGAAGAGGAGACATAGTGCTCTAGATGCAAGACGATGGCCCACACAGTGATTGCATGGGGACTTCGCAGTGTTTTCCAGGAGAGTGCCAGATCACTCATTGGATCAGTTGTGACTTGGAGAGCGAGGTAAACCCTCACATGTATTTCTTGTTGTCGTGATTTCTCTTTAAGGTTAACCAGTGTGAGAGGTAACTTGTTGTACTCATATTATGTTTTCTTAATAATACAAACCCTCTATCTGTTGCACCAGTTTTCCAAAGATAGCTTTTTTTGGGGACGTTTTGTTCAAAAATAATGGTGTCCCTTATGTGTTTGTCGCATTTATTATTTCAGTTTATGATGTGTATGTCAGTGTAGTCTGTAGTAGTGTTTTCACCACTGTTTATGAAATTAAATAACTTGTTGAATGAAATAACAATTAGGAGATGCTAAACTAGTGACTATAGTAGGATTTCTGTTTCTAGATTCATAAATTTTCACAAAACTCAATTGACAAAAGGCTACAAACTAATTCTCTGAATCCTTTTTATCATTCATGCCTCTAATTTCTTCATGTTTCCTCTATTTTCCTTCAATTTCCTCCTCACATGCAACCTATGAATTTTCTCCTCATTTTTCTCCTAATTTCCTTTATTTTCATAAATAAAGTGCCACAAATTCCTTTTTTCCTTTTTAATGCCTTTTCCATTTCCTTTTCCAATTTCCCCTTAGCCATAAACACAACCAGTGATGCCTAATAGGATATTTACCCAACATTCAGCTTGGAATAAGTGTCTCATGAACTTGGTCTTATTTTTCCTTTATTAATTTTATTACATGAACTTTTAACCTAGGGTTGTTACAAGGACTCAGTTCAACTAAGACTTTTTCATTGCACCCTCACTAGTCCTTCATTGAAGTGGTATGTTAGTGAGAGTTCAGGAGCACATGAAACCTTTTAATCTTTGGAAAAATAGTTTCCCACCTTCTTTTAACTCCAATTTCCCATGACACGGGATTGGAGTTATTGAATCAATTTTGGCAAAATTCAGCTACCCATATACCCGACCATTTCCACTATTATCACTCTGTAATTTAATAATTCTGTGAAATAATTACAAAGGTAACCACAAAACCACTTTGGGATTTGGGAATATAGCCCTTCCAACTCTAGAGAGGGATCTGTTTATCTGATTTAGCTATGTTCTTCTGAATAATACTAGGCTAGCTATTAAGTTAATGTTTGGATTTTAGAATTGAGTTGGGTTGAAATGAGGAAGATAATCCGTTGGGCAATGGAGTCACATGTTGAGTTCAATCAAGACATGTTCTACAGGAAACCTTACAAGGTAGGGTAGGCACCATTGTTGGATTCTTAAGGTTGAGGTGTGATTTAGAAGAAAAGATGAGGGAATAAGATTATACCAAAGAAGTTATGAATCCTAATACTAACCATCAAGTAGAAAACATTAAAATTATTACTAAGTCGTAAACAATGTGTATTTTGCAGCAAATTATGTTCGTTTACTTCTTAGAATAATCCAGAACCAATGAATAACATATAAAAACATTGAAGACAAAGATACAAGGTAAATGAACTTCACCAACATAAGTGAAACGAGAATCCTGTAATTGTTGCAACTGTATTACTAACATTTGATCAAATGAGGCTCTATGAGTTTCTTTACATCAATGAGTCATTCTTCTCAAAAAGTTCCAACCTATAATGCTTCAAAGTTTGATGTATAGGTGAGTATTTACAAAATATCTTGAGTAATAGAAATATCTAATAACTAATCCCATTTTTTTTTCATTCTTACATAAAATAGGAATTCTAAAATATCACTAAAGTGGCTGAATTCCTCTTCAAAATATCAAAGGACATGTTCAATGAACCTAAAACTAAAATGCAGAAAAACATGGGTTTCATTTATTAAACCAAAACTATTTTAAAACACTATATAGATGATACTTCATGCCAATATATTCACCTAGTACATCCTATTACATCCCTCCATCTCTCAACTGCTTCGTATTCCACCTTTTCTTTCAAAAAAATCGAAATCTTTGACAATGACTAGGCTAACTATCATGTCAATTTTCTTTGAAACATTGTAAATAAGGTTCTTCAACTTACCCCAATAGCTTTCAAACTGTATGACCTGTGTACAAAGTGAGATAGGCTATTGTGATTCGGTGTCTAAGGAACACAAACCTCCTTTGGTTTCCCAAACTTCATCTTTGGTTTTCCACAAAACAGTTTTCAGAATGATGACCCAAACAAAGAAATGTCTGATATTTTTGCACAATCAAAGTGCAGTCAAGTGCCAAATTTGGTTTTTGAAGAGGCATGTTGATCACTTTTATAGATCCATGGATGGAAAGAGGTGTGATTGTTTTGATGTAGCTCTGAAACACCTTCCTAAATTAAAAAACTTGCAAAAAACACCCTTTCATACTTTGCGCAGTCAAAATGCAATCATGGTCAAAATTGTCTACTAACTACCTTCAAGGTACCAAACTCTACAACAGCTGGTATTTTTTCCTCCACAACATCCTTATGACACCAATTTAGATTCAAAAAACATCGAACACCCTTATCATTTTCTGTGAAAAATCCATATTCCAGCTCTCAAGGCAAGGTATTTCAAGTGGCTTTCTCAAAATTAAAAATGTGGCTAAAAACTAATTAGTAGCTACCTTAGCCAAAATTTCAACATCGCTTCCTCTCCCTCCAGTCTTTTATTGCTTGATATTTCTCAGTTTCCTCCTGGTCTTCTTGATTTTTCTCTTCATCATTGTTATCCTTGCTTTAAGACTCATATTTCTAGCTTAGTAATGCCTTGTTAGGTTTCTATGGAGGTTAATGTCTCTATTGGTCTTGTGCATTAGCCTTTCTAAATGGTCATTCACTCTTTCTAGCCAATAATCTTTATCCTCTTCAAATTCTTCCCACATCTTATTTTCAATGGCAGATTGTGCTTGAGGTAGAGGCATGTCCTCAGTGCTTTGTTCTATCCTGGTCATTTCTCTGGTCCTTGGTCCCTGAGGCTTTGTTTCAAGGACATCAACCTCTTCTAGATCAATCACCTATTTCCCTTTATCTTCAGCAGCAAGGTGATGGTAATTTGGGCACTGTTTCATATTCCTTTTTTCTTTGTGCCTCCTGAACTGTGTGTTGTAATTATTTGTTTTCCTTTTGTAGAAAGGAAATGGTGTAATGAACCTTGCCTAATCTTTAATGTAACTCAACAATATTAAGGTCTATTTCATATTGTTTGCGGGACTTCCCTTCTTCAAATTGAAATTCTTGACCTTCATCACCAATCTCTTGATATTCATACTAATGTGTTAAAGTTCTTTCAAAAGAACTGATATCTTTCATGGGAATGTCTTCTTCTATCACTTCCTTGGTGGTGCCTCTTCTTCTTGATCTTTGTGGAACCTTGATCTTCTCAAAAAAAGCAGCTCAATTTTACCTTTGGAGTTCACTTGCTTTTCTCTTCTTTTTTTGTGATCTAGTGGTTATCCTTTGTCCTGTAGGCTCTTCAACTGAATCATCTTTCTCTAGCATGTCCTGAGATGCCTCAGGTGTGGATTTTTTCTCTTGAATCTTTGACATGTCATACTGGTTTATGAAATTTGATGTTGCCATGAAGACCTCCTAAGTGCTACCTCTCTTTTCTAGCTCCTTCAAAACCAGCAACTTGATGAGAGAAAAATGAAACAAGCTAGCCTCATGCTTCCCTCCTCTTGTTTGCACCTTTTTTGTCATCTTACCCAAACTTGTAAACAAATAGAAAGGCATGTTAAGGCTCTTTCTCCTAGTGAAATGAATAAGAAGCCTAATATGGTATTGATAGATCCTACTGAATCTGCCCTCATAGGTAAAGTACCTTTGGATTTCCTTTAGAAACCTGGCATATCGGTTCAAGAGGTAGTTTCTTGGGAAAAGCCTTCCATAATTATTTTTACACTGAGGTTTGAGGAAGGTTTTATACAAAGCAAGGTCAAGCTCCATGTTTTTAAACCAACAATCTCCTGTCAAAGGGATATCATTAGCCAAAGAAATAGTCTCTTTTGACACTTCAAACTCTATGTTTCCCACCTTTACCATGTTTCCTTTGAGGTTCTGTGCAAATTTTTCTGCCACTTGGGAACGAAAATCATGAACCTACCATTTCTTGCAAAACTCTATACACCCTACTTGTTCAAAGGCTGAGTAAATGGCTGAATTACTTGTCAACATTTATATGCTTCTAGGTTCCACTCTGATTGGTTTTGTTGTTATTTTGTTTCTTTCTGTAGTAGAAATCTTACTTGGTGAGATTTGTCATTGTTTTGAAACTTGAGGAGGAAGATATGACCAATATTGAGCATACATTGATCAATCAATGAAGGAATTGTAAGATAAGGCATAATGAACAAAAATGAGGGTAGAAAAGTGTAAATAGGGGCAAGTTTGGTATGACTTGTTTAAAACAATTTTGATTGAGTAATGTTACAGGGATTTTGATAAAAGGTTTCCTTGTCAATGGATCAAGATTTTTAACAAAGATGATTATGAAAATAGGTGTTAAGAAAAAGTAAGGGCAACAACACTTTTCTTTACTTTAAACAAGAAATTTGTGAAAATCAAAGGGCATAATAGACATTTAGGAGACATGTAAGAAGGCTTGGTCATGCATAGGCAGAATCGAACAGGAAATGAGAGTGAGAATTCGAATTTCTCAGATGATCTGTCTTTCCGTAGTCATTGTGAAATCATATTAAAAAAAAATTGATGGTTTTCATATAAGGAGGGCATTCTAGAGAAAACTGAAACATGGGTTTTGAAGGAATGAACCTGTGGATGGTGAGGTGTTCAAAAAACTTGAAAAAATTTTGCTGAGGAGGAGCCAAGATGCCAGGGAAACTTTACGCAATATTTGCACAGTCAAGGTGTTCACAGTCTTTGCAGAGTCAGAAATGATGAGGGTTGAAACTATGAAAATCACTCTCCTTTCTTTGTTTCGATGCACTACTCGATTTCTCCTTTACGAAATGAGGGATGTAGAGCGAGTTTGGGAAAGGAGATGAGGGGGGAAGAGTATGTAAGAGGAGTGATTGATGGGAAATAATGAGGGGAGATGGAATGAGTGAATAGGATGAGTGAAGTGAAAGGGGAGGGAAAGATTTGATGAGGGGATAGTACAGGTGATTAGGCGTCAATTTCAGTACTAGTACCTTGAGTTGACAACACTAATGATGACTAGCCAAGATATTTAGGATACAAATTTTATGATCAACAGTTTCATGGAAATAATTTCAGAAATGAATCATTATTTACATCTATCAAACCTAAATAATTAGGTACAACAACAACTCAACATATAAATTTATAGGACCCTAATAGTGGCTCCAAATGGGGATGTTGGCCCCCTTGTGGGGCAGCAAAGAATCTCATATTTCTAATTGTGCATACTAGTGCCTTATCCATTGGGCTGATCCCAAGCCTGAAACATGCTCTGCCATGAAACCACTACAATTGAAAACCAATTGACCACCTATTCTAATCCTTAAACATAATCGAATCCATTCTTCCAATCTAAAATCTGAATTGTATACTGAAAAACTAAAAAATCTATTGCACACTGAAACTGAAAATACTGAAAACATGCTCAGAGTACTAAGCTTATTAGCAAGCACCTTCCTACCATATACTGTTGAGAAACTATTGAATCAAATGACACAAAAATTCCAATGAAGCTAGTGGAGTAGTTGTTGAAATAAGTGGATTGCTTGATTGTGCGTCAACAAGATTAAAGCTAGAAAATGTAGTAACAATGGCGACTGACAATGAATCTAGTTCTCACAATGAAAACATGGTTGAAAACTCAAGCTGAAAAAACCATTCATGTAGTCTGCTATAGGATCAATAATGACATAATCTATTAGTTGACCCTCCAGGTATTCATTTACCAGTTTAACATGGCTGAGTTTTCTAGTTGTAGCCTTAATATTAAACCATGATTTAAATTGTACAATGCCAATCTCATGTACAAAAATATAACAATTGTCAATCTAAAAATCGAAGGGCAGTATAATCTCCTCTCATTTTGGTGAAGGAATATTTTCAAAGAACTATTTCGGATATTATAAATTGTAAGATTGATTCTAAGTATCGAAGAATTGGATATCCTTCTCAAGTCTTTTAGCAAATAACTCAAGAAAACAAACTTTAATTTCAAATGAAATTTTGTGTGATTTCAAACAATAAAACACAGCATTAAAAAAAATCATCAATTTGATAACTGCAAACTCATCCCAGGATTATTTTAAAGTTTCAATAGAGATAGGGTCTTCCACATACTATGTAATCTTCTTTAGCAAGCACCTGTTGGAAATAATACTGAGAGGGGGGGTGAATCAGTATTATCTAGCAATTTACCAAATCTTCCTTATTTGATCTTTTGAAATATTCTTGCATATCAGTACCATAAAACAATGAGCATGAATAAAGAAAATAGACAGTCACACCGAAGAACACAAGATGTAAGGTGGAAACCCAATGCGGGAGAAAAACCACCTGCTGCAATAATGTCTCTATCTTCTTTCAAGAAATTATTTTTACAATGATTTTGTACTGGTGCAGTCCTTTACCAGCACGCAGGCTGCAACCTGCAAAGAGCTACAACTCTTTCTCGTTTTCCAGACTTCTCCTGGAAGGGAGCTACAACCCCCTACTTCTTTTCATGAAGAATCAAATGATCAACAAGTATACAACAGATACAGTCTACTACAGATATCAGATTAGTTATTACAGAAACAACCCAGAACACCTTATGAACAGAAATATACAGTTAACAGATCATCTTAAGACAGGGACGCATATTTTCTTTCTGTGGCCTGCGACTGGACGCAGTATACCTTATGCTGTTCTGCGTGCAGACGCACTGTTCCTTTTTGCTTGTCTGCGACCGACGCACACATCAACACTATCGCGCCGCGTCTTTCGCTTTAGAGACGCACCCAATACCACAGTCGCGCCGCGTCCTTCGCTTCAGAGACGCACCTGATCCTTTACTGTACTGCGTCCCGGCGCACTTTCCCTTCACTGAATCTGCGTCCCTTTAGATATAGAAGATAAGAGGACTTCAGAACCAACCCAAACACTCAGATCCACAGATCTGATCATGCGCCATATAGATCGTAGTCCATTAGAAGATTTACCCTTAAAGATATGGACTAGATCTCACCAAGAGATGATCAACCAAGATGATGCATAATCCAAATGAACTCCTTTGCTTTATATAGGCAAGCTTCTCCCCAAAGCGTGGAACAATACCACGAGCCGACACCATAGAAACACACAACCGTCGGCAAGATACCACACAAGAAACCCCCACGAGCTTTTCTCTACCTTGAAATGTGTGCACTGGGCGGACGCACCTTCTGAACGGCTGGCCAGCGTCCCTGGACGCGGGTTCTGTATGGTATACCTGCGGGGACGCACTTGCTGAACAAATTGCCTGCGTCCTTCTTGATTTACCACCTGAAAGAGTTTGCCATCAAGGACAACACCTGAATCATAATGCCAACAAACTCCCCCTTTGGACTTGATGGCAACCACATAATCTTCAGCTTCATCATTCCACATAATCTTCAGCTTCATCATTCTCCCCCTTTGACATCAAGGGCAAAGGGTATGCTCCCCCTATGCTCATGCTTCTCCAGATCTGTAACCAGAAATCCATCATGAAGGAGACAGAGACATATTGCAGCTTATTTCAAAGATCTCCTACTCCATAATGCCAACAATGCATTATGTGCTCCCCCTGAGCCAATACCATCAATAGGAAGATGATCAATAGTGAGATGATGCATCAACAACCCCCAGCTTTTGCCTGAGGTATTCAAAAGTGTCCCTGGGCAATGGTTTGGTGAAAATATCAGCAACTTGTTCCTTAGAAGGAACATACTCCAACTTGACCTTCTGTTCAAGTACTTGTTCCCGGAGAAAATGGTACTTGATTGGTATGTGCTTGGTTTTTGAATGCATAACCGGATTCTTTGAGATGCTGATTGCACTTGTGTTGTCACATAAGATAGGAATAGGAGGTGTACAAGTGATTTGATAATCCTGCAAAGTCTGCATCATCCAAAGAAGTTGGGTGCAACAAGATGCAGCCGCAACATATTCCGCTTCAGCTGTAGACAAGGCAATTGAACTCTGTTTCTTGCTGAACCAAGATACCAGTCTGGGACCCATAAAGAATGCACCACCACTTGTGCTTTTCCTGTCATCCACGCTTCCGGCCCAATCTGCATCTGTATAAGCATGAAGAGTGAGATCTGTATCTCTAGGATACCATAGGCCATAATTTTGAGTCCCTTGAAGATATTTGAAGATTCTCTTTACTGCTTGAAGATGAGTCTCCTTTGGATTTGCCTGAAACCTTCCAACTATTCCAACTGCATGCATGATGTCTGGTCGGGTACCTGTCAAATATAGAAGACTTCCAATCATAGATCTGTAGGTTGGTTGATGAACTGCTGCAGATTCGTCATTTGCACTGAGACTACATCCTGTAACCATGGGTGTACATACTGGTTTTGCATCTTCCATGCCATATTTCTTCAAAATCTGCTTGAGATACTTGGTTTGAGATAAAAGGATTCCTCCTTTCTTTTGTTGGATTTGCAAACCAAGGAAGTATGTCAGTTCTCCTAGCAAGGACATCTCAAATTCTTTCTGCATGACTGAGGCAAAGCTTTGACTCATAGCTTCTTCATTACTGCCAAAAATAATGTCATCTACATACACAACAAGTATTAGTAATTTGTCATTTTCAACTTTTATATAAAGATTGCTATCTGCTGAACCTTTTGAAAAACCTTGTTGATGAAGATATTTGTCCAACCGGTAGTACCAAGCCCTTGGAGCTTGTTTGAGACCATAGAGAGCCTTTTTTAATCGGCATACAAGATTTGGATCGTTTCCAAGAATGAAACCATCTGGCTGTTCAATGTACACTTCTTCATCCAAATCTCCATTCAGAAAAGCTGATTTCACATCCATTTGAAATACTTTGAAGTTCTGACAACTTGAGAGAGCAAGAAACATTCGGATGGCCTCAAGTCTTGCAACAGGAGCAAAAGTTTCTTCAAAGTCTATTCCTTCTTGCTGTGCATACCCTTTACAAACAAGTCTGGCTTTGTTTCTAATTACTTCTCCATTTTCATTCAATTTATTTTTGAAAACCCATTTTGTTCCGATAACATTCTTATCCTTTGGTCTAGGAACCAGCTCCCAAGTGTTGTTCTTTTCGATTTGCTCAAGTTCTTCATCCATTGCTTTCACCCAACATTCATCTTTGCATGCTTCTTTCACATTTTGTGGTTCAGTAGAGGAGAGTAATGCTAAATAACTTGAAGCTTCTGCAACAGTTCTTCTAGTTTGTATACCTGCTTCTTTTTGTCCCATGATCTGAGATTCTGGATGGTTCTTTTGAACATATCTGGATGGAGTCTTTTCTTCTATTCTTGTTCTTTCTTCTGCTTCTTCGTGAGGTCCGTCTTGAAATTGTTCTTGCGGTTCTTCTTCTTCATCATTCTGTCTTTGAGGGTAGCTTTCATCTTCTTCAATGTCTTCACGATGTATTTGCCTAGGAATGTATCCTTTCTCATCAACCACTACATCAATGCTTTCAACAATTCTGCCAAGTCTTTTATTGTAGCATTTGTATGCTTTGCTATGTGGAGAGTAGCCAAGAAGAATTCCTTCATCTGCTCTAGGATCAAGTTTGCCAAGCTGCTCCTCAGTATTTTTGATATAGCATTTGCTCCCAAAGATTTTGAAGTGCTTTACCGAAGGAGTTTTACCACTCCAGAGCTCATGAGGAGTTTGAGTGCTGTTCACTCGGACATTTGTCTTGTTGAGAATAATAACTGCCGCATGTGCAGCTTCACCCCAGAAGGTTGCAGGAGTTCCTGATTCATCAAGCATAGCACGAGCCATTTGCTGGATTGTTCTGTTCATTCTTTCCACTACTCCATTTTGCTGAGGAGTTCTAGCTGTAGAAAATTCTCTCCTTATTCCATGTTCATCACAGAAATCGAAAAATTCATTTGAAGTAAATTCTCCACCTCTGTCGGATCTGAGGCACTTAATCTTGTGACCTGATTCATTTTCAGCCAAGGCTTTGAAGGATTTGAATTTTTCGAAAGCTTCATCTTTGTGCTTCATAAGTCCTAACCAAACAAACCTGGAGAAATCGTCAATAAATAATATCAAGTATTCCTCTCCTCTAGGTGTTCTTTTTCTGAATGGTCCACATACATCTGTATGAACTAGCTCAAGAGGCATGCTGGCTGATCCTTCTTTTTCTGGAAAGTTAGTTCTAGTCTGTTTTCCAAACTGACATGATCTGCACATGGTGTTGTCAGGAATTTTGATATCTGGAAGATCGCGAACTGCCTGATATTTGCAAGCTTTCCTTATTTGTGAGAAGCTTAGATGTCCCAACCTTCGATGCCATAACCAGTGCTCTTCATCCTTGCTTAGATAGCATTGTTGTTGTTCTTCATCAAAAATGTATAGATTATTTGAAGTTCTTTTTCCTTTGAGAACTGTTTTACCTGTATCAAGATCACGAACAAGACATCCATTTGATCTGAATATAACCTCGGTTCTTTGATCACACATCTGGCTTACACTTAGAAGATTATGCTTTAGTCCATCAACAAACAAAACATTTCCAGCCTTAACATCTTCTTTTAAAGGAGCAATACCTTTTCCTTTTATAGTTGCAGGAGTATCATTTCCAAAAGAGACTTTCTTTCCCTTTTCTAAATTAGAATAAGATTCAAGTTTTTCTTTATCACCTGTCATGTGCTTTGAACATCCACTGTCAATGTACCATAGATTTTCTTGTCCTTCTGCATAGAATGCTATCCCACATCTTTCTGTTTGAGGTTCCTTTATTTTCCATGTTTTGGTGCCTGAGGTTTGTTCCCTTTTTTGTTCTTGTACCTTTTTTTTCCGGAAACCTGCTTCTGCATTCAACATCTTCATGTCCAAAATTATTGCAAATAGAGCATTCAACTTCATTTTCAAGAGCTGAAAAATTGTTATAGGTCCTTTTTGTAATCCCTGTCATGCTTCTTTGTTTTTGAGCTTCCCTAGTCATGATTGTTTTATACGCAACACATTGGGCTGCTTTGTGACCAAAGTTATGGCAAGAAAAGCATTGTCCATTGAAGAAGTTTCTGCGATTATTGAATCTACCAGCCGACTGATTGTAATTTCTATTTTCATCTATTCTTGAACCAAATTGAGAAGATTTTACCTGTGGCTGGCTTTTGTTCACCCTTAAGCTGGATTGCCCCTGATAGTTTGAAGTTTGTCCCTGCTTTACCTGATGATCTTCCTTGTGTTCTTGCTCATTTCTTCTTGCAACATCAAGATAACTTTTTGAAGTGGAAGCTTGAGAAGTTTCTCCATTGTAGCCCAGACCTGTCTTATTTAGTGGAGACCGCTGCACACTGATAATCTCATTCAACGTTTCAGATCCTTTGACAAACTTGAGATTAATAGTTTTTGTTTTCTCAATTTCTTTTCTAAGACCAACAATTTCACCTTCTAATTTTTCAAGATGTTTTTCCTTTTCATCAATCTGAAATTGTAGAGTATCAATAATCATGTTCTTTTCTTCTATACATCTCTTGAGTCTAGTAATTTCATCATAAAGGTTATCCACATCTATAGCATCCTCATAATTATCATCTTCAAATGCCATTAACAATCTATATTTGTTACCTTGTTCATCTTCATCACTGTTTGATAAGCCATCGCTATCTTCATGGGTGTAGTAGCTTTTCTTATTTGTACCCTGTTTCTTGTTCCATCTAACTGGTTCCTTTCCTTTATCCTTATAAGAGCATTTTGCAGCATAATGACCTACTCTTCCACAAGCAAAACATTTGAAAGGTAGCTTACCTCTGAACCTTCCAGAACCCCTTTGAAGATTTCTGACAAAGTTTGATTCTTCTTCTTCTTCTTCTGGAACATGACTTGCTTCATAGTGATCTTCTTTGCCTGATGCTTTAAAAGCAGCTTCCCTTCTGTCTGATGGCCCTCCCTTTCTCATTTCATAAGCAGTTAGAATTCCATGCAGCTGAGACATAGTGAGAACACGGAGATTTTCCTTTTCTTCTACTGCAGATACTTTAGATTCAAACTTGGGAGATAAAGATCTTAGAATCTTTTGAACTACTATAGTCTCTTTTATTTCTTCACCCAAATTTTTCATACAATTAACAATCTCATCTACCCGAAGAAAATAATTAGCCACACTTTCATCATTATACATCTTGAGAGTCTCATATTGAATCCTGAGAGTTTGAAGTTTAGCTTCTTTTACCTGTTCATCTCCTTCATAGCTGGTGATCATTTTGTCCCATATCTCTTTTGCTGATTTGAAGTGCATGACCTTCATGAACTCTGTTTGAGATATACTTCCTAATAGAGTACTGACTGCTTTTGCATTTGTTTCATACTGCTTTTTCTCAGCTGGATCTGTAGGAGTAACTGAAGGAAAGGCATAGCCTGATTCTACAATGTTCCAAACTTCTGTACCAAGAGATTGAAGATATGCAGTAACTCTTACCTTCCAATAATTGAAGTTTGTTCCATCGAAGACGGGTGGCCTGATTGATGCTTCTCTCTCGTAGTTGCTCATGATGATCGATCTACCTTCAAGCGATCAAGCTGTTCTGAAGGACCTGCTCTGATACCAATTGTTGGAAATAATACTGAGAGGGGGGGTGAATCAGTATTATCTAGCAATTTACCAAATCTTCCTTATTTGATCTTTTGAAATATTCTTGCATATCAGTACCATAAAACAATGAGCATGAATAAAGAAAATAGACAGTCACACCGAAGAACACAAGATGTAAGGTGGAAACCCAATGCGGGAGAAAAACCACCTGCTGCAATAATGTCTCTATCTTCTTTCAAGAAATTATTTTTACAATGATTTTGTACTGGTGCAGTCCTTTACCAGCACGCAGGCTGCAACCTGCAAAGAGCTACAACTCTTTCTCGTTTTCCAGACTTCTCCTGGAAGGGAGCTACAACCCCCTACTTCTTTTCATGAAGAATCAAATGATCAACAAGTATACAACAGATACAGTCTACTACAGATATCAGATTAGTTATTACAGAAACAACCCAGAACACCTTATGAATAGAAATATACAGTTAACAGATCATCTTAAGACAGGGACGCATATTTTCTTTCTGTGGCCTGCGACTGGACGCAGTATACCTTATGCTGTTCTGCGTGCAGACGCACTGTTCCTTTTTGCTTGTCTGCGACCGACGCACACATCAACACTATCGCGCCGCGTCTTTCGCTTCAGAGACGCACCCAATACCACAGTCGCGCCGCGTCCTTCGCTTCAGAGACGCACCTGATCCTTTACTGTACTGCGTCCCGGCGCACTTTCCCTTCACTGAATCTGCGTCCCTTTAGATATAGAAGATAAGAGGACTTCAGAACCAACCCAAACACTCAGATCCACAGATCTGATCATGCGCCATATAGATCGTAGTCCATTAGAAGATTTACCCTTAAAGATATGGACTAGATCTCACCAAGAGATGATCAACCAAGATGATGCATAATCCAAATGAACTCCTTTGCTTTATATAGGCAAGCTTCTCCCCAAAGCGTGGAACAATACCACGAGCCGACACCATAGAAACACACAACCGTCGGCAAGATACCACACAAGAAACCCCCACGAGCTTTTCTCTACCTTGAAATGTGTGCACTGGGCGGACGCACCTTCTGAACGGCTGGCCAGCGTCCCTGGACGCGGGTTCTGTATGGTATACCTGCGGGGACGCACTTGCTGAACAAATTGCCTGCGTCCTTCTTGATTTACCACCTGAAAGAGTTTGCCATCAAGGACAACACCTGAATCATAATGCCAACAGCACCTTGATCAGTGTGAAGTGGAGTCACCATGAGAGTTCTGCAATCTGGATTCTTTGACAATGGAGTCGCCAAGTGAATGGTTCAGCCTTCCTGTGTCTAATCAATGTCCACCATCAGAAATCAAATCTGAAACTTGATACTCCTTCCCAAGGATTTTGAAACAACGTCCCCAGTATTGACTCAATTTTGGAAGAATTCAGCTACCTATATTCCTGACCATGTCCACGAGTGGTGAAAATGGCATAGTCTCTGCAAGGTGGACATCCTAGGTACCCTTATTTCATATTTTTCTCTCAAATCTATTTTTCGCATTATAGAAAAAAAATGTAGCCATAGTTATGCCCAAAAAAGAGGAAGAATCTGTAAGTAAAGCTCAACAATTTTAACGTATTTATGTACAATCAGAGTACCTCTACTCTATTATTTTAGATGCTCTAGGAAAACTATCTTTCAACTAATATAAACTGGGGGCATCTAACACAACTGATTGGTTGATTGGGAATATCACACAATCTCAACCTCAGAGCCCTCTCCCATACCAAGGAAATACATATGGTCACCCACCATCATTTCCCCAACTCACTTGTACATCCATAAATCCATCACCACCTATAGTTGGATACTATACCAACCCTCTTATGTGTACTCCTTACCCTCCCATTCAAGGGAATCCATACCCAATGTGCACCTCTGAGGGAATGTCTACATCCCAACCTACCTATGGAAATACCTTGCAAGAAAAATATGTGCTTTCCTTTTTCTATCCCTCCATAAACTAACACTACACCCACTAGAATGCAGGTGTTAACTTCGAACAACCTTCTTTCCCTCAGTAGCAATAGTCGTTGAATAACTCAACACTGTGAATCAACTAAATCATAATTAGAAGAAAGGAAAGAATAAAAAAAAAGGAAACCAAGGTCAAGATTGAAGCCAACACCAACGAAAGCTAAATGCACAAATTGGGTGCAATCCCCCAAATTAGAACCAAAATCCAAACTAGGGTCCCAAAAATGTGCCAAAACAAGGGAATAACAATCATCTTAGGACTAATCACACTTGCACAATTTGCAATTAATATGTACACTACACCCATCAATGTCCCCAACTCCCGAAGTTCAATCACATGAGGGAGGATAGGGGTCAAGTCAGAGCCAATCAACTACCAATCATGTTGCAAAATCCATTTCCCCACTAAGGAATTGTTGTTGCACAACATGAGGCTAGTGCTCCACAATACCCGAACAAGGCAGGGGGCATTCAACTAACCTCGTCAATTATAACATATACATGTAGGGAGAAAAATTCTTACTCCAAACACATCATTGAGACTATGGAACTCCTCCTAAACCCAATCCCTCAAAAACTAAGGAAGTTCCACTAAACACAACTTCACCACCTTTGAAAATTTTGTGACCACCCATAGAACTTGTTTCTAAGATGGTCAAGGGACCATTATGATGAAAATCACATAATGCAAATATGACATATAGTTATATAATTTTCAACAATCTGGCCCAATCTCCATATTCCTATTAACTTTGCAGGTTCTTCAAAGTTGTCCAACTCAATGCAAAGCCTTACTTTATGCATTAGGTGTTATTTACCCCTCAAATTTGAGATTGATCACCTTTGACTTGGACAACTTAGAACCACAACTACCATCTCTCATTGCATTCCCAATACATGTGGTCATCTATAATTTCACTATTCATTCATGTATCAATGACGAGCGAGTATCCACGTGCATCACACTAAGTCTGTATGATGGTCACCCATCATTGCCTATAGGGCTCTTTCAGAATGTCCTGATTGAACTCGCTAGATAAATTGTTCACATAGATATAGAAGTCTTTGATTCCCCTCTCAATTACAATATCTTGTTTAGATGAAATTACATGTATGAAATGAAGGTTATTTCATCATTAGTTTCCATATTATAACTTTCCCCGATAACCGGAAAATCATCACCATCAACCACTTAACACATTATGAAATGAGGACCTCCCCCTCCCTTTACAGGATCCCAACAAAAATGGGTTCCCTCCTTGACTGAGATTGGCCTAGGAATTATTAAACATTCTTCTCTCCTCATAACATATCTAGGATATCCTCCTATCATCATATTTTCTTCCATGACTCTTGTATGCATAGTAAACACCACTTCTCATGAACACACTCAAGATAATCAGTCACCACCATAATAACCTGAAAATGTTATGAAAAGTGATACCCCATTCCTTCCATACACTATCACTCAAACCCATTTCTTATATCCCCTTCTTCATTTCATCTCATATCAAGTGATGGTGATTCTTACCCTACTAAACATGGCTATGGCACTGCCCATCTGGTGTTTGGCACCACCTTCCATGTCATTATGTCAAGGGTTGTGCCCACAAAACATGTTATGTCACGCACCCCTATAGAGGCTTTACCACCTTTGGGCACACCAAACCTTACAAATACACCAGAGGCAACCACAAGAAAGGACAAGAAGAAATCCAAGAAGAAAGACCTTGCTAGCACATATTCTCCAAGGGTACCTCCCCTGTGCACATTATGTGACATGTTAGGACACCCTACTAATCAATGTCCCTCATTGGAAGAGATAAATGTCATTCTCCATTACCCTTAGGCAACCATTTTCTCTTCTCCATCCGTAGGAAAAAGGGTCACAACATCTCATAAAAAAAGATTACACACTGACCATTGTTTTGCCATCTGTGCACAACATGGAGATTCCACCCACCATTATCCTAATCTGCTAAGATATCAGGATGTGTTAGTTCCATTACATCATTATATCATGGTTAATCCTCCTCTTCCTCCCACCCCTAATGTTTATGAGGCACCTCAAAGCATTTATTACATTTCATCTTATGATAATCAACACACATTACATCCATGTGTTCTTTGCATCGACAATACCCATCCTTCATCGGCATGCTTACTCCTTAGGTCATTTCAACATATTCTTGTAACTCGGGACCTTGAAAGCACTGACAATGAGGATTATCATCCCTTATGAATCCCAAGTCATGATGAGTCCTCTAACATGGTTCTCATAGTATCGGCACAACCTTTAGAATCTTCCCCCAGCATATCCCCTAAGTCCATACTATAGATACATATTTCCTCTAGTATTGATTATACATAAGACCATATCTATTTTATTTCTTCCTCCCTAGGAATAATGATTAAATCCTTCTTCTCATCATTCCATGGTGTCAATATCACTTTACCCATTGCCAAGATAGTGTTATCCAAAACTACATGGAATCAACTTGTCTAGGTTTTGTCCTAATTTCTTGGTCCTATGGAATTAAGAACGATATCATACCTACCTATCCACTATTACTTCCATGTGCCAACCACTTCCTCATGACCAAAAGACACCCCCATCACCCTTTTCAAGTATATTTCATTTCTATAAAGATATCCTCAAGGCCATGATAGCACCTAAGTTCCCATAAGATTCCATTCATCATCTCACTTTCTTCCTCCCATGAAACACATTCACACCTTTTGCATCATCGAACACTCATTAGGTGTGGATTGTTTTTTATTTGTTAGTTTTTGAATATGAATTATGTCCAATCTATCTTTCTATGATACTTTCATGTGATATGTTGGTTTCAATCTTGCAAGTTACTTTGTCAGTCAACACGAAGTTGGGCCCTTAGGGCAGCTGATTAACTTTTAAAGTATCATTCTTCATTGGCATGATCGATGTTCCCCCGAAGCACTACATATCCTGATATCATTTCTCCTGAGTTATCCATAAGGTCTATCTTATCAATTGTGTTTATTTCCACCTTCCACTTGGACTTGGAAAATGTTCACACTAGTCAATACTCTCTCCACCTACATGGATTTCCTCATCAAGTAGTACCTTTACACTCTCAGTATCCATGGATATCTCTTTTTCACCTGAAAACAATCTACTTGCATGACTTCAAGGATGACCATGTTTCTATCTTCATCTCATTGCTTACCACCCTTCCTGGGAACTCATTTCCTTTCAATCATCATAAATGCACCATCAGATTCTTCACTTCGTCTCTCATACCCCCACATTGTATTGGACCATTTTCATGATCCCCCATTTCATTTACCTTACACCAGGACTAGCCAATCAGGCCCCCACCCTCTCCAATTACTCCCCTACACCACCACATAGGCCATTGCACATTTGGGGCCCCTGTCTCTATGGTTTTACATCGTAAAACCAATTTTAAATTATCTTGGGAAGTGTACAAAGATTTTTTAAGAAACAAATCCTCACCCATATTTTTGTGTCCATCACTCGACGGTAGTTCCTAGTCGCCTTTAGTTGGATTTCACCTCAGATACCATTTTCCAAATCTCATCTCATGTCATATATCCCTAATACTTCCCACTAGATAATTATATTGTAACCACTTATCAGTATCATCTAGAACAATAATATATCCCACCCCTTCATGTCCTGCTGACTCTAGGGGTTTACCCCGCCAGATTTTTATTTTGGCTATCGCCACTCACATTTACCCTCCAACCTTGGTAAGTACCCAATGTTCATTATGCACTTTCAACCTTAGCCATTATTCCTTTGAAATACCTTACATATTTCAACACTTGTATGAGCTTCATGTGGGTTTCCTAGAACCTTCATTGTTCCAAAATCTTGTCATTTCTTTTTTGTCAACGTCGAAATTAATTTTCTGGAATCAAAGAAATACCTTGGTTTGTACCCCCATTACAAGTCGACCTCTGGTGAAATAATGAGAAACATCATCAACCATTGATTTCATTGGTCCCTTTGATGTTCGACAACAACACAACTTTCATATCAGTGGTGTATCATACTATACAACAATTGCAATTCTTTCATCTGGTCAAACACCCTTGCATTCAATTTGCACTCCCCTTCAACAGTGCCTTCTAACTAATGAATGGGGGCACCCATTACATTCTTTTGTCAGAGACACCCCTGCGGGAGAAAATAGTTATCTACTTCAACATACAACACATCAACTTCTTTTGTGTTTTTTTATAGTATTCTTTCCTATGTACTTGTAATATGATGATCAAAGTCATGATCACCAACATGGGACATTCACATATCATACATATACCTTTTTGTATGAAAAATCAATTAGAATGGTGTTGTTTTATTTCTCAATAAGGATTTCCTTAATTCTCTCATGACAAGACACTATCTCTCATGAAGTCAACATGACTTATAGTTAGGAACAAAAAAGTGTGATGTATTTTAGCTATATTCTTTCTCCTAATATCATACATCAGGGGGGAATTGTTATTATTGAAAATACATACATATAATTGTACAAGTTGGGTACATTCAACGTTAAAAACAACATGTACATGTGTGATAATTTCCATTGGAAGCATCATGGAACCTAAAATATCAAAGGTTCTCTAAAGGTTGATTTAAAAAATGAAACTACACGAATGTACCAAAGAAATTTTGCACAGGCCGCGTGACTATTTCTTTAATAACTATGCAAATCCACCGAAGTGACAACTTAACAGTATGTGGATCACATCATAAGGAATGGGCAGAAATTCTATAACAAGTCAAGATTGGTTGCCCATTTTTAGCATCTCCATCCTTAAATGGGAAGTTACTATCTCCTACCAATCTCCCATCTCATTAATGTGCCAAGGAGGAGCCATGAGCTGCTTTTGAATCTATACATACAAGGAGAATGAGAGCCGAAAACAATAAGAAGTGAGAAAATTTATGCTACCAAAAATTTCTTGAGTAATTAGCATCACATTGCCAAGAGAA
The DNA here is from genome assembly GCA_031772625.1 of Pinus tabuliformis. Taxonomy (NCBI): domain Eukaryota; kingdom Viridiplantae; phylum Streptophyta; class Pinopsida; order Pinales; family Pinaceae; genus Pinus; species Pinus tabuliformis. The sequence goes on along the minus strand of CM062813.1, from coordinate 790,302,496 downwards.
TTCACCATTTGAGATTTTTCTAAGATTTAGAAAGAACCATTGCTTACCATAGCTCTTTTCAAATGTCTTCAAACTTATCTATTGTATCTCTACCAACAACCAATAATGAGGATTTATTTCTATTCTCTTGTGTTTAGTTTGTTTTCTCATATTTATCATTATTTAAGAGTATATCTTATGCTTTTTTTCCTTATTTATTGCATTTAATTTTAGTTTTATGTATAACATCTAACAATTCTGATTGTGGGCTTCCTTGTAAGCAAAAACCAAGCTACAAATTGAAAATTAATTTGGGACAGCATTGCTCTAAATTCACTATTATAATTTTGATACTATTTTCCTTTATAATGGAAAGTTCTTGCCAGAACTAATAAGCCTTGACTAAATTCTTAAATTTTTTTTTGAATTCCTAACTTTTTTCTTTCGTATCTTAAAAACTCCCACCCACACTTAATGGCCCAAAAAATGAGATTATTTTAGAATAAGATGAACCTTTTCTTTAAAACGATACAAAATTCTTCTTAAGTAATGCTTATATATTTTTTACTTTTATTAACAAAGCCATGAATTATTAGTTAAGTTAAAGAAAGGATGATACTTCTTCTCACTTATCAAATTTATTTAATAATGATGATGATGATCAATGTCCATTGAAACTTATATGGTCTACTGGGCCTTAAGAAGGTAAGATAATAGTCATAATTCTTTTTATTTCTATGATAAAAAAGAAGAGAAGTGTTCTCAAATCACGAGAGTTTTGTTGAGTTAAAAGTTCAAGAAGGTTGGTAATGTGACAAATATTTTGAAAATTAAATCAAATGAGCGTATAAGATGGAAAATATAAGAGAAAGTGTTGTCCATCTTCAATCCTCTTAGGATCGTAAGTTGACAAACTATTTCATCCCATGGAATTTGAGAATTGTCCAATGTCCAATTTCACTATAAAGCTCATGTGAATTAGTGTTATTATTGGTAATATTCATTTTCTTCTTAACATTAGTCAGGACAAAGAGATAATTTTGGTTTTCAAGGTTGGGGTTGATCACCTCATAATATTGTAGCTTCATTTTTGCTTATATCTCTATATTTATCCATAATTTCACCTTAAGTTTAGAAGTAATAATATTTTTAATAATATCTAGACTCTACAATATGATCTCCTCCTTTATTCCGTAATGATCCATATAAGATTGGGCATCCTTATGTTTCCCTTGATTAATTCAAAGGTGGGGATTTTGGATAGAGTTAGAATAAATTTTAGGAAATCTCTTGGCATTGATATTATGTAAGTTCTTCTGATACATAAGATACCTAGTCAAAGCCATGCTTTCAATGGGGGGAGTCTTGTTTCAATCAAGAGCATAAGGTAGGGAGTATTCCCTTAATCTTGAGGTTGTAAGTTATAAAATCATTTTGGTTCCATTAAATCCCTCCATGTCTCTCTGGATATACTCCAACACCAAACCTCACATCCATATAAAATAATGTGTGTGATGAGAGTATCAAAGAAGATCCTTTTTTATCCCAAATCCAAATACCAATGGACTTCCAATTGTTTTGAAGCCCATAGTAATATTTCAAACCTCCATTTATCCTTTTTAAATGCTATAATTCCAATCGAGCTTATGATGGATGTTGATTCCCAAATATTTGTATAAAGTAACTTCCTCCAAGGAGCTGTCATAAATGAAAGTATCATAAGTAATATTTTTGGATTTAATTATCAATATTTTAGTTTTGTCATTATTGTAGTCATATATGTCTTGGAGTGTAACACCCTCCTTCCACATCTACCTAAGTAACGGACCAATTGGGGTAAACATGTGACGAGAAGTTACTATGATATGATTCGATTTCATATGTGTCAGTTAAGGAAGTGGAACGGGTGTAACACATCACACAGACCTTCCACATCAGTAAAAAAACTCTTAGGAGCCATCCCAACCACTCAGGTAACCAATTTCTTAGACCAACTGAATTTTTAGTGCATCAAACCCATCGTTGCTCCCTTCATATGGACCAGGGTGCGTCTAGGAGGCTCCAGAAGCTTCCACAAAAAGGCCAAGGGAGATTCCAGGGACTTTTTCCCTAGTGTTGTTCTTGTGACTATGGGATTTGTGCCACTTTTTTAGGATCGAACCCAGGTCACTGCCCAGAAATCACTGACACCTTCAGAAATGAACTTACACAATAGAACAAATATACATTTGCAAAAACATAAACAAGGACTAGATTGGGCCCCTGCTATCCATGACAACAATTTCATCAAACATGTCACAAACATGAAAGTTATAGGTCTTAACAACATAACTGAGCGTAGGGATCACATGCTTATCTAAGAATATCTAAGAAGTATTGATGACTCAACACACTAACTGCAATTTCATCTATTAGGCCATAGATACATTGTTCATTCATTTACAAGTAAAAACATGATGAGATCCATACATAGCCACTGTCATAATACATGTTCATAACGAACATAATAACAACAAAAATACCAAGGAAACAACAACCATATAATCCACATATGAAATAGTATAATACTCATGAAATAAAAAGGAGAAAATACCTCATATTATTGATGCAATGACCAACCAAGTTTGGGACTTCCACGAACCACCCAACCATAGATTGGCTGAACCAAATATTTCTTTCATCTAATCACCCGTGTGTCATATTCCAAGCATGAATGTGATATATCATGGAACAATCCATCAAAACCAAACTAGGGCTTCTAGAGGCCAAACCACCTCAACCCATCAAATAGTGATTCCACCTCATGGTTGTATATCACAAACCATCACCAGATGCTCCAGAGCGTTTGTTCCAATGAAGGCTTCCAGGACTAGTAACTCAACCCACCAAGGGCTTCCAAAGCATTTTTCCAACCAAGGCTTCCAGGACTAGTAACTCAACACAGGTTGTTACAGGGTTGCCATAAAGTTTGTACAACAAAGGCTTCTAGGAACTAGTAACTCAACCCAAGCTAAAGGAAACATGAGAACCAACCATAAAAAAAATGAACCCACAACACCATCGCTATCCTAGAAATGACAAGGCTAGGCAAATCCATTGTCAGTCAAGGTAATCCTCCATGCCAATGATATATCATGACCAATAAAACATATGCATATGGCATGCATGCCAAAACTAGTGAGGAAAACTTACATGCAACTCGGTACCTGCAAGCGAAACCTGTTGTAGTTGTTGATCCTAATGTCCTCTTGTGCTTTCGTGCTCTTCCTTTGCCTTCTTTATTTAAGCATCCAAGTATGTTACACTCTCCAAGAGTGCTCCAAGAAAACTCTTAAGTTTCCAAGAGTATGAGAGAGAGAGAGAATAAAATGAGAGCTCCAAAACTGATCTAATAAAGGCTTACACTGACTAGGCCAGAGCAAAAAGCTTTAACAAAAGCTTGCCAACTAATTCTCAAAAGCCTTTTTATCAACAAGGCCTATATTTTCTTCATTTTCCATTATTTTCCTTCATTTTCCTCCTCACATGCAACATTTGACCTTTCACCTTCCTTTTCTCCTAATTTCCATTATTTTCATAAATAAATGTGCCAAAATGACATTTTGCCTTTCCAAAGCCTTTGTTATTTCCTTTTCCAATTTCCTTAGCCATAATAACTGAAATAAACACCCACTAGGATGCTTTTCCCACCATTCAACTTGGAATACATGTCCCATGACCGTGGTCTTATAATTTTATATTTACATGGATTTTTAACCAGGGTTATTAAAGAACCCTCCCCATTAGGGGAACATTGTCCTCAATGTTCAATGACACCTATAACCACTAAGACCCTTGAAAACAAATCATACTTCCCATGGAGCTTTATAACATATCTCATTGCAGTGTTTACAATGACCATCTGCTAAAACATGACAAACATATCATTTACTGGATCTTGATAACATAGCTCATTATGGTATTTACAATAATAACCACATATACACACATACACATTTTATTCACCCATAAAGTAATAATATTGTCTATGGAGCTTTATAAATTCATCTTGATACAATATTTATAATAATACACACATATACACATGCACATTTTCTCAACTAGGAAATATAAGGATACGATGCATGCATCTGCAACAAGGGAATCTAGAGGCCCACACCTCCACCCTCAAAAGTAATGCCAGGATTCACTTCCTTATCAGGAATTCTAGAATCCACTACCAAATTCAAATATGTATCCAATGTCTAGCACTATAATCCTACACCACTTCTTCTCTCAGTGAACAAGTATCGACTCAATGTTTCAGGGCACACCCCCAATGTGCATTTGATTCCATATGGCAATGTTAATGACCAAAATAGATATATCCCTAGCCTTCCCTTCTCTCTTACATAGTCCCTCGGGAAATCTAGTCACCCCAGTCACGCACCTTCCAAGTTCCACTGGCACCCCCATCCCGGGTAGTCCATCCCTCATCAAGGTCTCCTCGCATCGGAAGGTAAAAAAGACAAGTCATATCCCTGCCTTAAAACCATCATGGCGGTCATAGCATGCTCATGGTAATAAACGAACACTATTGGGTACCAGTGTCCCATAATGGTCATGCTCCTAAATGCTTTACCAGCATACTATTTCCTGTTCCAATTCCCTTTGATGTTGTTGCTAATGATTGCATTTGGTTTCAACCACCCAACCTGGGAAGTTCCCATGCTTTCATGTACCAAGCACATAACTACCATTAGATTTAAAACAAATTGAAATAACTTGAAATCATACCTCATTGGTGGCCCATCAATAAGGTATACTTGCAATTTTCTTCGCTTCCTGTTACAACAAGTCAAACTAGCATCTTTGATCAAATCATAATGTATAAACATATCACATCAGGTTAGCTCAAAACACAACCATCATAAATCGAAATAATAAATCACATGTAACCATCATAAAGTAGAATCATAGATCACATGTAATCATCATAGACCAGAACCATAAATCACATGCATAATAAAACATAAATAAACTATTGATACTTATCCTTTAATTAATCCTTAGCTTCTACCTTTTTCCTTATTCTGTATGCATACTAGATTGGTTGCCACACTCAACAAACACCCAGTACCTTCTCCTAAACCATATGAACATACACATAGTGTGCATCACACACATACAACCACACACGACATACAACTCCTACATATGGTATACACCACAACAAAATACATAGTCCTACATCGGGTATACACCACAACACAATACATACACCTACACCAGTGTACAACACAACACAAATACATACAAAGAATACAACACAATACATATGTGATGATACCATGACTACACAATGCATATACATAGTACCGCGTGCCCACAACATAACATGTACGACATGCAGACAATACCATGTGTACACCAATACCATATGTACAACATGTATACAGTACCACCTATACACAACACCACCTGCACAACATATGCACAACATCACATGTACACAACACCACCTGCACAACATGTACACAACGCCACATTTACACCGCACCACCTATACAACGTGTACTCAGTACCACACGCACAACATGTACATAACATCACATGAATGACATGTACACAACACCCCTTGCACACAAAACCACATGTACACAACATCACAAGCATGACATGTACACAACACCCCTTCCACCCAACACCACATGTACAACATGTACACAACACCACATGCACACAACACCAAATGTATATAGTATCACTTGTACAACATGCACACAACACCATATGTACATAGAACTTCATATACAACCATTACATAGCATCATATGTACACATAACTACATATCCAACATGTGCACAACACCATATGCACACAACGCCACATATCCATCATGTGCATAGTGCGATATGTACACAACACCACATATCCAACATGTACATAGGACCATCTATACCCAACACAGCATATGCAATATGCACACAATGCCATAGGTACAATCACTGAATATAAAATATGCACAACATATACATAACAATATCATTGCACATCCAAGAACATATTGCCTCTACCAAGCAACCATGCTTTCAATGTCTCTCCTTCATCCATGCTTATCCTAGCATGTCGCAGATCACGTTATTTTCATTCGTTGATGTATCTCTGAGTATTAGCCTGTCCATAACATAAACATAAACATAATATTATCACATAATATCAATTCATATCCACATGATAATGACCTCAGAGCTCTGTCCGGCTAATATTCACACTTGATTCCTCATGAAACAGGAATCTCTTCATGCTATTCATCTACATAAGCAATCATTCCTCCACATGAATGATTCTTGATGACCCTCTCAGAAAACGGTATATATATATATATATATATATATATATATATATAAACATCAACATAAAACAATCATGATCCTGTGAGACAATGACATACATACATACATATATGCATGCATATATATAAACATTAACATGATCATGATCACAAAATAATTACCAGGTATCATAAGGTCAAGGTTAAGAGAACTCCCTTTATATGTTCACAGCATGCACAACATTGAGAACAATTGTCCCCAACATATCGAAGGAATCAGATGCCTCACATCCGCTCACTTTACCTTTCCTGTTAGCTTTCTCATGATTGTCCTGCCACCATCCATTTACACTAATGGACCCAACCAACTTAGCCGACTGTCATACTTTTACCTTTAGTTTTACTTACACATGCACCAGCTTCATTCGAGTATTTCATTACATGTTGGATTCCATAGATCTCTCCCAAATTTCCATCAACTTTCTTCTTTCCCAATCAATTCCCAAGACCCTAAAAAATAAGTTGCAAGAACAAGAAAAAAAGAAGAAGAAAATCATGAAAACTAATAACAATAGAACACTGCAAACACAGTGGTATGATCATGCACTAGACATAAAAAAAAAATCAAATCAAGTGCAAGAAAATGATAAGGTACCTAAAGCAAAAGACTCTCAACAGACACCATGACTCAATCCCCATGGGTTAGCATTGCTTGCAAGGAAAAGCTCAACCTGAGCCTTCTTCAAGATTCCATGTGATTCTTTGTATCATACTGCCATAACACATAACTATCAATGCATAAATAAATGTAACAATATACCAATTATTTTACCTTGTTTTTCCAATCACGTTGCCTTGTAACAGAACACACATGTTAGCCACATGTTCCAAAGATCAAGACAACATATCTACTAGTTTGAAATCATCCTTTACCAAGACTAGTAATAATTTCTTAATCCATAGTCAAATTGTAGTCATTAGACATAATGCTAGAACCGTCACCTACTTACGCTCAAGTACATACAAGCTATCTCAACACATATGTTTGAGTAAAATTGTCTTAAAACAATATCATTCCTTTGAGCAATCTTACATACACATAGTCATATTATACAATTCATAAAACATTCAAACAACTTCCAAACATACCATGTTAAATAAATCAACTAGAGAACAAAATCAAGCACTCAAACACAAAATAGATGACATAGTCAAATTCATACCTTAATGTCATAATCCTAACCATTTGCATAGGCCAATCCAATTTAGCATGATACATATAACATCAAGATCTTAATGCAATAACCCTAATCATTAATAATATATAACAAAAACAAGTTAACATATAACATGATCATCAACAACATATGACATAATCATCGAGTTAACTATCGTAAAAAAAACAATAGCAATGCATACAACCACAGGTTATTATCATTCATCATTCTCTGACACGTGCATATGACTACACCAATCAACTAGCATTTATAATACATGTAACCATAATAATAATAGAATGACAAGCATATCAGTAACCCTAATGCTTATAACAAACATTAACCAACATACATACATGCCCACTATACAAACATGTATGATGATCTGCTCTTACCTCGAAGTCCATTGTTGCAACTTCATTTTCATGATCTACATCTCCTGCTCTATCTTGGCCAACACATTAGCATCATAACATACCAAAATCATCATGATAACCTAATTGCATACAATGACCTTATGCACAACAACCTTCACCATGAAAATGCATGCATAAAAACATGTAGATACCGACATGCATATCAAATGCATGTACAACCATACACTCATGACGACACATCCCACAACAACACCATCAACCTTCACATGGTGACATCACTACAATCATGATCAACACCATGCAAATGCAACAAACACATGGACTACAACCATAAGGAACACATATGACCAACACACCACCCATCAAGTCTAGGGGTTGAACCATGCTTGGATGTCACTCTGTGGTATCAAATAATACCCAAAGAGAATGGAACCCACTTTGATACCACTGTATGGTATCGGATATGACCCAAAGAGAGCACAACCTACTCTAATACCACTACGTGGTATCAGATATGACCCAAAGAGAGCGCAACCTACTCTGATACCACTTTGTGGTATCATATATGACCCAAAGAGAGAAAAACTTGCTCTAATACCACTTTGTAACACCCTCCTCCCACATCTACCTTAGTAACCAACCAACTAGGGTAAACATGTGACAAGAAGATACTATGATATGATTCGACTCCCTATGTGTCAGTGAAGGAAGTGGAATTGGTGGAACACATCACACAGACCTTCCACATCAACAACGGAACTCCTAGGAGCCATCCCAATCATTAGGTTACCAACCCCTGAGACCAGCTGAATTTTTTGTGCATCAAACCCATGGAATATCTCTTGACATGGACCAAGGTGCATCTAGGAAGCTCCTAAAGATCCCACAACAAGGGAAAGGGAGCTTCTGGGGACTTTTTTCCCCACTGTTGTGCCTACGAGTTTGGGATTTGTGCCACTTTTTCAAGCCAAGAACACAATGACACCTTAAGAAATGAATTTACACAACAAAACAAAGATACATTTTCAAAAACATCAATAAGTATTATACTATATCCCTACTATCCATGACAGGAATTTCATTAAACATGTCACAAACATGACAGCTACAAGTCTTAACAGTAGAGTTAAGCATAGGGGTCTTATACTTATATGATAATATCTAAGAAGCATTGATGACTCAACACATTAGTTGCAATTTCATACATTAGGAAATATATACATTGTTAATTCATTTACAAGTAAAAACATGATGAGATCCATACATAGCCACTATCATAATACATGTTCATAATGAGCATAATAACAACAAAAATAACAAGGAAATAACCACCATATAATCCACATATGAACCAGTATAATACTCATCAAATAACAAGGAGAAATATCCTCATATTAATGATGCAAGGACCAACCAAGTTTGGGACTTCCAGGAACCACCCGACCATAGATTAGTTGAACTAAATATTTCTTTCATCCAATCAACCCCCTGCCACATCCCAAGCATGAATGTGGGATCTCATGGAACAATCCATCAAAACTGAATCAAGGCTTCCAAAGGCCATGTAGAAATTCCTTATAGATTCAAATTTCATATTGTAATATGCTAAAACAATTGACTTGAATCTACTCTACTCATCAACTGAAACAATAAACGATTGATGAAATCATGAAGCATAAAAGAGAAAGAGTTCAATCACACATAACACAATAATTTTATGGGGAAAACCATAGCTAAAAACCCCTGCTATCTGTATATTGCATTAATCAGAAAATATGATAAGACTACAATCCTTTGCTCAATCCCAAGAAACCTCTGCACAATCTCTATCAATCTCACTTCTTCCTAGGTAAGCCTTAGATGAATACAATATGCTCTACTCAACCTTGAGCTCAACTTGCACAAGTATTTTCTATCATTTTCATGACTAACTACCTTTGGCCAATACTTAACCAAATTCCTAGCCTTCCAATCTCATACTTCCTTGCACTCATAAGCTCCATGCAAAAAATTGTGCTTCCTATTTCTTGGTCTCACCAACTCGTGCTCACCAAAACAATGATTAAACTTTTGCCTTCATTCCTCCTTTTAAAGGAAATTGGAATGGCTAAAATTAGTGAGTTTTCTAATTAAGGAATGATTTATTTTAGGCCTTCTTCTCATTGCATGCACCATCTATTTGATTTGGATGATCTTACAATTGATAGTACATTGTCCCTAAACTCCAATCTCAACTAGGTCTTTCTTTGATCTGACATGCATGAGTTAATTGCGAGTGAATATTCAGTTTATTGGTTGAGAAATGTTGGTTACACCCCATTCAGTACAGGTTACACCCCACTACTGGATCTCCCACTAATTCCTCCATCATTTGCAACTAGTTTAACTGAATCTAACTTAGTTAGACTGAATTAAATAATTAAAACTCAAAAAAAGCTCAACTGGGCCCCTAAAATTTAGGAAATGTTAGGTTCTTATACCAATAGGAGTCATAATTTTGAATGACTAAGGTCAAGCCTTGTAATATTGTACATACCTTTGCTTTCTGCAAATGTTTTCCATACTATAAAAATTAAAAAATGTAAAGAAGGTATGTCCTAAAAGAAAAATCAAAGGACAAAAAGAATAAGAGAAGGTAAAAAAATGAAATTATATGAACCCCAAAAAAAAAAACGATCATGAAAGTGTGCAAGTCTAAATGCCACTACTATTTACTTTTATGCATAATAATGATTGTGTGAAACTTGTTATTCATGCCACAATCCATGGTAATCAAATTCTTTAATCTTGGTTATTTCATGCTTTGAATTTCATGTTTATAGTTAGAGAATAAAATCTGTCCAAAGAGTTTAATCTTGGCAGATCATAGTTAGGTAGAGAAAATAAAAGGAGCTCATAAGCTTAATCTGAGCCCTGGGATGATATAAGGTTAGAAATAGATAGTTTGCTTTATAAAAGAAAAGATAGAATAAGGGTTTGCTAGCCTAAATGCACCCAGAGGAATGAAGAAAACATGTTAGAGGTAAGAAATGGGTAAGTAGAAGAAAGGTTTTTGAACTACAAAGTTAATTGGATCAAAGCACATGCGTCATGCTTATACAAATCTTTCAACATGTATGGTCAACTATGGAAGCAAAGGCAAAGGTTTACAAGTTCATGTGATTAACTCCTCCTCATTATTTTTTTCCCCTATACTTACTAATTTCCTGTCTACAAGTATGTTCTAGTACTTTTAATCCTACAAGTCAAAGAGGCTCAGAGCATTTCTCTAGCTTTTGGTGGGACCGGACCCTCAGCTTAATGACTTATGGACACAAGTGCTAGAATCCCCTTCATAAAATCATTCCCCTTCATACAATCCATTTCCCCTCATCACCCTAAGAAAACCCCTTTCTCTAAGGTTAAACACCATTTTCCTAGGAAAAGTGTAAACCCCCCATGTAAATCCCTTTTCGCTCAAAAAACCCACAAAAAACCTTTTATCCTATGTATAAATCAAAGTGTGCAAAAGGCATACATTTTACCTTTTTATTTAACAAAACCCCACTCTGTGCATCGCATTTCATATTAATTATTAACTTTATTATATATTTCCCGATATAACCATAATCCCGTATATTAACTAAATCCCTATGTAAATACCCCCAACCCTTAGTTTTAATAGAAACTAATACATTTACCCCTTATCCCGACAAAACAAATAAATCCCCCATTAACCCCAAATAAATACAAATCACTTATGATTAAAGCTTCGGGCCCCTCCTAAGCCTCCGTACATTTCCTTCGAGCTATTTCACGACCCGACCACCATCCGATCAACTGCACCCTAATCCAACGATGCGCAAATCGGCCTCACCCGATGCCCGACCTTTACCCAAAGACTTAAACTCCCTTATTAAGACCTGCCTGATCATTGTTAACTCGTGATTAAACCTTAAATAATCTCATACCACCAAAGTTTAAAGCCTAGGCCCCCGCTTAAGCCCAATCTTTTATCTCCCACTCACTTACCTTGCCTGATTACCATCTGATCAAAATCCACTTCATCTAATGCTCCAAAGCCATATTGGCCACGCCTGATAGCCGAACGTTACCCGCCCAATAAGGCGGTTTTCCCTGACCCCCCGATGGCTACGTGTCATCCTCTATAGTATATTGGGTGACCCCTCCTAAAAATTTCCTTCGCCTCATAAGCGGTTCAATGACCCTTAATACCACCTCCCCACCAACCCGATAAACCACATATTATCTATAAATATGAAATTTTGCACCATATTTAAAAAACTTGTCCGTTAAACCTTATAACTGTGAAAACCTTATTTTCGTGCATTTCGCTCGTTTCACAGTATAAACTCGTTAAACCCTTCAGTACCACCCTAAACCTCTATGACACAATTCCACCTCCATTTACGTCCAAAACACTACCACGACCCCTTCCCCAGGCATCCCTGTGCAAATAAATCCATGAGTTGCTTTTCCCTGCGAAATGAGGTTTTCTTAATAATTGTTGTGTTTTGCAGGCAATCAACAGAGGACCAGAGCTTGGATAAACAGTCCTGATGCTAGTCACAGAACCTGTTTACTCCAAGACTCGACAAGAAACCTGTTAAGATCCTATATTCAGAGAAGAAGACAATTACACACAAAGGCGAGAAGAATACACTTATATAGAGCATTGACAGTCAAAACAGAGGAGCCAGACAGAGGATGCAGTTAGAAGACAAATGGATAAAACATATAGATACTTGATCAATATCCATTTCCCAATGCTGATACACATAAAAACAAAAGAATTTACTATTGAAACACACAGTAAAAGTTAAATTGTACAATAAAAGGGAAAAACACAGTGAAGGATAAAGACATGTCATCAGAGTGAAAGAGTATTAGTGACAAAGAGTATTATATGAAAGCCTGAAGTAAATAAATCCTCCAACGTGATAATTCAAAACAAAAAAGAGCATAAAGGGATAAAATCAAACCATAAAAGCCAGCAATACCACAATAAATGGGATAGCATGAAAGCAATTCACTAGTTGTCTCTATCTTCCAACGAGAAGATATTTGTATTTCGTAGATTAAATCTCAAGTTAGTTTGAGATATTTGTAATAAAACCATAGCATAAATACTTCACAATTCTAAGTATGTAGGATGGATTCTTAGACATTTCTATAGACTTCTTGATCGAAATACTGTAACGCCATTGGAGCATTGACTGAGCTAGCAAGCTGGATTGATGAATAAAGACTAGATATTTCAAAGAATTCATGTGTAGAGCAAAGTGTAGACAAGTATTTTCTCACGTTTTTTATATCTTTCTTAAAGTTTTTCCATAATGTTTATCTGAATCTAAATGCCATAACTAGAGCATTATCTCAAAATTTATTTAATTACACTGTTATAATAGTTAGGCAAATACACGTTTTCTACTAATAATCTAAGTTAAGGAATTCTTAATTGCTCCTTAGTTTAGATTGTTTCTTTATAATCTATAGCAAATGATTCTTAATTCCCCATTTTTTTTTATTACCCTCTATTCCTCATTTCAATCCCGGTCTGAGAATTCTTAATTTCTCTCTCACCCTAGTTAAAAAAAAAATTCACCCCTCTGGCCCAAAGACCTACACTCTACTCTTCTATCTTTCCCTCTGAACATTCCCTTTAGTGAGTTGATCCAGTCATGCTGCTCTTTTGTTGACTCCATAGCCCAATGGACTAGAGACATCATTCTATCCATCTGTTTAAAGACTCTCACCACCCAATCTTCAATACAAATCAAAAACCCCTTGAACATTCAAAACTAGCCTAAAATCCCAGCAAACAAAGCTAAATCATATAGAGAGAGCCCTCTTTGAGCTTAGGTTGGCTAGTGCCTATGCTCAAAAGTTGGTTTTTGGTTACCTTGGTCATTTTCTTTCTTCTAATAACTTCTAGATAAAATTCTGAGTGATAACATAGTGGCGACTCCACTGGGGAGCCAAAAACTCCTTGGTCCTAATAAAGCTTTAAGAAAGTTCTAATTCTATATTTTGAGCCTCTTAAGGTCATTTGTTAGAAGTTATATTGAAAAAATCTCACAAAAACAATTAAAGTTTTGAAATTTTGTCTTCTAGGAAGACTCATTTTACTAGGGCTAATCCAAATCCCAAGCCTCCCCTAGTAGTTGATAATCCCAACCTGATTTCAAGAAAATCTAAAAAAGAAGAAAGTTCAGTTAGTCAAATACCTTTAGTTAAAGCTAATTCATGTCTTGATGAGTGGTTATTTTTAGAATATCTTCCCTTTGATGTGAAAATTGATCTTTCATTATTTAAAACAAAATATGAAAGTGCAATATATGAAACTGTTCTAGATCCTGATTTTATTGCAGACCTTGAAGTCCAACAAGCCAATAGATCAATTGATGAGTACATTCTGAAATCTCCACAATCATCCATTAATACTACTACTACCCTTCAACAGTTCTCCACTACTTTGAGTTCACCATTATTACCTTTGACTTCAATACCTTCTGAATTATATTTTGCACCACCATTTGTACCTTCACTCCCTCACCAACCTATCATTACTCATTCATCACCTACTAGTCTTAGTTCTTCATCCACTACTACATTAATTCCAAGTATATCAACCCCACATCTTAACCCCTCCCAACTTACAATAATGGCAAACAGATATGCTCCTATTGTTTTACCTGCCCAACTTCATGTTATTCCTGCAGATTATTAGAGTAAGATACCCTTGTTTGATGCTACTAGTCAGTACACTACCCAGCAGCATGTAAACAAGATGTATGACTTTTTTGAACTACATGAAATAGATGAAGCCGATGTCCAGATGAGACTCTTTGCCCAAACTTTGAATGGTGATGTCAAGAAGTGGTTTAAAGCCTTTCCTACCAACCACATAGCAGACCTAACAAATTTCAAAAGGTTGTTTATTGATAGGTGGGAAAAGAAAAAGAATCCCTTACAAATCCTTTCAGAATATGAGAGTATTAGAGAGGACCTAATGAAACTATTCAAGATTACTTCACTAGATTCAATAACATATATAATGCAATCCCAGTTAACCTTAGACCCCCACCTAACTTAGCGTTAACAAAGTTCCCTGATGGTTTTGATACAGATATGACATGCCAACTTAGGGAAAGAAATGCCCCAACGTTAGAAGAAATGCAAAATGTATTTGTTAGTGTACAGGCTAATTTGTTAGCTAAAAGGGCTAGAATTAGAAATGAAAAGAGAACTGCTAACGATGAAATTTCACCATCTGATATTAAAATAGATAACTTAGCCAAAAACATGGAAAGACTAATGGAGAGAATAGGTAACATGGAAAAGAAATCCCAATGGGATAACCAACAAGCACCTCCAATTAGAAACCCAAATTTCAAAAACAACCAAAACATGGGGAAAAACAGACCAGATCAAAACGTAAGGCATCCTTTTCAAGAATATTATGCAGAGACATCCCATCTAGAAGATCTAGAGGATGATACACAAAATAACCTAATGGGAATAAATGATGAGGACACTATTTTTCTAACCCAAGATGACTAGGAACTGTATATGTTGTAGCAATTACAGGTACAGTCTAGTGAAGCATTTGATTATAAACAAGGATATGACTCTGCCATTTTCGAAGTTCATAAATAGTATAATCTAAGAAGCAAAATGAATGTAGATATCCCTAACCAAACTAAGAAAACAACACAAAATCAACCCAAGAAAATAAAACAAGCCCATGTTTCAAAGATCCTCCAAATTCTCCCTAGGTAGAACCCAAATCCTTCTGGCCCCACAATTGTAGATATAGCCTCTGATCAATCTTCTGTTGATCAACCATCGACTTCAATTCCATTTGAAAATCCACACAAGGAGATCCCCAATAAAGAAAACGAAGACAATCCTACTCAAATCCCTGTTGCTAAAACTCAAAACCTTCAAATAGAAAAAGCCTCTTTGCCATTCAATTTGGGAGCAGAGATAACAAAGCTAAAGATTCCAGTCCCTTTAACATAACTAATCAAGAATGAACCTTATAAATCACAGATAAACCAGACCTTAAACATTGCCGAAAATGAGGATTGAGTTAAATTTTTTGATGACCAACCAGAACTCAGATTTGGTCCAGATGTTAATGGAAAACCATTAGAAGGAGGAGTTCCACCTTTTAACATTAGCATTAGTATCCATGACAATATTATACACAATGCAATGTTGGATTCTAGGGCCTCTCACAATTTAATGCCCAAATCAATAATGGAGAAATTTAACCTAGACATTACAAGGCCTTACAAAGACTTATTCTCATTTGACTCTAATCAAGTAAAGTGTCTAGGATTGATTAAAGACCTATGTGTTACTTTAGTCCAATATCTTGCCAAAAGCATCCTTATGGACATTGTAGTTTCTAACATCCCACCAAAGTATGGCATGTTGTTATCCAGATCATGGGGATCCAAACTTCACACATCTTTACAACTAGATATGTCATATGCAACAATTTCTATTTTTGGACAACCTAAGAAACTATACTGTGAAACCTTTATGAAATATATGGTAAGTAGCCAGGATCGGCCTCAAAACTTTCCCATCTACTCCATACACTCAGATATTGATTATTTTATCTTGTATAATGTTGATCAAACACAAGAAAGACTTTTAGACATTATTGATTCAGAACCAAAAGAAATTTCAATTTCTACACAAAATGAAACTAACTAGATTACATAACTATTCAATGAACAAAAAGGTCTAATTGTTGTGAATGATGAAAAGTTTGTTGCACCAGATAGTGAAAATTATGATCATGAGATATTATGGCATTTAGAATTTGACGGATCAGTCAATAGGTTAGGAGCAGGAGCAGGAGTGTGGATATATAATTTGGGAAATAATTATTCAGAAGGCCATGCATATAGATTGAATTTTAAATGTACTAATAATATAGCTGAGTATGAAGCATTAATTTTAGGTCTTAAGTTAGTTAAGAATATAGAAGCTAAAATAGTTTCTGTTATGGGAGACTCTAAGCTAGTTGTAAAACAAATTGATGTTGTATATATGACTAAGGACCCTATATTAAGTTTTTATAGAGACACTATTGTAGAAATACTTAACACTTTCCTAGAAACAAAGCTTGTAGTAATCCCTAGAAAACATAACATGCAATCCCATGGTCTAGCAATGTTTGCAAGCACCTGTAAATTACCCTTCCAACCTAAATATCAATACACTGTTGAAGTTAGCCACAAACCTACAATTCCAGATAATTTGAAGAATGGAAAATATTTTCTAATGATAAACATATAAATAAATTTTACTTTCAGAAGAAGAGTTTGTAAATAACAATATAGATACTGATACATCAATAGATCCTGACACTAAGGATAAGATAGAAATAAATGAGATAGAAGATAATGAAATAGATAGACTTAACCCAACTGAGTTTACAAAATCAAAAGTAGATAACTTAGAGCTAATGGAGATTGATGAAATAATCAATGAAGAAACCGAAGTAATTAATCTCAAAGATAACTTCTTACCAAAGGGATTAACCCCTCTGGAAGATTTATTTGATTCAAATGATGTTCCTAGGAAACCTAAAATGGAACCATTAAGGTCTGATATAGAGGAATGCAATATAGGCACTGATGAAAATCCTAAACTGATCAAACTTTCAAAATCATTACCTCAAACTAAAATAGTGACATTGAGTTGTTGAAATAATTTCGGGATGTTTTTGCTTGGAGTTACGAGGACCTTAAATCCTATGACACCAACATCATCTAGCATACAATTCCTATTAAATAAAATAAAAAACCTTTCAAACAAAAACTAAGAAGGATCAATCATGTCTTATTACCTGCGATTGAAAAATAAATTCAGAGGATGTATGATGCCAAAATAATTGCACCAATCGGATTTTCTGATTAGGTCTCAAACTTGGAACCAACTAGAAAGAAAACTAGTGAGATCAGACTCTATGTTGATCTCAGAAACCTCAACAAAGTGTCACTAAAAGACAATTACCCTCTCCCCAAAATGGATCACAATTTACAGAGAGTAGTTGGATCAACCAAAATCTCATTGTTGGATGGGTTTTCTGGTTATAATCAAATCCTAGTTCATCCAGATGACCAACCCAAAACTGCCTTTGCTACTCCTTGGGGCAATTTTATGTATGTGAAGATGCCTTTTGGGCTAATGAATGCAGAAGCCACTTTCCACAGGGCTATAGATATAGCCTTTGCTAAAGAAATTGATGATTTCCTTGTGATATATCTAGATGATATTACTGTATTTTCAAAGTCTGATAATCAACATTTGGATTATGTAAGGCAAGTTTTTATTAAATGCAAGAAGTTTGGAATCTCCTTGAACCCCAAAAAGTCCTTATTTGGGTTAGAGGAAGGAAAGTTGTTAGGTCACATAATTTCAAAAGATGGTATAAGAATAGACCCTGCAAGAATAGAAGCCATCTTACAAATAGGACACCCCAGGAACATCAAAGAATTACAAGCTTCTTAGGAAAAATTAATTTTCTTAGAAGATTTTAATCTAATCTAGCAGAGTTAATTAGATCACTAAACAACATGCTGAAAAAATATTCCACCATAAAATGGATTGTTGAGGGTAAGAAATCCTTTGAAGAGATCAAACTAGCCTTAACTAAAACACCTGTATTAATCAGTCCTAAATTTGACAGAGATTTCATCTTGTTTTCCTTTGCTTCTAAGCACACAATAGTTGTTGTCCTATTATAGAAAAATGACCAGGGCTATGAACAACCCATTGCTTTCTTTAGCAAATCCCTGAGAGATGCCCCCTTGAAATATAACATAATGGAAAAATAGGCCTTGGCTTTGGTCAAAACTATTAAGGATTTTAGGGTATACACCTTATATTCTCATATAGTATCCTACATTCCTAATTCAGTAGTAAAAGACACCCTAACTCAGGATGGTCCTGATGGAAAAAGATGAAAGTGGATTGCTACTATTTTAGAGTATGATATAGAAATCAAACCTACAAAGTTAATCAAGAGCCAAGGTTTAGCCAATCTCATGGCTGAATCAAACTTTCAGGCCTTGGATATAAACTTTATTGCAACAATAGATAATGAAGAGGAGATGGCAACTCCACTAATTAGCTAGGCCTTTCTTGAATCACCTTGGTATGCTGATATTATTTATATTTTACTGAATTTACAAACTCCTCCTGAATTATCTAGGACTAAAAGCAGGTTTTTGAAGATGAAATCCTTAAGATTTCGTATATTAGACAATGTTTTGTTTTGGAGAGATCATGAATATATTCTTCTCAATTTCTTATTAAAATAAGAATCTGACAAAGTTTTACAAGAGTTTCATGCAAGTGACTATGGAGGACACCTTTACTGGAAGACTACTACAGATAAAATCCTTAGAGCTGGTTTCTACTAGCCTACCTTGTTTGCTGATGTCAAAAAATATGTGACCTCCTGTCACAAAAGTCAATTTTTTTAGGGGAAGAAAAAGCTCTTACCTTTACCCCTCAAGCCAATCTCTATTGAAATACCTTTTCAACAATGGGGTCTAGAATTCATTGGTGAAATTCACCCACCCTCCTCTGCCCAACACAAATGGATCCTTATAGCCACAAACTATTTCACAAAATGGATAGAGGCCATACCTTCAAGGCAAGCCACAGATACTGTTATCATAACCTTCCTTCAAACCAATATTATATCAATATTTGGATGTCCAATTAAGCTCATTATTGATAATGCAACAGCCTTTAAATCCAAAAGAATGATAGATTTCTGCAATAAATACCATATCACCCTTGGCCATTCCATAGCATATTACTCTCAAGGTAACGGATTGGTAGAATCCTCAAACAAAAGCCTAGTAAATATCATCAAGAAGTTACTAGAGGACAATAAGAAAACTTGGAATAAAAAGCTAGTGAATGCCTTATGGGTAGACAGATTGACTACTAAGAAATCAATTGGTACTTCTCCCTATCAACTAGTTTATGGAATGGAAGTTGTCTTTCCATTCTCTTTGGGAGTACCAGTAATGAAGATACTTCAAGAAATGCAAGTTGATCCAAATAGTATCCAAAGAAGAATCAACCAAACTATTCATCTACAACAAACAAGAGAAGAGGTCTATGTTAGGTCTCAAGTTGTGCAAGAAAATATTAAGAATATTTTTTATAAGAGAACTAAGGCTGAAGATTTCTACATTGGTGACAAAGTGCTCAAGTGGGACTCAAGGAGGGAATATAAAGGAAAACATGGGAAATTTGATTTCCTATGGAAAGGTCCCTATGTCATTTATGCTTATAGAGGAAATAATGCTTTTTTCTTAAGTGAAATTGATGGTACATAAGCAGAAGCTGGGCTAGTGAATGGTCAAATGCACAACATTACTTTTAACCTAATTACTAATTTTCATTTGTACATATTCTATATTCAAAATTCTAGTTTGGATTGGATGGTGATCTTTGAAGTTGAAGCCTGAAGAGAAGGCCCTAAGCTTTAAAAGATTCACTATCATAAGTATCAGTAATGCAGATTCATAGAAGGAGACTTTGCAAGGCAACATCAACAATAATTCAAAGGCTATTGATCTTTAAAGTTCTTGACATTTCAGAAGGAAATGCCATCCCCAAGTGGAGCCATTCTTAGGTTCCTATACCAATAGGAGTCATAATTTTGAATGACTAAGGTCAAGTATTGTAATATTGTACATACCTTTGCTTTCTACAAATGCTTTCCGTATTATAAAAATTAAAAAATGTAAAGAGGGTATGTCCTAAAAGAAAAATCAAAGGACAAAAAGAATAAGAGAAGGTCAAAAATATGAAAGTATATGAACCCCAAAAAACAAAGAGACCATGAAAGTGTGCAAGTCTAAATGCCACTAATATTTACTTTTATGCATAATAATGATTGTGTGCAACTTGTTATTCATGCCACAATCCATGGTAATTAAATTGTTTCATCTTGGTTATTTAATGCTTTGAATTTCATGTTTATAGTTAGAGAATAAAATCTGACCAAAGAGTTTAATCTTGGCAGATCATAGTTAGGTAGAGAAAATAAAAGGAGCTCATAAGCTTAATCTGAGCCCTGGGATGATATAAGGTTAGAAATAGATAGTTTGTTTTATAAAATAAAAGATCGAATAAGGGTTTGCTAGCCTAAATGCACCCCAAGGAATGAATAAAATATGTTAGAGGTAAGAAATGGGTAAGTAGAAGAAAGGTTTCTGAACTAGAAAGTTAATTGGATCAAAGCACATGCATCATGCTTATACACATCTGTCAACATGTAGGTCAACTATGGAAGCAAAGGAAAAGGTTTACAAGTTCATGTGATTAACTCCCCCTCATTCATTTTTTCCCCTATACTTACTAATTTCCTGTCTACAAGTATGTTCTAGTACTTTTAATCCTACAAGTCAAAGAGGCCTAGAGGATTTCTCTGACTTTTGGTGGGACCGGACACTCGACTTAATGAATTATGAACACAAGTGCTAGAATTCCTTTCATAAAATCATTTCCCCTCATCACCCTAAGAAAACCTATTTTCCTAAGGTTAAACACCATTTTTGTAGGAAAAGTGACAACCCCCCATGTAAATCCCTTTTCGCTCAAAAAACCCATAAAAAACCTTTTATCCTAAGTATAAAGAAAAGTGCGCAAAAGGCATACATTTTACCTTTTTACTTAGGAAAAACCCACTCCGGCTATCACATTTCATATTAATTATTAACTCTATTATAATTCCCGATATAACCATTTTCCCGTATATTAACTAAATCCCTATGTAAATACCCCCAACCCTTAGTTTTAATAGAAACTAATACATTTACCCATTATCCCAACAAAACAAACAAATCCCCCATTAACCCCAAATAAATACAAATCACTTCTAATTAAAGCTTCGGGCCCCTCCTAAGCCTCCGTACATTTCCTCCGTGTTGTTTCACAACCCGACCACCATCCGATCAACTACACCCTAATCCAATAATGCACAGCCATATTGGCCTTACTCGATGCCCGACCTTTACCCAAAGAGTTAAACTCCCTTATTAAGCCCCGCCTGATCATTGTTAACCCATGATTAAACCTTAAATAATCTAAGTTTAAAGCATGGGCCCTCGCTTAAGCCCAAGCTTTTATCTCCTGCTCGCTCCCCTCACCTGATTGATGTCCGATCAACATCTGCTTCATCTATCGCTCCAAAGCAATGTCGGCCACGACCGATGGCTGAACGTTACACGCTCGATAAGGCGGTTTTCCCTGACCCCCGATGGCTACGTGTCATGCTCTAGAGTATATCAGGTGACCCCTCCTAAAAATCGCCTTCGCCTCATAAGTGGTGCAATGACCCTTAATATCGCCTACCCGCCAACCCAATAAACTACATATTATCTATAAATATGAAATTTCGCACCATATTTAAAAAACTTTCCCGTTAAACCTTATAACCGTGAAAAACTTGTTTTCATCCCTTTCACCCGTTTCACAGTATAAACCCTTTAGCGCCACCCTGAACCTATGCAATGTAATTCCACCTCAATTTATGTCCAAAACACTGCCACGACCCCTTCCCCAGGCATCCCTATGCAAATAAAGCCATCAGTTGCTTTTCCCTGCGAACCGAAGTTTTTTTAATAATTGATGTGTTTTGCAGGTAATCAGCGGAGGACCAGAGCTTGGATAAATAGTTCTAATACTAGTCCTAGAACCTATTTACACCAAGACTCAACAAGAAACTTGTTAAAATCCTATATTCAGAGAAGAATACAATTACACACAGAGCTGAGAAGAATACACTTATATAGAGCATTGACAGTCAAAACAGAGGAACCAGATAAAGGATGCATTTAGAAGACAAACGGATAAAACATATAGAGACTTGATCAATATCCACTTCCCAATGCTGATACACATAAAAACAAAAGAATTTATTGTTGAAACACATAGTAAAAGTTAAATTGTATAGTAAAATAGAAAAACACAGTGAAGGATAAATACAGGTCATCAAAGTGAAAGAGTATCAGTGACAGAGAGTATCAGATGAAAGCCTGAAGTAAATAAAGCCTCCAATGTGATAATTCAAATAGCAAAGAGCATAAAGGGCTAAAATAAAACCATAAAAGAAAACAATACAACAATAAATGGGACAACATGAAAGTAGTCACTAGCTGTCTCTATCTTCCAGCAAGAAGATATTTGTATTTCCTAGATTAAATCTCAAGTTAGTTTGAGATATGTGGAATAAAACCTTACTATAAATAATTCACAATTCGAAGTATGTAGGGTGGATTCTTAGACATTTCTATAGACTTCTTGATCGAAAGACTGTAAATCCATTGGAGCATTGACTGAGCCAGCAAGCTAGATTGATGAATAAAGACCAGATATTTCAAAGGATTCATGTGTAGAGCGAAGTGCAGACAAGTATTTTCTCACGTTGTTGTAATCTTTCTTAAAGTTTTTCCATAATTTTTATCTGAATCTGAATTCATAACTGGAGCATTATCTTAGAATTTGTTTAATTACACTCTGTTATAACAGTTAGGCAAATACATGTTTTCTACTAATAATCTAAGTTAAGGAATTCTTAATTGCTCCTTAGTTTAGGTTGTTTCTTTATAATCTATAGCAAAGGATTCTTAATTGCCCTTTGTTTCCAATCACCCTCTGTTCCTCGTTTCAATCCCAGTCTGAGAATTCTTAATTGCTCTCTCACCCTAGTTAAAACCTTTTTCACCCCTCAGGCCCAAAGACCTGTAGTCTACTATGCCATCTTGCCTTTTGAACATTCCCTTTAGTGAGTTGATCTAGTCTTGCTGCTCTTTTGTTGACTCCATAGCCCAATGGACTAGAGACATCATCCTATCCATATTTTTAATGACCCCCACCTACACTCTACTCTTCTATCTTGCCCTCTGAACATTCCCTTTAGTGAGTTGATCCAGTCATGCTGCTCTTTTGTTGACTCCATAGCCCAATGGAATAGAGACATCATTCTATCCATCTGTTTAAAGACTCTCACCACCCAATCTTCAATACAAATAAAAAAACCCCTTGAACATTCAAAACTGGCCTAAAATCCCAGCAAACAAAGCTAAATCATATAGAGAGAGCCCTCTCTGAGCTTAGGTTGGCTAGAGCCTATGCCCAAAAGTTGGTTTGTGGTTACCTCGGTCATTTTCTTTCTTCTAATAACTTCTATAGAAAATTCTGAGTGATAACAGGAACCACTCTACATGAATCTAGATATACTCCCAACTCGAATTAACTCAGACAACTAAGTGAAATTAACCTACTTAACTATTACAAGTTGGTATGAGAATTAGAATTAGAATTTAATTCGTAATTTAATTGAAGGACAAATTAAATTAGGATTTTTCTTGATGTTGTTTTTAACATTTATTGTTGCTATTTTCAACATGTGAAACCACCTAAACCCATCAAATAGTGATTCCACCTCATGTTTGGACATCACAAACCATCACCAAATTGGTCTCTACCCAAGCCTTCAAGGGCTCCAGAGAATTTGTTCCATCCAACGCTTCCAAGACTAGTAACTCAACCCACTTACACCGACGAGATTCCAGAGCGTTTGTCCAACTAGGGCTTCCTTGTTTATTGCATCATTTACTATTTTTAGTAGTTATCGGGTCTTGATGTTCCCGAGCCATTTTGACCCACTAAACTTTTTTTTTTGAGGTCCACAACAGGCTCATGCCCATTTGTGGGGGCCTGCCTCAAACCTTGTAGTAATTAGAGAGATCTTTCCAACAAGGTATTGTACGCGCCAAACAGATAATATGATCAAGTTACAACCTCGGGAAGTTAGTTTCCCAACTAAACCCAACGAGGCCCACAAATTCTTGGTGTTCCATCTCTTAGGGTTCCCTTGTTGTTTACAAATAAATAGGCCCTTGAGACTCATTGTAACATAGTTCAAAGGCATATAGCCGCCAAATCCCTTCTTAGAGATAAACTACCATCGCCTGAGTTGTTTATTTTCGTTCTGTATATAAGCATATTTCAGTATTTGATATTAATGAAATTAATTGTTATTTCTGGGCATTTCTGTATTTATGGTTATATGAGTGATTTTGTGTGTTCTTGTTTAAGTTTAGATCAGTGGTATCAGAGTGATCTTCTCACTCTCTGTTTCTCTTTGCATGTCCCCAATGAGGTCAAGATATATGGAGTTAGGGCTAAAACTGGTCGAATATTTGCAAGACCAACCTCGCAAATCCCAACAACCTCCCATGGCAAAAGAGAAGAAAGACGAGGGGGCAAGAGATCCTTTCAAAATCTTGCTTGAATAAGCCCCCGAGGGACAGAGGAATGTGATGATGGAGAACTTTGCCTAGATCCTTTAACGGCTACCCAAAGGTGACACATCTTCTTTCATTTGCTACTCTAGAAGTGCCACACCTTTTAGGGTACAAGTTAACTTTGACATCCCTATATTTGAAGGTCAAATAGATGCAGATGTCATAGATAAATGATTAAATATTCTAGAAGGATATTTTTCTATTCGTGATTTTCTGAGCTGAGAAAATATTACTTTTTCACTTCTCAAAGTCGCCCCCCACATCAAGGACTAGTGAGAAACCTACTATGAGAAGAAGGATGAAAGTAAACCCTCACTATTTTCACCCACACCCACTTTGAATTCATTTCAAGACACCATAAAGGAGAAACACTACCCTATCTGAAGCTATGAGGATAAATACATAAAGTGGAACACATTGTGGCTGGGAAGGGACCAAGATGTGCCAAATTTTACTAATGTTTTTAATACCCTTCACAAAAAGTTTGGTATCAAGGATTCTGAGCGACATTTGGTACTCAAGTACCGCAAATATCTACACAGATACATCTAGGATGAGATGGAATTCTTGGATATATCGTCTCTCGTCACAGCATACCGATACACTATCAATATTGAGTAGAAGTTTAGACAGAAGAAGTGAGACTTTTGATCTACAAATCTGACGCAAGGGAAAGGTGCCCCAAAGCCGCAAAGCAAAGGACAAAACCAAGGTGGGTGACCTAGGACAACCCTTCGAAGATGCAAGTAGAGAAAAACACCCCGAAGAAAAATAAGGAAATGCGAAAATGGTGTGAGTTCCATAAGAGTTCCACTCAAAACACAGGTGAGTGTCGAGCCAAGCAGTCACTGGTGGCCGAGTTGAAGGCTTCCAAATCAGATTCATGTTCTGACTCTAAGTCAGAACCCGACAAGGAGAATGACAAAGGGAAGCAAATAATTGACACAGAGCCTAGTGCCACAATGGCCACCACCAGGATCTAGAAGAATGAGCCCGAGGATCCAGAGGAGGGGAAACACCTCTTCCACTCACAGATGTGGGTGAAGGGTTCTCCACCACAATTCATTATCAATAGTGGGAGCCAAAAGGAACTGATTTCAGTGTATGTTGTGAAGAGGATGGGTCTATGGACTACAACTCATCTGCAATCCTACACCATCGAGTCGCTACACCAAGGATGAGAGATCTGTGTCAGCCAGCAGTGTCTCCTTCCCTACAACATCAAGCCCTTCACAAATGAGGTATTGTGTGATGCTTCTCCTCTTGAATTGTGTGATGTATTATTAGGGAAACCATACTTATGGAAGTGACATTTTGTATATAAGTATATAACTCGCTCTATGATTATTACTTTCAGCAATAAATTGTACAGGATACCAGAGGTAGCCCTGCCTACTTCCATCTCTTTGATCTCTGCAAAGAAATGTAGTAAGATCATTTAACAAACAAGGAAATTTTGTTTCCTTATGATTCACCCTCATGGAAAGAATAATATTGTGAAAATGAGTTCCAAACAGGGCTACTCTGCACAATAGTAGTAGATGAACAAGGTCATGGAGGAGTACAGGGACATTTTTGCCTCACCTATGGGGGTATCTCTCACACTCAGGTCAAGCACTCCATCAATCTGACCGCGGGCACTCTGCAACCCAATGGACCAATCTATTGATGCTATATTCTGGAGAATAATGAGATCAAGAGGCAAATTCAGGAGTTGTTGCAGAAAGGGAACATCATTCCAAGATCATCACTATGTGGGAGCCTGATTGTATTGTTACAGAAGAAGGACAGGACCTAGAGACTCTGTATTGACTTTCAAGTGTTGAACAAGATCATTGTTCAGAATAGGTACCCAATCCCATGGATTGATGACCTTATGGACCAGCTTAAGGGGGCCAAATATTTCAAAAATATTGAATTGAATTTTGGTTATTACCAGGTGCCTATCAAACCCTTTGTTGTGTGGAAGAATGCCTTCAAATCCAAGGAGGGCCTTTTCGAATGGTTGGTCATGAATTTCAGGTAAACGAATGCCCCCACAACCTTCATGAGGTTGGATGATGACATCTTACGACCCTTCACCAATGCATTCATGGTGGTCTATTCATATGACATCTTAATCTTCAGCCAGAGTTGGGAAGAGTACCTCCACCATATTTGACAGGTCCTCCAAAACCTGCAACAACACAAGTTGTGTGCCAATCTGGGGAAATTCACTTTTGGCATGACCTAAGTTCAATATCTAGGGTACATCATTGATGAAATGGGTGTGCATGTGGACCTAACCAGGATGCAAGTCATTCGGGATTGGCTAGGCCCAACCACTCTAACAGAGCTCCACAACTTTCTGTGCCTTGCTAATTTCTATAGTAGGTTCATGTTGGGTTTCTCTCATATCACTTGGCCTCTAAGTCAAGTCACCAAGGGTAGAGAGAAATCAAAGTTATTTTGGTCTGAAACCCAACAGAACATGTTTTCCGAGTTGAAGTAGTGCCTATGCTCTACACCAGTTCTCACATTACCAGACCTACAACAACCATTTGAGATTGAGATAGATTCCTCCGACTATGCTATTAGTGCACTTCTGACTCAGCAGGGGCATCTGGTGGCTTATCACAGTGAAACACTTTCAAACACACTCCAAAAGTATCCCACCTATGACAAATAAATGTATTTCATTGTCTAGACCTTCCATCAATGGAAGCATTACAATTTTGGGAAGGAAACATTCATCCACATAGACCACTGACCCCTACAGTTCATACAGACACAAGGTAAGTTGCAGAATGATCGCCATCATAAATGGTACACATACCTACAACAATTTGATTTTAACATTAAGTACAAGAAGGGAAGCACCAATAATGTTGTAGACTGCCTCAATCGACCACTAGTCATGGCGTTGATCATTGTGCTCGACTCTTGTGGGAAAGAGACTTCAAGGTGGCCACATATTTACAAGAGCGATCCAGAATTTGACAGCACATACCAAACACTCCTGGAACGTAAGAAAGTTCCAAATTTTTACTTCCATGATTCACTATTATTCCACCTGGGACACATCTGTGTTCCTTCAAGTGAGCGTGCCAAGATGATTTTGGAATTGCACTATAGTCAGGTCGCTCAACATTTCACGGTAGAGAAAATATTGGCAGTACTGCAGAAGTATTTTTATTTCTCGAACCTTCGTCAAGATGTTGGGAGGTTCATTAAATATTGTATTGTATGCGCCATTGATCTGGATTTAAATAGGAATGCAACAAATTACAGAGATATCCATAAATGCAGAGATGCAGCAAAAATAATACTTCCTTTCGTTAATGTAAAACATTGAAATATGCTTACAAATAGAAATTAACTAGCTCGGGCGATGGTAGCTTATCTCTAGGGAGAGATGTGGTGACTACATGCCTCTGAACTATCTTACAATGAGGCTCGAAGGCCTATTTATTATTTAGAAATAATGGAAACAAAAACCTAACCCTAGGAGATGAAGCACCAAAATATGGGCCTTATTTGGGTAAATTGGTACATCAACTTCCCAAGGTCATAACTTTGGCATACGGTCTTTGTTTGACACGCACAATACATCCTTAGAAAGGTCTATCCGAGGACTACAACTTTTGGATTAGCAACATGGGTCCTTGGACCCATGTTTCTCCTAATTTACCCAAAAAAGGTTGTTTAGGGACTCAAAACAGCTCCAGAAGTTCATGACCCGAAAAATTGCTAAAAATAGTCAACTGTGCTACAATTAAGGAAAGTGAAAAACTGAAAGAAACAATGGTGGGGGTCCAAGTGGAATTGGCGGGTGGCCACCAATATCCACCTGGATCATTCCTCCCCACTTAGGAATCAATTGTCCCCATTGTATTGAGTTCCTCCATGAGATTAGGAAACTTTTGCTGAACTTGGTCCCTGGTGAGCCACTTTCCCTCGTGAAAGAGTTGGCCTGTTTTGACAACTCGATACAGTTTGATCTTCTGCTAGCAATTATGATTGATCTGCGTGTCCATGATCCAATTAGTTGCAGCTTGTTCCATGCAATTTGGATTTAAATCTATTGGTGTGAGTTGTTCTGCAATGTTGGATGTGTCTAGTAATGGTGGAAAGTATGGCTGAAGGCGGTCCACATTGAACACTGGGTGCAGGCAAAGGAATTGTGGAATTGATCCAAAATGGATCCAATATACACTTCTAATTCTAAAAATATTCCTCACAGAGGAAAATGAAAGTCAAAGGATGCTCTTGGAAATAGTCTCATTGCATATATTTCTTCACTCTGAATCTAATGCAATTCGAATGGGCTAAAATGGACTCCGGATGAAGGAGTTAGTTTAAAAATAAGATTGTGCATTATCCTTTGAAAAGGAGGCAATTTCTTATAAAAATGAACTAAAAGGCTCTTTAAGGAAAATCGCATCGAAAGTGGTTAAAGGGAGGACTTAAGCGGAGATGGAAGGACTCCCCGATTGCGACCTCGGACATATCACATCGTCGGTAGGCTTCCATGCAATATCGAAACCCTGGGCATGCGATGTGTGACATAGAGGATTGGCGATATATATCAGGTCAGCACAGTCGATTGGAAATTGTATACACCCCCAGGCCATTGCGAAAGTGATATGTGGTGCACCGATATCGACGATCGGTGGATCCCCAATATAAAGGGTCGTTGACGTATGCGAGACATGATTTCTATTAGCGATCAAGGCACGGACTCGATGAGGTTTATGAACGAGATTGAATGATATTTGAAATTTAGATTTGCAGATTTTCTATGTATTTCCCATGTATTGATGTTTTTGACCTCCCGCCTGTGCAGTTGGGATTTGCGATGATAGGATGGACCCAACGGATTTATAGGTGCGATTGTCTATATTTTGAGTTCCGACTCACGGCTAATGAACGTGTTTTCATGTGTTTGCCTATGTATTTCCGTTATATTTCTATTTCAGGATTAATGGCAGGACGAAGGCCAAACGACCGGGTTGCCCATGCCCACCGATTCATTTCAATGGAAAACTACTTCTTGTAATGAAACAGTCAGTCTTTGATGATGGAGGTGGACTATAACTGATGTGTTACAAAAAGCACAGAGAAAGCTAGAGAAGCCACCAGAGGTTGGGGACGATGGAAAAGGGGTGATTCCTCAGAGAGCTTGAGTGCAGTAGAGTTGTAAAGCCAGAGAGCTTTACGTAGCAGAGTTGCAGAGCCAGAAAGCCAAAGAGATTCAGAGCCAGAAGGTTGATAGAGGCAGAGCCAACAAAGGTTGGGAGGTAGAGCTGCAGTCCAAAAGAAGCCACAAGAGGTTGGAGGCTTGAGAGAGGCAGAGCCACCAGAGGTTGGAGGCATAGCCACAGATCTAGAGAGCTCCAATAGACTTCTAAAGAGGCATTAGACTGCAGTGAAGTTGCAGCATAGCAAGAGATCAAATGATCGAGCTGTGGGTGGTGTCCGAGGTGTGCTAAAGATAGAAGAAGGAGTTCCAGAGACAAATGCAGAATTCTGAGGGAGTTGGTGCAAACTAGAGCTCAAGATAGCTCAGAGCACTAATTGAAGGAGTATAGTCCAAAGAAGCCTAGATCTGTCTGCAGAGTAAGGACTAGAGCTTGGATAAACAATTCTAATACTAGTCGTAGAACCTGTTTAATCCAAGACTCAATAAAAACCTATTAAAATCCTATATTCAAAGGAGAAGACAATTACACACAGAGCTGAGAAGAATACACTTATACAGAGCATTGACAGTCAAAATAGTGGAACCAGACATAGTATGCAGTTAGAAGACAAACAAAGAAAACATAAAGAGACTTGATCAATATCCACTTCCCATTGCTGATACACATAAAAACAAAAGAATTTATTGTTGAAGCACATAGTAAAAGTTAAATTGTGCAGTAAAAGGGAAAAACACAATGATGGATAAAGACAAGTCATTAGAGTGAAAGAGTATCAGTGACAGAGAGTATCAGATGAAAGCCTGAAGTAAATAAAGCCTCCAACGTGATAATTCGAACAACAAAGAGCATAAAGGGCTAAAATCAAACCATAAAATCCAGCAATACCACAATAAATGGGACAGCATGAAAGTCGTTCACTCGCTGTCTCTATTTTCTAGCGAGAAGATATTTGTATTTCCTAGATTAAATCTCAAGTTAGTTTGACATATTTGTAAGAAAACCTTAGTATAAATAATTCACAATTCGAAGTATGTAGGGTGGATTCTTAGACATTTCTATAGACTTATTGATCTAAAGACTGTAAAGCCATTGGAGCGTTGACTGAGCCAGCAAGATGGATTGATGAATAAAGACTAGATATTTCAAAGGATTCATGTGCAGTTGGAAATGCAGACAAGTATTTTCTCACATTGTTGTTATCTTTCTTAAAGTTTTTCCATAATTTTTATCTAAATATGAATGCCATAACTAGAGCATTATCTCAGAATTTGTTTAATTACACTATGTTATAACAATTAGGAAAATACATGTTTTCTACTAATAATTTAAGTTAAGGAATTCTTAATTTCTCCTTAGTTTAGGTTGTTTCTTTATAATCTATAGCAAATGATTCTTAATTGCCCTTTCTTTTATCACCCTCTGTTCCTCGTTTCAATCCCGGTTTGAGAATTCTTAATTGCTCTCTCACCCTGTTTAAAACCTTTTTCACCCCTCCGGCCCAAAGACCTGCACTCTACTATGTTATCTTTCTCTTTGAACATTCCCTTTAGTGAGTTGATCTAGTCCTGTTGCTCTTTTGTTGACTCCATAGCCCAATGGAATAGAGACATCATCCTATCCATATTTTTAATGACCCCCACCACCCAATCTTCAATAAAAATCAAAAACCCCTTGAACATTCAGAACTAGCCTAAAATCCCAGCAAACAAAGCTAAATCATATAGAGAGAGCCATCTCTGAGCTTAGGTTGGCTAGAGCCTATGCCCAAAAGTTGGTTTGTGGTTAGCTCGGTCATTTTCTTTCTTTTAATAGCTTCTAGAGAAAATTCTGAGTGATAACAGGAACCACTCTACATGAATCTAGATAGACTCCCAACTCGAATTTACTTAGTCAACTAAGTGAAATTAACTTAGTTAACTATTACAAGTTGCTATGAGAATTGGAATTAGAATTTAATTCCTAATTTAATTCAAGGACAAATTAAATTAGGATTTTTCTTGATGTTGTTTTTAACATTTATTGTTGCTATTTTCAACATGTGAAACCACCTAAACCCATCAAATAGTGATTCCACCTCACATTCAAGCATCACAAACCATCACCAGATTGGTCTCTACCCAAGCCTTCAAGGGCTCCAAAGAAAATTCCATCCAACGCTTCCAAGACTAGTAACTCAACTCACATACACCGATGAGATTCTAGAGTGTTTGTCCAACCAGGGCTTCCTTGTTTATTGCATCATTTACTATTTTTAGTAGTTATCGGGTCTTGAAGTTCCGGAGCCATTTCGACCCACTAAATAGCATTTTTTTGAGGTTCGCAACAGGCTCATGCCCATTTGTGGGGGCGTGCCTCAAATCTTGTAGTAATCAGAGAGATCTTTCCAACAAGGTATTGTACGCGCCAAACAGATAATATGATCAAGTTACAACCTCTGGAAGTTAGTTTCCCAACTAACCCCAACGAGGCCCACAAACTCTTGGTGTTCCATCTCCTGGGGTTACCTTGTTGTTTACAAATAAATAGGCCCTTGAGAATCATTGTAACATAGTTTAGAGGCATATAGCCACCAAATCCCTTCTTAGAGATAAGCTAACATCGCCTGAGCTGTCTATTTCCATTTTGTCTATAAGCATATTTCAATATTTGATATTAATGAAATGAATTGTTATTTCTCCAGCATTTCTTTATTTATGGTTATATGAGTGATTTGGTGCATTCTTGTTTAAGTTCGAATTAGTGGTATCAGATTGATCTTCTCATTCTCTGTTTCTCTTTGCATGTCCCAAACGAAGTCAAGATATATGGAGTTAGAGCTCAAACTGGTCGAATCTTCGCAAGACCAACCTCGCAAATCTCGACGACCTCCCATGGCAGAAGAGAAGAAATACAAGGGGCAAGAGATCCTTTCAAAATCTTGCTTGAATAAGCCCCCGAGCGATAGAGGAATGCAATGATGGAGAACTTTGCCCAGATCCTTTAACAGCTACCCAAAGGCAACACATCTTCTTCCAGTAGCTACTCTAGAAGCGCCACACCTTTTAGGGTACAAGTTAACTTTGACAACCCTATATTTGAAGGTCAGATAGATGCAGATGTCATAGATAAATGGTTAAATATTCTAGAAGGATATTTTTTCGTTCATGATTTTTCGAGCCGAGAAAATATTACTTTTGCACTTCTCAAAGTCACCCTCCACATCAAGGACTAGTGGGAAACCTACTATGAGAAGAAGGATGAAAGTACACCATTACTATTTTCACCCACACCCACTCTGAATTCATTTCAAGATGCCATAAAGGAGAAACACTACCCTATCCAGAGCTATGAGGATAAATACATAAAGTGGAACACATTGTGGCTGGGAAGGGACCAAGATGTGCTAGACTTTACTAATGTTTTTCATAGTACCCTTTACAAAAAGTTTGGTATCAAGGATTCTAAGTGATATTTGGTACTCAAGTACCGCGAATATCTACATAGATACATCTAGGATGAGATGGAATTCTTGGATATCTCGTCTCTCATCACGACGTATCGGTATGCTATCAATATTGAGCAGAAGTTTAAACAGAAGAAGTGAGACTTTTGATATACAAATTTGATGCAAGGGAAAGGTGCCCCAAAGCTGCAGAGCAAAGGACAAAACCAAGGTGGGTGACCTAAGAGAACCCTTCGAAGATGCAAGTAGAGAAAAACACCCTGAAGCAAAATAAGGACATGTGAAAATGGTGTGAGTTCCATAAGAGTTCCACTCACAACACAAGTGAGTGTCGGGTCAAGCAGTCACTGGTGGCCAAGTTGAAGGCTTCCAAATCAGATTCATGTTCTAACTCTAAGTCAGAACCAGACAAGGGGAATGACAAAGGGAAGAAAATAATTGACACAGAGCCCAGTGCCATAATGGCCACCACCAAGATCTAGAAGAATGAGCCTGAAGATCCAGAGGAGGGGAAACGCCTCTTCCACTCACAAATGTGGGTGAAGGGTTCTTCGCCGCAATTCATTGTCAATAGTGGGAGCCAAAAGGAACTCATTTCAGCATAGTTCGTGAAGAGGATGGGTCTACTAATTACAACTCATCTGCAATCATACACCATTGAGTGGCTTCACCAAGGACGAGAGATCTGTGTCAGCCAGCAGTGCCTCCTTCCGTACAACATCAAGCCCTTCACGAATGAGGTAACATGTGATGTTTCTCCTCTTGAATTGTGTGATGTATTATTAGGGAAATCATACTTATGGAAGTGACATTTTTTATATGAGTCTAGAACTCGCTCTGTGATTATTACTTTCAGCAATAAATTGTACAGGATACCAGAGTTAGCCCCGCCTACTTCCATCTCTTTGATCTCTGCAAAGAAATGCAGTAAGATCATTTCACAAACAAGGAAATTTGGTTTCCTTATGATTCACCCTCAGGGAAAGAAGAATATTGTTCCCACTAGTTCCAAACAGGGCTCCTCTACACAGTAGTAGTAGATGAACAAGTTCCTGGAGGAGTACAGGGACATTTTTGCCTCACCTATGGGGGTATCTCTCCACACTCAGGTCAAGCACTCCATCAATCTGACCTCAGGTGCTCTTATACCTAATGGACTGATCTATTGATGCTATATTCTGGAGAATGATGAGATCAAGAGGCAAATTCAGGAGTTGTTGCAGAAAGGGCACATCATTCCAAGATCATCACCATGTGGGAGCCTGATTGTATTGGTACAGAATAAGGACAGGACCTAGAGACTTTGTATTGATTATCAAGCCTTGAACAAGATCATTGTCTAGAATAGGTACCCAATCCCCTGGATTAATGACCTTATGGACCAGCTTAAGGGGGCCATATATTTCAGAAATATTGAGTTGAACTCTGGTTATTACCAAGTTCCTATCAAACGCTTTGTTGTGTGGAAGAATGCCTTCAAATCCAAGGAGGGCCTTTTCGAATGGTTGGTCATGAATTTCGGGTAAAAGAATGCCCCCACAACCTTCATGAGGTTGGATGATGACATCTTGTGACCCTTCACTAATGCATTCATGGTGGTCTATCTATATGACATCTTGATCTTCAGCCAAACTTGGGAAGAGTACCTCCACCATATTTGACAGGTCCTCCAAACCCTGCAACAACACAAGTTGTGTGCCAGTCTGGAGAAATGCACTTTTGGCATGACCTAAATTCAATATCTAGGGTAGTGCATGTGGACCCAAACAGGATGCAAGTCATTCAGGATTGGCCAGCCCCAATCACTCTAACAGAGCTCCACAGCTTTCTGGGTCTTGCCAATTTCTACAATAGGTTCGTGTTGGGGTACTCTCATATCACTTGGCCTCTAAGTCAAGTCACCAAGGGCAGAGCGAAAGCAAAGTTCTTTTTGTCTAAAACCCAACAGAACGTGTTTTCCGAGTTGAAGCACTGCCTATGCTCTACACCAGTTCTCACATTACCAAACCTACAGCAACCATTGGAGATTGAGATAGATTCCTCCGACTATGCTATTAGTGCAATTATGACTCAGCAGGGGCATCTGGTGGCTTATCACAGTGAGACACTTTCAAGCACATTCCGAAAGTATCCCACATATGACAAATAAATGTACTCCATTGTCTAGGCCTTCCATCAATGGAAGCATTACAACCTCGGGAAGGAAACATTAATCCACACAAACCACCGACCCCTACAATTCATACAGACACAAGGGAAGTTGCAGAATCATCGCCATCATAAATGGTCCACATACCTGCAACAATTTGATTTTAACATTAATTACAAGAAGGGCAGCACCAATAATGTTGCAAACTGCCTCAATCGACCACCAGTCATGGCGTTGATCATTGTTCTCGACTCTTGTGGGAATGAGACTTCAAGGTGGCCACATATTTACAAGAGAGATCCAAAATTTGACAGCACATACCAAACACTGTTGGAACATAAGAAATTTCCAAATTTTCAGTTCCATGATGCACTATTATGCCTCTTGGCACACATATGTGTTCCTTCAAGTGAGCGTGCCAGGATGATTTTGGAAGTGCACTATAGTCAGATCACTCAACATTTCAGGGTAGAGAAAATATCTGTAGAAGTATTTTTATTTCTCGAACCTTCATCAAGATGTTGGGAGGTACATTAAATATTGTATTGTATGTGCCATTGATCTAGATTTAAATAGGAATGCAACAAATTACAGATATAGCCATAAATAATACTTCATTTCGTTAATGTAAAACACTAAAATATGCTTACAAATAGAAATGAACTAGCTCAGGCGATGGTAGCTTATCTCTAGGGAGAGATGTGGTGACTACATGCCTCTGAACTGTCTTACAATAAGGCTCGAAGGCCTATTTATTATTGAGAAATAATGGAAAACCCTAAACATCCAAAAACCTAACCCTAGGAGATGAAGCACCAAACTATGGGCCCCATTTGGGTAAATTGGTACATCAACTTCCTAGGGTTGTAACTTTGGCATATGGTCTTTGTTTGACGCGCACAATACCTCAGAAATTTCTATCTGAGGACTACAACTTTTGGATCAGCAACATCGGTCCTTGGACCTATGTTGCTCCTAATGTTTCCAAAAAATGTTGTTTAGGGCCTTAAAATGGCTCCGGAAGTTCATGACACGAAAAATTGCTAAAAAT
This sequence comes from Pinus tabuliformis, assembly GCA_031772625.1. Lineage (NCBI taxonomy): Eukaryota > Viridiplantae > Streptophyta > Pinopsida > Pinales > Pinaceae > Pinus > Pinus tabuliformis. The sequence continues at coordinate 790,265,421 of CM062813.1, read as the reverse complement.
AGTAAACTGTGCTACAATTAAGGAAACTAAAAAACTGAAAGAAACAATGGTGGGGGTCCAAGTGGAATTAGCGGGTGGCCACCAATATCCACCTGGATCATTCCTCCCCCCCATAGGAAGCAATTGTCGCCATTGCGTTGAGTTCCTCCATGATAGTAGGAAACTTCTATTGAACTTGGTCCCTGGTGAGCCACTTTCCCTGGTGAAGGAGTTGGCCTGCTTTGACAACTCGATACAGTTGTATCTTCTGCTAGTGAGTGTGCTTGATCTGTGTGTCCATGATCCGATCAGTTGCAATGTGTTCCATGAAATCTGGATTTAAATTTATTGGTGTGAGTTGTTCTGCAATGTCAGATGTGTCTAGTAATGGTGGAAAGTATGGCTAAAGGCAGTCCACATTGAACACTGGGTGCAGGCCAAGGAATTGATCCAAAATGGATTTAGTATACACTTCTAAGTCTAAAAATATTCCCCACAGAGGAAAATTAAAGTCAAAGGATGCTCCTGGAAATAGTCTCATTGCATAGATCTCTTCACTCCGAATCTAATGAAATTCGAATGGGCTAAAACGGACTCCGGATGAAGGAGTTAGTGTAAAAAGAAGATTGCCCATTATCATTAGAAAAGGAGGCAATTTCTTATAAAAATGAACTAAAAGGTTCTTTAAGGAAAATCGCATCGGAAGAGATTAAAGGGAGGACTTAAGGGGAGATGGAAGGACTCCCTGATTGCGACCTCCGACATATCGCATCGTCGGTAGGCTTCCATGCAATATCGGAACCCTGGGCATGCAACGTGCGATGCAAAGGATCGATGATATATATCGGGTCGGCACAGTCCATTGGAAATTGTATAGACCCCCGGGTCGTTGCGAAAGTGATATGCGGTGCACCAATATTGGCAATTGGTGGATCCCCAATATAAAGGGTCATTGACATATGCGAGACGCGATTGCAATTAGCGATCAAGGCACGGACCCGATGAGGTTTATGAATGAGATTGAATAATATTTGAAATTTGGGTTTGCAGATTTTCTATGTATTTATCGTGTATTGATGTTTTTGACCTCCCGCCTGTGTGGTTGCGATTTGCAATGACAGGACGGACCCAACAGATTTATAGGTGCGATTGTATATATTTTGAGTTCCAGCTCACGACTAATGAACGTGTTTTCATGTGTTTTCCTGTGTATTTCTATTATATTTCTATTTTCGGGATTAATGGAAGGAGAAAGGCCAAACGACTAGGTTGCCCATGCCCGCCGATTTTTTTCAATGGAAAACTACTTCTTGTAATGAAATAGTCGATCTTCAATGATGGAGGTGGACTGTAATTGATGTGTTACAAAAAGCACATAGAACACAGTTAACAGGGGATTCATAGAGACCAAGAGATAACCCAGAGAGCCCGAGAAATCGAAAGAATCCACCAGAGGTTGGGGGAGATGGCAAAGGGGTGATTCATCAAAGAGCTTGAGCGCAGCAGAGTTGCAGATCTAGAGAGCCTAAGTGCAGCAGAGTTCCAAAGCCAGAAAGCCTAAGAGCTTCAGAGCTAGAAGTTTGATAGACGCAGAGCCACCACAGGTTGGGAGGCAAAGCCGTAGTCCAAAAGGAGCCACCAAAGGTTGGAGGCTTGATAGAGGTAGAGCCACCAGAGGTTGGAGGCAGAGCCGCAGATCCAGGGAGCTCCAATATACTTCTAAAGAGCCATGAGGCTGCAGTGAAGTTGCAGCATAGCAAGAGATCAAATGAGCAAGCTGTGGCTAGTGTTCGATGTGTGCTGAAGATAGAAGAAGGAGTTCCAGAGACAAATGTAGAATTCTGAGGGAGTTGGTGCAACCTAAAACTCAAGATAGCTCAGAGCACTAATTGAAGGAGTCTAGTCCAGAGAAGCCTAGATCTGTCTGTAGAGTAAGGATAGCCAGGGGTAAGATGGTATTCTAAGCCCATAGGTACAGTTGTAAACCTATGGAGTTGAGTGTGGAACTTGTAAAAGAATTTAAGCCATAATCCCAAAGAGCTTAGTTGAGTTGACTAGAACTCATGGAGAGGTAGCCCAAGATATTAGGGTGAACTCCTAATTAAACTTGTTGTCTTATGTGTTTGTTTATTTGCTGCATTGTTTTACTGTTATGTGTTTTATTTCAGTTTAAGAAAATGAACATAAGCACTCAAACAGTTTAAAGGAAAACAAAGAAATACACCTACTTCAAGTTATTTTAATTCCGCAAATTATCAATCATAAGCATAGACCTTGGGAACACATAAGCTTTGGAGTGGGAGAGGTTCTTGTAACCTGACAAGAAGCCTTTAGGTCCCCATTTCAGATCAGGTGGTATTGGAGCATCAGGTTGATTAACCCCACGTTCAAAGAAGGTTGTATTATAGCAGGTTATATCAGAGCAAGTTATACCAGAGCAGGTGGTATTATGAAGCAGGTGGTATCATGATGCTTGATTGATCAAAGCAGGATGCTTGATTGACAAAGAAATCTATTTTCTTGCTTAACTTGAAAGGTGTTTGATTGTTTGTAAACAGACTGTTGTTTGAGTTTGCAAAGGTGAAGGGAAAGATATGGATAGCTAAGTCCAGGAGAGGACAAGAAGGAAGAAGGGCTAAAGGCATTATTCTTATCCCAAAGGACCTCAAAGCAATCCTTGAAGCACAAGAGGTTTGTTGCAAAAGGTTGCTTGAATAAGCTCTTTGTTAATCTTGTTTGAAGTTCTTTTATTCATTTTGATAATGACTACTTCTACAAGTGAGTCCTCAAATTCTTCCTTCATCATAAGATTCTTTGATGAAGACATGAAGCAAGACTTGTTCATCATGATGGATATGGTAAGAGAAATGTATGAGGATGGAAGGAAGAGCATCATACTTCGAGAGTAGTTGAATTCCATGAAGGAAGAGAATCAGTTGCTTTCTGACAAATTGTGGGAAACGGAAAGACAACTTCATATTGCAAATATGAGCCTGGAAAGGATGCATGAGTTGGAGACACAACTCTTTGTTGCCAAAGAAGCCTTAGTTAAGTATCGGCTTGAAGAAGAGGTAAATAATTCCATTTTTTCTTCAAATTCTTCTAAAAATGATTATGTTGGTTCTTTTGGAAAACATACCAGAGGCATAGGGTCCAAGTTAATGTCCAAGATGGGTTATGAAGGAAAAGGCTTGGGCAAACATGCACAGGGTATTGCTGAGCCAATAATAGTTGAGGAAAGGCCTAAGTATTTGGGTCTTGGATATGGACAAGCTCGTGGAGAAAGTTCCAAAGCTACCATGAAGACAATTGAAACAGTTCCAAGAAGGAGTTTCATTTTAGGTCTTCTACCTCAAGAGTGTAAAGATTGTATTCATGGGGAATGCAATAGCTTGAAACATCATTTTCAGGAAGAAGGTGTTCATAAGCATACACTTGAACCGAAGAGTTGTAGAAACTCTGAAAGAAATGAAGAGATTGATGGTGTTCCAAAGGGAGCTACTTCTTCATTCAAATCACCCCCTCATGAAGGCAATAAATGTGAAAGAGAAAGGTATAAATCTGGTTTTAACCATATTCCTTTTGATTATGATCAGCATGGTAAATTTCCATATAAGTATGGGAAAAGAATTGCATGTTCCTTTTGTGTTTTGGATAACCATAGTGTTTCTAGATGTTGGAAGAGAATGGCCACATACAGGAAACTTTTGAAGGAAAGGAAGCAAAAAGACAAAGGTCCATTGGACAAGGAAAATCATGATGTCAAGAAGATGCACATGTGTTTCACTTACTGCCATAAGCAAGGACATATTGCTACAAAATTTTGGACTCTGAATCCAACAATGCTTCCACAAAACCTGAAGAGGGTGGAAAGAGAGAATGGCAAGAATGGAAAGAAATATTCCATGATTGATGTGTTTCAGGATGATTCACATGTTGATGCTGATGTGCAGACAAAGGTAGTAACTTTGAAATGGATTGGTAAGAAATGGATAGAATTATTATCCAATTAAGATTGCATGTCTATTGATATAATGCATCTAATTGCATTTCTTTGTTAATGAGATGCAAGTTGCAGGATTCTATGAAGAAGGTGAATGGAAAAGTTGAGTAGGAGACTCACTCTATTGCTGCAACATTATGTTCATTTCAACTTCGAAAGTACAGTTTACTTAAGCAAAAGTTGAAGGATGAAATGCATGCATGAGAATGATGTGCATGAACACAGGGATGTTGATGATTTCCTTGTATTTGAACATGTATGTGTAATTAACTTGAAGGGTTGATTGCTTTGTTTTTAAGCATGCATGTAATGTTAATGTTGAGTTGGAAAAAGTTGATTTGGTCTACAAGATGGAGATACTGATGAAGTGTTTCATCTTTGAAAAAGAATCCTAATGTTCTTTTTCTACATGCTTGACTTGAAGGGTCAATTGTTTTAAAGGAATGTTTTGTTGGCTTGTTATCTAGTCAATCATTTTTAAATGCAGATGTAAATACATGGAGGTGTTCACAAGATTTGAACTCTGTTTCTTTTGATGAAGCAAGAGTTTAGGACATCCAGTTATTGTCTGTAATTCTGTTGTTGTTGACAATATGTCAAACAAATACAAATGTAAATTTTTGTGAAGAAGATGTAACTTCACATTTGTTTGAGCCAACTTGGATCAATGATCCAAGAAGAAGGTTTAAACTACCTACTATAACCTTCTCAGCCGGAGTTTCGCATGAAATCAAGGAGGAAGACAATTCTTAACTGGAGGACCAGCACATCCAGGAAGGAAAGTGTTCAAAGGATTTGGTTCAGAGGCACTATTCAAGGCAAGTGTATGGAGGCCGAAAGAAGAGGGTGTTGTTACTCTCATTTCCTATTCAGATTAGTATATCAGTCTTTTGGAGTCCAAAAGCTTTTTAGTGGGAAGGCGTGATGCAAAATGGATCTAGTATAGACTTATAATTCTAAAAATATTCCTCATAGAGGAAAATGAAAGTTAAAGGATGCTCTTGTAAATAGTCTCATTGCATAGATCTCTTCACTTTGAATCTAATGCAATTTGAATGGGCTAAAACGGACTCCGGATGAAGGAGTTAGCGTAAAAATAAGATTTCCCATTATCCTTAGAAGAGGAAATTTCTTATCAAAATGAACTAAAAGGCTCTTTAAGGGAAATTGCATCGGAAGAGGTTAAAGGGAGGACTTAAGTAGAGATGTAAGGACTCCCCAATTGCGACCTCCGACATATCGCATTGGCGGTAGGCTTCCATGCCATATCGGAACCCTGGGCATGTGACATGCGAAGCAAAGGATCAGTGATATATATCGGGTTGGCATAGTCCATTGGAAAGTTGTATAGACCCTCAGGCCATTGCGAAAGCTATATGCAATGCACTGATATCAACGATCGCCGATCGGTGATTGGTGGATCCCCAATATAAAGGGTCGTTGACATATGCGAGACGCAATTGCGATTAACAATGAAGGCATGAACCCGATGAGGTTTATGAATGCGATTGAATAATGTTTGAAATTTGGATTTGCAGATTTTCTATGTATTTCCCGTGTATTTATGTTTTTGACCTCCCACCTGTGCGGTTGTGATTTGCGATGACAAGACAGACACAACGGGTTTATAGGTGTGATTGTATATATTTTGAGTTTCGACTCACGACTAATGAATGTGTTTTCGTGCATTTTCCTGTGTATTTCCATTATATTTCTATTTTAGGATTAATGGTAGGAAGAAGGTCAAACGACCAGGTTGCACATGCCCGCCTGTTCATTTCAATGGAAAACTACTTATAGTAATGAAACAGTGAGTCTTTGATGATGGAGGTGGACTGTAACTGATGTGTTGCAAAAATCACTGAGAACATAGTTAACAGGGGATTTGTAGAGGCCGAGAGATAGCAAAGAGAGCTCGAGAAAGCCAGAGAAGCCACCAGAGGTTGGGGGCGATGGAAAAGGGGTGATTCCTCAGAGAGCTTGAGCGCAGCAGAGTTGCAGAGCCAGAGAGCTTGAGCACAGTAGAGTTGAAGAGCCAGAAAGCCAGAGAGCTTCAGAGCTAGAAGGTTGATACAGGAAGAGCCACCAGAGGTTGGGAGGCAGAGCCACAGTCCAAAAGGAGCCACCAGAGGTTGGAGGCTTGATAGAGGCAGAGCCACTAGAGGTTGGAGGTAGAGCCGCAGAGCTAGAGAGCTCCAATAGACTTCTAAAGAGCCATGATGCTGCAGTGAAGTTGTAACACACCAAGAGATCGAATGATCGAGCTGTGGCTGGTGTCCGAGGTGTGCTGAAGACAAAAGAATGAGTTCCAGAGATAGTTAACAAAATTTTGAGGGAGTTGGTGCAAGCTAGAGCTCAAAATAGCTCAGAGCACTAATTGAAGGAGTCTAGTCTAGAGAATCCTAGATCTGTCTGCAGAGTAAGGACAGCAATGGTAAGATGGTATTCTAAGCCCATAGGTACAGTTGTAAACCTATGGAGTTGAGTGTGGAGCTTGCAAAATAATTTAATCCATAATCCCAAAGAGCCTAGTTGAGTTGGCTAGAGATCATGGAGACATAGCCCAAGATATCAGGGTGAACTCCTAATTAAACTTTTTGTCTTATGTGTTTGTTTGTTTGTTGCACTGTTTTACTGTTATGTGTTTTATTTCAGTTTAAGAAAATGAACATAAGCACTCAAACAGTTTAAAGGAAAACGAAGACATACACCTACTTCAAGTTCTTTTAATTCCACAAATTATCAATCATAAGCATAGACCTTGGGAACATATAAGCTTTGGAGTGGGAGAGGTTCTTGTAAGCTGACAAGAAGCCTTTAGGTCCCCATTTCAGATCAGGAATGTTGAACTCAAATGCATTGTCTCCCACAGCCTTGGTAATGGTGTAAGTACCATATCAGAGTGGTCTGAGTTTCTGATAGGCTCCGGTAAGGCATTCCTTTCACAAATGAAACCAGACTTTCTCACCCACATGAAAATTGTGTGGAACTCGATGTTGATCATGTCGTTTCTTGTACTTGGAATCTGATTTCTCCATAATGTCATGGACGTACTGGCAGATATGTTGGATGTGCTCAATGAAGTTGTTTGCCTTATCTGTTTCAAACTAGAAATGAGCCGAATCTACCTGAGTAGCTGCAAATGACATGGCCGCATCAATGGGACATAATGGCTGGAATCCCAATCCCACCTGAAAAGGGCTATGGCCAGTCGAGCTGTGGAGAGCCTGGTTATAACTATGCTAAACGTAAGGGAGGCTCTCATCCCATGTGCATGGATGCTTTGAGTTGTACATGCACGGAATGTGTACGATCATCGTATTGACAACCTTTGTCTCGCCATCAGTTTGGGGATGCAAGGTTGTGGACTTCGTGAGTTTGGTGTCCAGCGTTGACCAGAGACTGGACCAAAATGTACTGAGGAACCTGATGTCCCGATCTGAGATGGTAGACTATGGGATCCCAAAGTGTACCCACACTCGTTCAAAGAAGAGTTTAGCAGTGGCTTCTACTGTGATATTCTTCTTGCAAGCCGCCATAATTCCCATCTTCGAGAACTTGTCGACGACCACAAAAACACAGTCGTTTCCATGCTTAGTAGAAGGAAGGTCCAACATGTAATCCATGGAGATGGATTCCCAAGCTCGACTAGGGGTAGGAAGCGGAGTATAGAGGTCTGGATTCGTGATGGTCAATTTGGAAATGGTGTAGGCAGTGCAGGATCTGATGTACTTCCCAACATCCTATCGAAGATTCATCTAATAGAAATACTTCTGCAATAATTCCACCATTTTCTCAACCCCAAAATGCCTAGCAGCCTGACTGTAGTGTGCTTCCCAAATCATCTTGGCACGCTCGCTTGAAGGAACACAAAGGTGACCCATGTGGCATAACAGGGCATCCAGGAGGTGAAAATCTGGAACATGCTGACCCTCAAAGAGTGTCTAGTATGTGTGGCTAAATTATGGGTCGCTTTTGTAGAGAAGTGGCCAATCAGAAGTCTAGTGCCCACAAGAGTTGAGCACAGTGGTTAACATCATGATCAGTGGTCGACTGAGGCAATCTGCAACATTATTGGTGTTTCCCTTCTTATACTTGATATTCAGATGGAACTATTGCAGGTATGTGGACCAATTTTGATGGAGATCATTTTGCAACTTCCCTTGGGTTTGTATGAATTGTAGGAGACGATGTTCTATGTCGATAACCATTTCCTTCCCCAAAATGTAATGCTTCCATTGTCGGCAGTCCTGCACAATGGAATACATCTATTTGTCATAAGTAGGGTACTTCCAGACTGTGTCTGAAAGTGCCTCAATGTGATATGCCACTGGATGCCCGTGTTAAGGACTGCCCCAATAGCATAGTCAGAGGCATCTATCTCAATCTCAAATGGTTGTTGCAAGTCTAGTAATGCGAGCATTGGTGTCGAGCAGAGGCAATGTTTCAACTCTGTGAATGCCTTCTGTTGAGATTCAGACCAAAATAATTTTGTTTTCGCTCATATTTTGGTGACTTGACTCAAGGACCAAGTGATATGAGAAAATCCCAACACGAACATGCGATAGAAGTTGGAAAGACCCGGAAAGCTGTGGAGCTTTGTCAGAATGGTTGGAGATGGCCAATCCCAAATGACTTGTATCCTGGTTGGATCTAGATGCATCCCCTGTTCATCAATAATGTATCCCAAATACTGAACTAGGGTCATGCCAAAAGTTCATTACTCCAAATTGGCACATAACTTGTGTTGCCGCAGTGTTTGGAGAACCTATCAGATGTGGTGGAGGTGCTCTTCCCAACTCCAACTGAAGATCGGGATTTCATCCAAGTATACCACTACAAATGAGTTGGTGAATGGCCACACAATGTCATCCATTATGCTGATGAAGGTTGCAGCAACATTCGTCAACCCGAAAGGTATAACCAACCATTCGAAAAGGCCCTCCTTGGCTTTGAAGGCAATCTTCCACACATCGGAGGGTTCGACTGGTACCTGATGATATCTTGACTTAAAATCAATTTTGCTGAAATATTTTCCCCCCTTTAGTTGGTCCAAAAAGTCATCAATACATGGGATCGGGTACCTATTCCAGAAAATGATCTTGTTCAGCACCCGATAGTCAATACAGAGTCTCCAAGTCCCATCCTTCTTCTGTACCAACATGATCAGGATCCCACGGGGCAATGAACTCAGTCGAATGTGACCTTTCTGAAGCAGCTCTTGAATCTACCTCTTGATTTCATCGTTCTCAAGAACAGAGCACCAATAGATTGGTCCATTGGGTAGCGGCTCACCTGGGGTCAAATCGATGTAGTGCTTGACCTGACAGTGCATAGGAACCCTTGTGGGGAAGGTGAAGATGTCTTCATACTCCTCCACGAACTTGTCCATATGTAGTTGTCGTGTGGAGGGCCCCTATCTAGAGGTTGTGGCCACCATCTTCTTATTTCCTTGAGGGCGTATCATCAGGAAAATAAATTTCCCAGTTTTGGAAATGAGTTTACTGCGTTGTTTTGCAATAACCAAAGAGATGGCGGTAAGCGGTGCTACCTCTGGTATCCTGTACAACTTATTTTCCAAAGTAACAATAACAACACGAGGCCTTGACTCATACATAGCATGTCGCTTCCACAAGTACGGTTGGCCTAATAATACATCACAAACATCAAGAAGAGCAACGTCACAATACCTCATCTGTGAAGGGGTTGATGTTGTATGTGTTATCCCCCCAAGAAACTCACCTAGGTTGCATATCGGTGATGCTCGGGAACATTACAAATTCAACCAAATATAGTTGGATAAATGGTGGATGAATGGAACAAATGCTGCATATTCAAGCCAGATAACCACTTCTACTATGATTGACCCCAGACATGGGTGAACACCCCCAGACTACAAGGATTTTAACCACCTATTACTCACAGTTTGAGGATAAGGTGATAATGGAGAAGACTCACCGCACTAGCAGATGCACAGGACCCTGTGATGGTCGGCGGCAACCAGTTAAGAGGTTTGTAAATCTAGTTTCTAATGCACAGACAGGATGATAGCTCTCTATGCATTAAACAACAGAAACCTGCACACATGTTCTATGATACATGCTAAATCCTAACACAGAGGTGGGATGACAGCCCCTCTGATGCTAAACATTCATAGAAATAGAACAAATGCAAACAGGCACAGCCTGGAACAAAAAAGAGAAGTAGAAAGTGAGCAATAATCAGCAAAAGAAGCTTGTATTAGCTGGAAATGAAGACCAGACGCTGCAGGTTACAAAGTAGTTACAGTCTCCAGAAGCTGAACCTTACAACAGGGTTCTCTTCATCTAACACTCATCAATCCATTACATCTGTTTTTTGAGTATATATGGTGTCTCATTACACAATCTCTCTGTTAGCTATGTGTTTAGGAGCCCATAAATGGTCACCAACCACATTTACATTCAGGAATGGGCCGCTGATACAAATCTGGCTGTGTTAGTAAACAAAATTGATCTTCTCTGATATTCTGATAGGTGGAATGTTGACTGAAAGAAACCCATCATTGATAAATGTACTTAACTGCTCGAGGCTGTCCTTTTCAATCTTCGGCCACTCTGTTAGTTGAATGCGGTTGTTGGAGAATCATTGAGCTGGGTGCAGGTAGCTGGCTGTCATTTTCCTTCGGCGGCAATGGACAGTCGGGAATGGTACATGAAACATGGGAGAGGTGTGCATATGACAAAAACAACTATTGGTCGTCAGATCCAACAGCATAACGGTGGAGATCGAATTGGAGGGGGCTATCGGGGGTAATATGGATGGAGGAATGAGGGCTGTTGGATTAAGTGAAAGGATGGTGGAGATCGGTCTTACGGGGAAAGCTATTCAATATGGAAAATACATTATCGAAGGCGGGCCTACGGACCTGAAACTTTATGCATGGGATCAGTGAGTCGCATCAGATCCGACAACCAATATCGCATCGCTATAATGGAAAAGACCTTGTCGCATTGAAAGCGCCGATTGCGATGGTGCTACGGACCCGACGAAGTCATTAAAAGTGGCTTATAATCACATCACGTCCAATGTGGGCGGTCGGCAATCGACGATCGGTGAGGCTGAACTAGACTTGCTGAAAAGCTCTGATTGCGACCTCCGACTAGCCCACGGACCTGATAGAGGTTTTAACCATTTTTAAGATTGAAGAAGGGGCATCGGGATATCGCATCGGTAGGACCCAATGGGTGTATCCTTTATTCATATCCGATTGCCGATAGCAATAAAAGCCCGAACCCGATACACCATCGCACAATCATTTATCGTAATATCGCATCCGAGGGGCAATCGGAAATCGGCCATCGGCGATTGCTAGACACCCTACTTATGAGATACCTACTGAAAGCTCCGATAGAAATGAGGAATGAAAGTGCCAAGGCTAAATGGTAGGGTCCTATGGAGGCTTTGCGCTTCACAATTAAGGGCTGGGGCTAAACAGGGGCTTTGACGGATTTCGGAGGGATTTAAACGGGGAATGAAGAGGTTACAGAAGATAAAAATAGAGATAGCAGGGCTATGGAGTAGAAGGGACATAAAGGGGGAAGGGAAGAAAAGACTGTTGCGGGCTACCTTTCTGAGCATAAACACATGACCGATCTGAACTTTGGCCCACCAAATGCTGAAGTTTACAACAAAGCTAACATTGGCTCCTTCTGGGGATGAGATCCTCCCTATGAGGTCTCAAGAACTGCAGACCAATGCCTTCATACAAAACAAGCTTAAAAAAAAACATTTTCCTAGTGTCCATTGGGCATGGAGTCAACTGAGCATACAACAGAACACTGTAAAAGAACTTAATTACAAACATTAAAGCCTAAAAAATGTAAACTTCAAAATTTGCCCATTTGCTGGGCCACCAAAATTGTTTCTCCTGCTCTCAGCCCGGTTAATCATAGATCAGCAGGACAAGATTAATTTGATCCCCTACCTCAAATACTTTGGGACATTTGAGCTTGATAGGTAGATAGGGATCACATTTCACTTCCCTTCTACGTATTTTTCTCCTTGGATGCTATTCAGAGGAGCCTTTGTACACCTGCTGGATAGTCATGAATGTTGTGTACCTATTTTTATCTTCTGTGGCCTGCAGAATAAATATGAAAGATGCGCCATTGTTTTCTTGTGCAGGGGACACAGAGATAACATTTGCTCATAAATCTTTGTTTGAATAGCCCTCTTCCAAGGAGGAGTCCCATGACTGTGAATTTTCTTCTTCTGCTGTCTGGTAAGCTGCCCTTTCATTCTGAGTGTTGGCCATCTGAGCAGGCATCAGAATATCAAGACGGAAGTGATTAGTATCAGTCTTGAGCATTGAATCTTCTCCTGCCTCAGTGTTCAAGGGCCAACTATGAGGGATTGTCACTGGAGTAGGCAGAGAAACATAAGATGATGGGGAGTCTTCTTCTCCCTTCTTGATCGCTGGGCAGGGGATGAAAGCAGGCTGGCTAATTTGCATATAGCCAGGAGAAGAAGTGTTGGCTTCAGGTTCAGGTTCTTTGAGGATGGTAGGACCCCCTGCTGACTGTTTTTGCTGATGAGCTTGTTGTTCTGCAGGTACAACAAACTCATGAGCAGTGCCTCTGGATACGGCTTCTTCAGGTGCAGCTCTGGTTAGGAAAGGAACACCTTCCAAACCATGGACCTCCCCCTCTTCTTCGTATAGCTCTTCTTCTGAATATTGTTCAGCTCTTAACCTGGAAATATCAAAGGCCAATAGCTCTATCATCCTGGCCATTTCGTCGATATCATGATATGATGATGATGAGAGCCCATCCCTCTGTGAGTTTCCAGACTCAGTATTATCATAGAGCAGATCTTCTTTATCCCCCAGTACTTTAAAAACACATCATCTAGAGCCTCAATGTCTGCAATAGACCTAGGGGCTAGTTCATTGAACCACTTTTTAGCATCTCCCTCTAGGCTTTGCACAAAAACCCTCATCCATGCATCCTCTTCACTAATATCCAGATTATCAACAAAGTTATAAAAGGATTCGAGGTGCTCCTCAGCTGATACTCCTTCTGTACCAGTAAACTTTGGCATGCATTCCTGATAATCTCCTGCATGCATGGCATTTAGAGGAATAGGAAAGACCATAGGTCTATACCTAGCAGGAATGATTCTTTCTATTTTTTTGGGAGCTTGCTAGCTTGCCATGACTGAGGTATATGAAATAATACTGGTAGGCTGAGAGGAATTAATCAATGAAAAGGATGACAAAAACAGAGGAATACGATGGACAGCATGGAAATCTTCTTTCAACTGAGGTTCGAAAGGGAACTGAATAAACGGGAGCTGAATGAATCTCTGAAGGTGAATTCACTAACAGAGATACATGGAATTTTTAAGGCTTACCTGATCCTGATGCTCCCTTCCGCAAAGTTTCTTCTGCTTATCGATCCTCTCAGGATCAGGCACTGGCCAGCTAGTGATTTCTGAAGATTTCTCTGAGCATGCTTCACGAACTAGACCAGAACTCCAATGTGGAGTCACCAAAGGATGGCCTTCCTCCAGTGGAGTCGCCAGACAGATGATTACAACCAAAATCTGTGCTCAAACCTTGTCTGTCATCAAAGCTTGAAGCTGTGTCATCTCCTAGGGAAGCTGAGCTTTGATTCTCTTCTCCCCGGCAACGGTGCCATTTAATGTTATCACCCCAAGAAACAAACCTAGGTTGCATATCGGTGATGCTTGGGAATATTACAAATTCAACCAAATATAGTTGGATAAATGGTGGATGAATGGAACAAATGCTGCATATCCAAGCCAGATAACCACTTCTACTATGATTGACCCCAGACATGGGTGAACACCCCCAGACTACAAGGCTTTTAACCACCTATTACTCACAGTTTGAGGATAAGGTGATAATGGAGAATACTGACCACACCAGCAGATGCATAGGACCCTGTGATGGCTGGTTGCAACCAATTAAGAGGTCTGTAAATCTAGTTTCTAATGCACAAACAGGATGACAACTCTCTATGCATTAAACAACAAAAACCTGCACACATGTTCTATGATACATGCTAAATCCTAACACAGAGGTGGGATGACAGCCCCTCTGATGCTAAACATTCACAGCCTGAAACAAGAAAGAGAAGTGGAAAGTGAGCAATAAACAACAAAAGAAGCTTGTATTAGCTGGAAATGAAGACCAGATGCTGCAGGTTACAAAGTAGTTACAGTCTCTAGAAGTTGAACCTTACAACAAGGTTCTCTTCATCTAACACTCATCAATCCATTACATCTATTTTTTGAGTATATATGGTGTCTCATTACACAATCTCTCTGTTAGCTATGCGTGGAGGAGCCCATAAATGGTCACCAACCACATTTACATTCAGGAATGGGCCGCTGATACAAATCTGGCTGTGTTAGTAAACAAAATTGATCTTCTCTGATATTATGTTGTCCTTCATGAATAGGTGGAATGTTGACTGAATGAAACCCATCACTGATAAATGTATTTAACTGCTCCAGGCTGTCCTTTTCAATCTTTGGCCACTCTCTTAGTTGAATGTGGTTGTTGGAGAATCATTGAGCTGGGTGCAGGTAGCTGGCTGTCATTTTCCTTCGGTGGTAGTGGATAGTCGGGAATGGTACAGGCAACATGGCAGAGGCGTGCATATGAAAAAACAACTATTGGCCGTCAGATCCAACAGCAGAACGGTGGAGATCGAATTGGAGGGGGCTATCGGGGGTAATATGGATGGAGGAATGAGGGTTGTTAGATTAAATGAACGGATGGTGGAGATCGGTCTTGCGGGGAAAGCTATTCAATATGGCAAATACACTATCGAAGGCGGGCCTGCGGACCTGAAACTTTATGCACGGGATCAATGAGTCGCATCAGATCCGGCAGCCAATATCGCGTCGCTATAATGGAAAAGACCTTGTTGCATTGAAAGCGTCGTTTGTGATGGTGCTACGGACCCGATGGAGTCATTAAAAGTGGCTTATAATCACATCGCGTCCGATGTGGGCGGTCGGTAATCGGTGACCAGTGAGGCTGAACTAGACTTGCTGAAAAGCTCCGATTGTGACCTGCGACTAGCCCACGAACCCAATAGAGGTTTTAACCATTTTTAAGATTGAAGAAGGGGCATCGGGATATCGCATCAGTGGGACCCAAGGGGTGTAGCCTTTATTCATATCCGATTGCCGATAGCGATAAAGGCCCGGACCCGATACACCATCGCACAATCATTTATTGTAATATCACATCCGAGGGGCAATCGACAATCGGCCATCGATGATTGCTAGACACCCGACTTATGAGATACCTGCTGAAAGCTTCGATAGCGATGAGGAATGAAAGCGCTAAGGCTAAATGGTAGGGTCCTATGGAGGCTTTGTGCTTCACAACTAAGGGCTGGGGCTAAACAGGGGCTTTTACGGATTTTGGAGGGATTTAAACGGGGAATGAAGAGGGTACAAAAGATAAAAATAGAGATAGCGGGGCTATGGAGTAGAAGGAACATAAAGGGGGAAGGGAAGAAAAGACTGTTGCGGGCTACCTTTCTGAGCATAAACACACAGCCGATCTAAACTTTGGCCCACCAAATGCTGAAGTTTGCAGTAGAGCTAACAGTATGGAAGGTAAAACTGTTGGCTCACATGAAGATCCTGTCCTTGGTGGAGCCAGTCGATGGTGTATGATTGTGGATGTGTTGTGGTCAGTAAACCCAACCGCATCACAACCTCTACTAAAATGAGGTTCTGTTGGCTCACGTTGTCGACAATGAACTATAGCGGGGAGCCCTTTTCCCACATCTGGGAGTGTAAGACACACTCCTCCTCCTCTGTATCTGCAGGTTCCTCCTTTTGGATCTTTGTGGTGGCAATAGTGGTGTTGGGCCCCGCATCATTAATCTGCTTGCCTTTTTCATTGCCCTTATCAGGTTCTGACTTAGAGTTGGAAAATGCATCTGATTCCGAAGACTTTAGCTCAGCCACCAGTGACTGATTGGCCCGACACTCACTTGTGTTGTGAGTGGAGCTCTTATGGAACTCACACCACTTTCCTGTGTCCTTCTTTGGCTTCGTGGTGTTGTTCTTTGCTTCTGGCTTTGGCGGGTTTTCCTAGGCCACCCTTCCTTGGCCTTGTCCTTTGTACAATGGTTTTGGGGCACCTTTCCCTTGCTTCAGTTTTGCAGATCCAAAGTATCGCTTCTTCTTTTTAAACTTCTGCTCGATCTTAACAGCGTATCGGTATGCCGTGCCAAGCGAGGAGATGTACAGGAACTCCATCTCGTCTTGCATGTACCTATGTAGGCAGTCACGGTATTTGAGTACCAAATCTAGCTCAGAATCCTTGATACCCAACTTTGTGTGAAGGATATGAAAAATATCGGTAAACTCTGGCACGTCTTCGTCCCTTCCCTGTCACAGCGTGGTCCACTTTATGTATTTATCCTCATAGCTTCTAACAAGGTAGTACTACTCCTTGATGGCATTCTAGAATGAATTCCATGTGGGTACACTGAAACAGTGAGGTTGTACTTTCATCCTTCTCCTCGCAGTAGGTTTCCTACTTGTCCTTGACATGGGGGGCGGCGTGGATAACAACGAAAGTAATCATTTCCCGATCGGAAAAATCATGAAGAGAAAAATACCCTTCTAGCATATTTAACCATTTATCTATAGCATCTGCATCTATCTGACCCTCAAATATGGGAATGTCAAAGTTAACATGTACCTTAAAAGGTGTGGTGCTTCCAGAGTAGCTGCTAAAGGATCCAAAGGATCTCCCCTGGGTAGTTGCTAAAGGATCTAGGCAAAGTTGTTCATCATCGCGTTCCTTTATTGCTCGAGAGCCTCTTTGATCAAGGTTTTTATAGGATCTCCTGCCCCATCATCTTTCTTTTCATCCGCCATGGGAGTCTATCGAGATTTACGAGCCTGGTCTCGCAAAGGTTCGACCAGTTCAAGCCCTAACTTCTTATATCTTGACCTCGTTGGGGACATGAAAAGAAAAACAGAGAAAGAGAAAAATGCTCTAATACCATTGATCTGGATTTAAATAGGAACGCAAAAAATTATAGAGATAACCATAAATATAGAGATGCAATAGAAATAATACTTCATTTCATTAATGTAAAATACTAAAATATTCTTACAAACAGAAAAGGAAATAAACTAGCTCGGGCAATGATACCTTATCTCTGAGGAGAGAGTTGGCGGCTACATGCCTCTTTATTGTCTTACAATGAGGCTCGAAGGCCTATTTATTATTGAGAAATAATGGAAAACCCTAAACATCCTAAAACCTAACCCTAGGAAATGAAGCGCCAAACTATGGGCTCCGTTTGGGTAAATTGGTACATCAACTTCCCGAGGTCGTAACTTTGGCGCCAGATCTTGTCGATTCTGTTTTCTCAGCTCAGCTAAAAGCGGAAGTCGGACAGCCGACTCTTCTCAAATAGATGTTGCATGCATGCGATTTCAAGGACCAAATACATAATTAGTTTAATTTTAGATTCAATTTTAGTTTTAATTTTGTTTTATTTTCCTAAAAAGAGGATGGTCATTTAAACCGCATCCTACACTTTTGTAATAATTTATTTTTAGATTTAGTTAGTAGTATTTAAACCCTTCTCATGCATTTAGAGAAGGGTCCTGAAATTTATCAAAAACTTATCCCCAGAACATGCACCTTTGTACCCTCTGAGGAGGTTTTGATGAATGAATGGAATAGGATTTATTGATGTTTGCATTTGATATCTGCTACTGATGTTGCAATTTTGTACTCTTAATGGATGTTAGATCAAGAAGAAATAAATCGTTATCACTTGAAGCTCATGAGTAGGACTAGTTATAAATGGTATTTCTATCTCTTAACTATTTCTGTCGTGTGTTAAAGTGATTTTCAGTTTAGTTATTTATATATTGATGCATGAATGCCTGAGTTATCATTTGGCACTTTTGTATGGTGATAGCTATTTATTTATGCTTAGTGTATGAATAGCTTATTATGTGATATGTTTTTCACAACTGTTTCGTCTAACCTTTTATACGAAGTGGTTCATCCTTATTGAATTCTTTTCTCATAACAGTTGAATTATCTTTATTACCAGTTGTTATTTGAAATCATTTTAGATCACATAAAGGAAAGATTACACCCCGGGTTAGTGTAGATTTAGATATTTCTGCTTATTAGAATATATTTTCCTTATTATTAGATTAGAATTAGAGTAGAAGTATTCTATTTAGAAACTGTTAGAAACAGAAATATCAATATTTCTCACACACACACTTAAATTGGGAAACTGGTCCCATATCCTTAATCGGACCCACTATAACAAACGAAAAAGGAGCTGCCAACCAAGGTCCGGACCGGATGGGTATCCCCCTTGTTGTAGACCCGATTTTTGGGGCTTCAACATATTTGGCACTAGAAGGAGGGCTTCGAACTGTGAATGGAAAGCAAATCTAAATCTAAAAAACATTCTGAGACTAAAGTGCCCTCACCATCTCCCCCGACTTCTCCATTATCTTTAAACCCACAGCTAGAAGTCGTTGGATCAACAATCACTGCTACAAACCCTGACTTTTCAGAAAAATCTACTATTCAACCTCCTAAAGTTGAATCTTTGATTCAAAAACTTCAGCGATTTTCTATATCTCCTTAGAAATCTGATAAATCTCAAGGCAGCGTTACTTCGCAATATAACCTTGCTCATCCTCTTACCAGGTTAAAGAGCGAAAAGTTTGGTGTTCAACCAACCGAATTACCTCTACCTACTAGGAAGAGAGCAAGGAAGTCTCCTAAAGGATTCGATAGTGAGACTCTTTCATCATCATCATCCATCTTAACCTCTTCACCGCGAAGTCAACCATCCACTCCTCCACTTCAGATCATTTTCCATCATTCTACCGGAACTTCCCCAACTCCTTCTCAACCATCTGGAGTCATAATATCCTCATCCTCTTAGCCGCAAGGATCATCTTCTGCACTTTCCTCTGTTAGTAGTTCAGTGATGGCCCAAACTCCATGGAATAACCCAGGGGCAGTCCTAATGCCTACACCCTTGAGTCAGTTACCAGCCCATCCTGAAAAATGGTTTCCTAAGTTTAATCCTGAGGCAGGCATGCTAGCGGAAGAACATATAAATAACTTTATGCTATCCATAAATCTCAATGGAGTTATTAATGAAGATGTTGTTGTTCAAATTTTTCCTTATACTCTCCAAGGAATAGCCAGATCATGGTATTTTTCATTACCATCTGGATCTATTACTAGCTAGGACATCTTCCAAGAATAATTCCTGACCAAGTTTGGTGATGAAAGATCTACAGCGACACTGATAAATGACTTGTCTAACCTTAGGGCCGAGTCAAGAGAGCCCATCAAAGATTTCAATTTATGTTTCAATAAAATCTTAAACAAAATACCTACTACTTCTCAGCCTAGTGAAGAAGTGCGAAGTGAATGGTACATTACTGCTTTACCATCAAACTTAGCAATCTTTGTTGATAGGGCTAACAAAACAACCTTAGTTGAAAATATGAAAGAATAAATAGCAGTAGGGAAATGTATTACGGCCCTAGAAAAGAAAAACGCAATATAAGAACGAAAGTCTAAGAAGGTGCCTTTCAAAGAATATCCCAAGAAAAAACAACCAAAAGATCCATTTGATTTAGAAGGATTAAAAAAAGTTTTGAAGACCATGTCTAACGAAATGGTCGATATTATAAAACAAGTGGCATAAACTTCTTCTAAAAAGTCATACAGGCCTTTCAAAAGAAATCCTTCAGCTGATTCCAAAACCCCTAGCGCTATATCAAATGTTGAATCAGAAGAAGAAGACGAGGAAAATGCTACTGAAGAACATACCGATGAAGAGGAAGTTGTAGAGTTACAAGGTATGTGGGATTTCATCCTCCCAAATGAAGAGGATCAAGAGGCATTCCCGGTTAGTACTCGCGGCAAAAATCAACTTGATCCTCCTCAACCTACACCTAAGCCAAAGAGCGCAAGCTCGATGACTAAGGATAAAGTTGCAGCTAAGAAAACATCACCTAAAGCGACTCAGACCAGCCTAGTCCAAATAGACACATCTGCTCCATCTAAAACACTAACCATTTCGAATGAAATGGAGTATAATATCGTAGAAGACATGAAAAAGACTAGGGCCAATATTACTCTTTTTGAATTAAGCAAGTTAAAACACCAGCAAAAAGTAATTTTGAAAGAATTACATGTTGTACCAGTTGCACCTTTACCAGCTGCTGTAATCTCTCAAGCTTCCCATGATATGAGAAGACCTCCAACTAATGCTATTAATAAAGTTGATCCAAAAAATATTGCATTAATTGGGGGAAGATCGAGATCGCATACTCCCCCATTTCTCCTTACTTATGAAATTTTCAATAAAAATGTGCACAATTGCTTAGTGGATTCTAGAGCTTCATCAAATATTTTACCAAGATTAATTTGTGCAAAGTTGAACGTTCAACCACAGAAATCTGCTGTGCGCATAGTCCAATTAGATTGATCGCAAGTCGAAGTGATTGGCGAATTAAATCAGGTTACCATAAGGTTGTCATCCAATCCAAAGGTATGTCAAGTTATTGACATTTTAGTTGCTAATATTCCTGAATTTTATGGCTTAATTCTTAGCAGAGATTGGTCAGAAAAACTTCATGGATACTTTGCAACTGAGTCATCGCACATGTGGCTCCCTTATAATGGTAAACCAAACCAGATAAAAGTTGAACTGCAATGACATCAGAAATACATAGTAACAGAACTCGAGGGAGAAAATGAACCAGTAGCATATAATTCTAACATCATTGGCAACTATTCAGTAGATTATTTCCTAGGAAATTTTAATGCTCATACTTCACCTTACTTAGAACATTCTGTTTTATCTCAAGTATAAAATTTCTCTCAAACAGATAGTTCCAAATGCATTAATTTTATAAATAGTCCTGTAAATAAATCTTTGTTTTGGAAATTATTTTTTGATGGTTCTAAATCTAACGAAGGAGTAGGAGCAGGATGCATGTTAGTAAGTCTAGAGGGAGATAAAACCATGCTAACTTGCAGACTCGAATTTGAATGCACCAAAAATACTGCAGAATACGAAGCTCTAGTCCAAGGGTTATACAAAGCAATCGGACTAAACGTCAAATATCTGCAAGTTTTTGGAGATTCTGAAATTGTAATCAGATAGGTACGTAATACTATACACTGTTTATCAGGTCATTTAAAGAATTATCAATCTTTAGTTCAAGATCTGACTGAACATTTTATAGCATTTAATATTTCATCAATTCCCACACTCCAGAATGCTAGCGCAGACCTCTTAGCCAATGTGGCTTCCAAGCTCATTCCTTCAGAAGATTTTAGCCTTGACCGATTTTCAATTGAGTTAATTTTTAGACCATCTATTCCTGATAACATTACCAATTGGAGGATTTTCAACGATGATCCTGATATCGTGAGTTTCCTCACATCTTAAGGATCTTACACCAATCAAATAATTGATGAAGAAAAAAATGACCAACAATTGCAATAGGATAGTACTAACAATGATATACCTAAATCAGTAGTCAAATTAGAAGACCTTTATGATTTGAAAGATCGATTCAAAAGATCTACCAATTCAAAACTCCAAAGTTCAACTTTGAATTATGAATTAGTAAATCTAGGAACTAATGCCAAACCCCAGAATATCAACCTAGGCCTTGGCCTAGCCCCTGAAGAGAAATTAGCATATATTCGTCTCTTGAAACAATACAAAAGTGTCTTTGCTTGGAATTACGATGAACTCAAAAGATACAACACCTCCATCATCCAACATACTATTCCAATGATCGATAATGAAAAACATGTCCAACAAAAGTTGAGAAAGATCCATCCAAATTTATAAAATTAGATTGAAACTGAACTCAATAACTTATTGAAAGCCAAAATAATCTTTCCCATTAGACATTCTAAATGGGTCTCCAATATGGTACCTATTAGAAAGAAAAATGGAGATATTAGAATATGCATTGACTTTCGAAACCTTAAAAAAGCCTACCAAAAAGATAATTTTCCTTTGCCCCCCATGGAACAAATACTACAGGCAGTTGCGGGCTCAGAATTAATGTCATTCTTGGATGGATTCTCAAGATACAACCAAGTGTTGTTACATCCCAATGATCAATTAAAAACAACATTCAGAACTAAATGGGGAACATATGCATATCAAAAGATGCCATTTGGTTTGATTAATGCGGTTTGCCACATTTCAAAGAGCCATGGACGTTGCATTCAAGGGCTTAGTTAATAAGTCAGTGGTAACCTATTTGGATGATATCACTATTTATTCAAAGAAATGAAACAACCATCTCATGGATTTAAAACAAATCTTCCAACATTGTTTAAGGTATGGGATTTCGCTTAACCAAAAAAAATCTTTTTTCGCATTAAGTGAAGGAAAGCTTCTAGGATTCATAGTGTCAAAATCTGGAATTCACATTGATCTTGACAAAATCAAGGAAATTTCCGCAGTACCCCTACCTCACAACAAGAAAGCCATGCAATCTTTCCTTGGCCAGATTAACTTTGTAAAGAGATTCGTTCCAGATTTTTCAAGAATTGTGTCTCCTTTACAAGCCATGATTAAAAAGAACACAAACTTTAAATGGGTCCAAGATGAACATGAGGCATTCAATCTAATAAAAGAGCAATTATCAATGCTCCATCATTGGCGACTCCAAATTTTTCCGATCCTTTTATTTTGTATACATTTGCCTCAGATAGATCATATGTTGTGATACTCACTCAAGAAAATCAAGAAAAGGTAGAAGCCCCTATTGCTTTCTTCGGTTCCAATTTACAAGGTGTTGAATTGAATTATTCAGATGTGGAGAAACAAGCTTATGATGTTTTCAAAGCAATTAAATATTTTAGACCTTTTTTACTCAAAACACATACTAAGATCATAGTACCGTTTCCAACGGTAAGAAATCTTCTAGTACAGAAGGATGTGGGTGAGAAAAGGGCCAATTGGGTTACTGCCTTACAAGAATATGACATAGAAATCAAACTGGAAAATATTGTAAAAGGTCAAGGCTTTTGCAAAATGTTGGCTGGAGCATCGCTAATGTCTGAAATTCCATCTGAAGAGGTACAAGTGTACGAGGTAAGCCTAAACGATGCTAAGTCATTATATGTTGATATTATTTATTATCTAAAGAATGGATATGCTCCTCCAAACCTCAATCATACCAAGAAAAGAGCCCTGAGGTTAAAAGCCAAACAATATCAACTCGTGAATGACATTATTTTTATAATAAATTATGATTCTGTTCTCCTTAGATGTATTGAGAAATCTGACACTGAAAAAGTCTTGCGGGAACTCCACGATGGGTCAACAGGTGGACACTACGCTGGAGATGCAACTGCCCACAAAATTTTGTGCGCGAACTATTACTGGCCCACATTATTCAAAGACGCAAATAACTACGTAAGGAAATGCCAAGTCTGTCAAACTACTGCTGGGAGACAAAAGAAACCAGCCTTGCCACTACAACCAGTTACCATTGAACAACCTTTTGATCAGTGGGGATTAGACGTAATAGGTGAGATCATTCCTGTTATGAAACCAGCTCAAGAAAAGATAGAAAAGATAGATCAACGCCTTAGAATTCAGCCTCTTCGAGGGGGCAACCTCTACATCACATAAATGAACAATTATTGGATAATTCAAATGACAAAACCTCCTTTCTATATATAGAAGTCTAAGGAGTCATAATATAATCCAGCCGACCTAACAATAATAATATAAAGCCACAAAAATAACAATAGAGGGATTCTATGGGGCACAGTAATAACAATATGGGGGCAATAGGGGCACAACAATATTAATAAGGGGTATAACTACAATAGTAATGGGGTAATCACTAGTATTATAGGGACCCAACATGCCCCTCTCCTTCAAAAAAGTGTTGTCCTCAACGCTTGAGTAGTTCTGGGTACTTCTGCATAAAATTCTCATCCTCCCATGTGGAATCTTCAGCGGATAAGTTCTTCCACTTGATAAGATACTCTGAAATCGAACGATTTCGTAGCTCTCGAGTTCTTGCGTCTGTGACTACTTCGGGTTCCAATATAATTTTTCCTTCCTCGTCAAGTTCTGGGAATATTGTTTGAACTAGGAGCTTGTCACCTATAACCTTCTTTAAACATGAAACATGGAAAACTAGATGCAAACGAGAAGTTGTAGGAAGCTCCAATTTGTATGCCATAGTACTAATCTTTTGCAACACCTTGTATGTACCATAATACTTTGGTGATAATGTATTATCCTTCTTAGCTTACTTGAGGGACATTTGCTTATATAGTTGTAGTCGTAGGAATACCCAATCACCTACATCAAAGCTTCGTTCACTGCGATGTTGATCTGCCTATTGTTTCATTCTATTCTGTGCCAACACGAGGTTATCCTTTAAGAGTTGGAGGACTTGTTGTTGATGTTCGATGTGATGTTCCACTGCCTGAACCTTAGAATTTTCTCTTAAATATGATGTGATGGATGGTTGTTGATACCCATAAAGTGCCATAAATGGGGTCATTTTTGTTGTTGTATGGAAGGAAGTGTTATACCACCATTCAGCCAGAGGCAACCATTTGACCCATTGTGTCTATTTATCAGATACAAAGCAACGAAGATATCCTTCCAAACATTTGTTTACTATCTCAATTTTCCCATCAGATTGAGGATGATAAGATGAGCTATGAGCTAACTGAGTACCAAGACAAGAAAATAATTATGTCCAAAAATTTCCAGTGAAAATGGGATCTCTGTCACTTACAATAATCTTTGGGTTTCCATGTAGCTTTTGAATTGTTTCCATAAATGCAGCAGAAACTGTATTGGCTTTAAATGGATGTGATAATGCACAAAAGTGTGCATACTTGGTAAGTCTGCCAACTACCACCATGATGACACTCTTTCCCTCAGACTTGGGCAAACCTATGATAAAATCCATTGAAACCTCCTCCCAACGTTGGCTTGGAATGGATAAAGGTTGTAATAGACCCGATGTCTTAATTGTTTCAACTTTATTTTGTTGGCAAACCGAACATTCAGCCACAAAATTTTGAATATATGATTTAAGGCCATCCCAAAATAATTCCTTCTTAACCTTGTGGTAATTTTTTAAAAATCCTGAGTGCCCTCCTAAGGGAGAAGTGTGCAATTCCATAAGAATCTTTTGTTTTAGCTAGGAATTCTTTCAGAGATATAAGCGATATTTGTACCATAACGAATCATTTTGCCAACTAAATGTACCAGACGTACTGGAATCTTGTTTTAACTTTTGAATAAGTGCCCACACTTCTTCATCATTCTTCCATTCCTCCCTTGCTTCACTTATCCAATCTAGTTGGATAATAGAAATGGCGCACAACAATTCTTCCACATCCTCATCCTTTCTTGAGAGTGTATCTGCCACCACATTTTGCTTCCCTTTTTTGTAGATGATTTCAAAGTCATAACCCAACATCTTTGTGACCCACTTTTGTTGCTCTTCAAAGTATAATCTTTGTTGTAAAAAGTATTTAAGGCTATCATGATCCGTTTTTACCTTGAAGTGTCTACCCATTAGGTAGGGTCGCCATTTCTTAAGTGCATGGAGAATTGCCAACATTTCATTCTCATAAATAGCTCTGCTTAAAAACTTTCACTTGATTGGATGACTTTCAAAAGCAATGGGTCTTTCATCTTGCATTAGAACATCACCAATTCCGTTTCCTGAAGCATTACATTCCACAATAAAGGTTTTTGTGAATTCCGGTGTAGCTAAGACCGGTGCTTGGCACATTGCCTCTTTAAGATGTTCAAAGGCCTTTGTTGCTTCCGGAGTCCATGAAAATGCATCTTTCTTCAATAATGTTGTTAGAGGTGCTTCTATTCCCCCATAATTCTTAACAAACTTGTGATAATACCCTGTCAACCTGAGAAATCCTCGCAGATACTTTATGGATGTGGGGATTTTCCATTCCTTAATGGCTTTAATTTTTCTAGGGTCTACCTTAACTCCTTCATGAGATACAAATGACCCAAATATTCCACCTCTTGGACTCCAAAGAAACATTTGGATCTTTTTGCATATAATTGTTTCTCCTTCAATAGTTGTAGCACCTTGTCAACGTGCTCAACATGATCCTTCCAAGACTTGCTGTAGATTAGTATATCATCAAAAAATACTAACACAAATTTTCTAAGGAATGGTTTGAAAATTGAATTCATCAAACCTTGAAATGTTGAAGGTGCATTGGTAAGGCCAAAAGGCATGACCAAAAATTCATAATGACCCTCATGAGTTCTAAATGATGTTTTCCGAATGTCTTCAGTCTTCATTCTGATTTGATGATATCCTGAATGAAGATCCAACTTGGTGAAGTAAATTGATCCATGAAATTCATCCAGTAATTCATCAATGACAGG
Source organism: Pinus tabuliformis (assembly GCA_031772625.1). Classification (NCBI taxonomy): domain Eukaryota; kingdom Viridiplantae; phylum Streptophyta; class Pinopsida; order Pinales; family Pinaceae; genus Pinus; species Pinus tabuliformis. Next base: position 790,238,952 of record CM062813.1, on the reverse strand, counting down.
AATGGGGAACTTATCTTTAATAGTGAGCTTGTTGAGCTCCCTATAATCTCGACACATGCACCATGATCCATCTTTCTTGTGCACCAATACTACTGGAGTAGAGAAAGAACTTTGACTCGGTTGAATTATACCAGCCTCTAGCATTTCTCCAACCATACGTTCAATTTCACTCTTTTGGACATAGGAATATCTGTACGGCCTGATGTTTGGAGGAACACTTCCTGGAATCGTATGAATAGCATGATCATGATCACGCATAGGTGGGAGACCTTTGGGAGTCTCAAATACCTTGGAATGATTGTCCAAGACTTTTTGGAGATCTGGAGAAATAGATGATTCCGATGTGGAAACATCTAGCGAGCATAATTGTGCAATTACACCTCTTTGCTCCTTTTTTAGAAGCTTTGTCATACTATTAGATCTGATTATCTTTAGTGGTTTCCCTGCAATACCCCTTAATTCAACTTCCTTTCCTTCCATAGAAAATTTGATGAAAAGTTCTTGAAAATTGAAATCTATTGTACCGAGGGATTGTAGCCATTGGACTCCTAGTACAACATCAACACCTCCCATTGGAATGGAAAGCATTGGGATAGTCAATAAATATTCTCCCATGGATAGTTTGATATTATGGAACTTTCCAGAGAAATTTATTGTTCCTCCATTTGCAATCATCACTTGACACTCTGGTGCTGGATATAGGAAGCAATTCAATTCTTTTGCTACCTTACAATGAATAAAATTGTGGGTGCTTCCTGAATCAATCAACACTATTACCTTTTTCTTCTTGATTTGTCCTTCTATCTTGATGGTTTGAGGAGTGGTAATTCCCACAAATGCATTACAAGATATGGTCGGATTTATTTTTTCTTCACCTAGGCTTTGTTCCTGGAGTATATCCTCTTCTTTTGACCTTTCTTACTCCTTTTCTGCTTCCTCTTCACAATCTATGTAGAATAATTTCTTCTCAGCACACTTATGACCTTTAGTGTATTTGCTATCACAACTGTAACAAAGCCCTTTTGCTCTTTTTTATTCAAATTTTTGTGGTGTCAACCTTATAGGTTGTGGAAGACAATTGGTTCTTCCAAGTGAATCGCCAATTGTTGTGGCCACCAACAACCCCCCTTCGTATTTAGTGTTATTCCTAATACTAAATAAGTGGGGACCCTTAGTTAAAAATTTAAAAAATCAAAGTAGTGTTTAAATTTCCTTTTCGAATAAAACTTACCATCATAAACATAGGAAGCCCCCTTTTGAAAATCTAAAAAATCTAAGTTTTATGGTAAACTAAGACAAAATATTTCCTTAGGAATATCGCATCGCAAAAAAGAACACCTTACAAGCCGAACTCCAATATTGCGAGATCGCGATATGCGATAATAAACAAATATCACATCGCATAAATCAAGCACAATTTACATTGAAAACATTTTAATTTGCCGATATGCGATGACGCCGATCGCAAATCGCATGTCACAGAAAACAGGTTAACAAAGATTGTCATATGTAACGTTTCTGCAATTTGCGATATTGTGATATTGCGATATTATGATATTGCATTTTCACGATACAGCGACGATGTGATAATGCGATATCACGAGCGATGATACGATTTTGCGATGTTATGATTCTGCGATGTTGCGATCTGCGATATTGCGAAGAAAATTGCAAAATCGCTTCATCACAGATCTTTCGGGCTCGTTATTCAATAAAAGCATTTTTCATAAGCTGACACCTGGTTATGCGCTTTAATGCTAATAAATGAGGTAGTTGCCAATTATTAATGGAATATGGTTCGTGCTTATCGAAAAATCATCTCATGTAAGGTGGTATACTTGATGTTTCTGCGGCATTTAAAACTTTCCCATCACCCTTCCTTGTCATTGTTTTCACTTCACTTGTGAATTGCAGGAACGAAGAACAGAGGCCAATACAAAGCAATACGTAGGATAAAATGGGAAAGAAAAGCAAATCCCTGAGCTCAGAAAAAAAATAAATGGCGCCCTTGTATACAAACACGGCCTGTAATGGAGACGCGGGAATTGCTACGTGGGAAGGCATGTATAATCTGCTCGAAGAGGAGAATCCCGGAGTAATGAAAATTACTTCTACCGCGGGCTCAAATGGTTCTTCTGAGGCATCTATCACAGAGCTAGCTTGCTCATTCTTACACCAGATAGCAGCAAGGGCCAAAATTCTCCCATACACATACATGGTGAAGTGGATACTGGATAATGTTGATATCAGAGATGAACAGTTTAAGACTCAAGGTCAGGAGCTTATGGAATCATTATTTTTACAAGGTTTGAGCTTTATATCCGCTAAAAGGAAAAGGTGCAAAAGGTGAAAAACGCATCAAGGAAGCTCGGATCAAGAAACGGAGGCAGTTTCCTAGGCGCCAGAAAAATTCCTCGAAAAAGAAAGCAGCTAATTGCCCAGTCACCTGCAAGCCCCGAAAATTGCAAGAAAGCAACGATATAAATAGATTGGAAGCAGAAGGCCCAAGAAAAGGCAGAAGCAATCCAAGGGTTAACCAAGTTGAACTGGGATTATTATTGGGCATATTTGGTAAATCCACATAGCCAGTGGATGACTATCAAGTGTATCATCAATTTGGCCGAAAAGATGGAGCCAACTCTTGTCGATTTTGTTTTCTCAGTTCAGCTAAAAGTGGAATTTGGCCAGCTGACTCTTCTCAAACAAATGTTGCATGCGTGCGATTTCAACGACCAAATACAGAAGTAGTTTAATTTTAGATTCAATTTTAGTTTTAATTTTGTTTTATTTCCTGAAAAGAGGACGGTCATTTAAATCGCATCCTACATTTTTGTAATAATTTATTTTTAGATTTAGTTAGTAGTATTTAAACCCTTCTCATGCATTTAGAGAAGGGTCTTGAAATTTATCAAAAACTTATCCCCAGAACATGCACTTCTGTACCCTCTGAGGAGGTTTTGATGAATGAATGGAACAAGATTTATTGATGTTTACATTTGATATCTACTACTGATGTTGCACTTTTGTACTCTTAGTGGATGTTATTTCAAGAAGAGATAAATCGTTATCACTTGAAGCTCATGAGTAGGACTAGTTATATATGGTATTTCTATCTCTTAACTATTTTTGCCTTGTGTTAAAGTGATTTTCAGTTCAGTTATTTATATATTGATGTATGAATGCCTGAGTTATCATTTGGCACTTTTGTACGGTGATAGCTATTTATTTATGCTTAGTGTATGAATAGCTTATTATGTGATATGTTTTTCAAAATTGTTTCGTCTAACTTTTTATACGAAGTGGTTCATCCTTATTGAATTATTTTCTCATAATAGTTGAATGATCTTTATTACTAGTTGTTATTTGAAATCATCTTAGATCACATAAAGGAAAGATTAGACCCTCGGTTAGTGTAGATTTAGATATTTCTGCTTATTAGAATATATTTTCCTTATTATTAGATTAGAATTAGAGTAGAAGTATTCCATTTAGAAACTGTTAGAAATAGAAATATCAATCTTTATCACACACACACTTAAATTGGGAAACTGGTCCCATATCCCCAGTCTGACCCGCTATACCAAATGGAAAAGGAACTGCCAACCAAGGTCCAGACCAGCCGGGTATCCCCCTTGTTGTAGACCCAATTTTCGGGGCTTCAACAGGGTCCAAGTAGATTTTGCAGGTGACCACCAATATCCACCGAGATCAACCATTTTCAAATTAGCCCTCAAGAAGAAAGGACTATATACTCCTCTTCCTACTCCTAGTCGACCTTAGAAATCTATCTCCATGGATTACATGTTGGTCCTCCCTTCTACTAAGTACGACAATGACTACGTTTTTGTTGCATCGATAGATTCTCTAATATGGCCATTATGTTGGACTGCAAGAAGAGTATCACAGCAGAGGCCACTGCTAAGATTTTATTTGAGAAAGTGTGGGTACGGTTTTGGATCCCACAATTCATTTTCCCAGAACGAGACACCAATTTCCTAAGTGCATTTTTTCAAGTCTCTGGTCGATGTTGGATACCAAACTTACTAAGTCAATGACTTTCCATCCCCAAACTGATGGAAAAATAAAGGTCGTCAACATGATGATCGTACACATTTTGTGCATGTACAACTCAAACCATCCACACACATGGGATGAAAGCCTCCCCTATGTCCAGCATAGCTACAACAGAGCTCTCCGCAACTCAATGGGCCATAGCCCCTTTCAGGTAGGGCTGGGATTTTAGCCATTATGTCCCATTGATGTGGCCATACCATTTGCAACTACTAAGGAAGAATTGGCTCACGTCTAGTCCGAAGCCAATAGGACTGACGGCTTTATTGAGTGCATTCAACACATCCGAAAGCAGGTCCATGATATAATGGAAAAATCCAATCCTAAGTACAAGAAGCGCCATGATCAGCATAGGGTGTCGCACAAGTTCTAGGTGGGCGACAAAGTTTGGCTACATTTGCAAAAGGATCACCTCACTAGACCCCACCTAAGCTTCGTCCACTCTGATATGGGCCATACACCATCACCAAGGTTGTAGGGGACAATTCCTTCAATCTTAGCATTCCACCGTTCCTTGGTCTGCACCCAATTTTCAATGTGGATCGCCTTTGGCCATACTTTCCACCATTGCTAGACACATCTAACATTGCAAAACAATTCACACTAACAGAGCTAAACCCAGATTGCATGGAATAGACCATAACTGATTAGATCATGGACACATAGATCAATAACACTCACCAAAAGAGGATCCAGCTATATCAAGTTGTCAAAGAAGGCCCACTCCTTCACTAGGGAAAGTGGTTGACCAGGGACCAAGTTCAATAGAAATTTCCTCACCTCATGGAGGCTCAACACGCAATGGGTACCATTGCTTCCTAAGGAGGGAGGACTGATCCAGGTGGATATTGGTGGCCACCAGCCTATTCCACCTTGACCTCCAATTGGTTTCACCCATCTCCTTGTTTATTACAGAATTTACTATTTTTACCAGTTTTCAGGTCTTGAACTTCTGGAGCAGTTTTCACCCCCTAAACAATTTTTTTTTTTTAGTTTCGCAAAAGCCCCCCAAAATTGGGGTCACAAATCTAGTAGTCATAGATCTTTCCAACAAGGTATCGTACATTCCAAATGGAGATAATATGACCAAGCTACAACCTCGGGAAGTTGGCTACCCAACTAACCCTAACAGGGCCCATAAACTCATGGCGTTCCATCTCCTAGGGCTAGGGTTTTGGTTGTTTAGTGTTTCCCTTGTTGTTGAATAATAAATAGGCCCTTGTGCCTCATTGTAACATAGCTCAGAGGCATGTAGCCCCCACATCTCTTCTTAGAGGTAAGCTACCATCGTCTGAGTTAGTTTCTTTCCATTCTATTTGTAAGCATAATTGAGTATTTGATATTAATGAAATTAAGTGTCATTCCTACTGCATTTCTATATTTATAGTTATATTTGTGATTTGTTGTGTTCCTATTGAAGTTCGGATTAGTGGTATTAGAGAGGTATACTATTTATTTGTTTTTCTTTGCATGTCCCCAACAAGGTCGAGATATAAGGAGTTAGGGCTTGAACTGGTTGAACCTTTGCAAGACCAGCCTCAAAAATCCCGATAGCCTCCCATAGAAGAAGAGAATAAATATGAGGGGGCAAGAGATCATTTCAAAATCTTGCTCAAAGAAGCCCTTGAGCAACAAAGGAATGCGAAGATGGACAACATTTCCCAGATCCTTCAACAGCTACCAAAGGTGATGCATCTTCTTCCAGCAACCACTCTGGAAGCACCATACTCTTTAAGGTACAAGTTAACTTTGGCATTCCTGTATTTGAAGGTCAGATAGATGCAGGCATTGTAGATAAATAGTTAAATATGCTATAAGGATATTTTTATGTCCATGATTTTTCCAGCTGGGAAAAGATTAATTTTTCACTTCTCAAAGTCGGCCCCCACGTCAAGGACTAGTGGGAAACCTATTGTCAGAAGAAGGATGAAAGTACACCCTCACTATTTTTAGCCGCACCCACTTGGAATTCATTCCAGGATTCCATCAAGGAGCATTAATACCTTGTCAGGAGCTATGAGGATAAATACATAAACTGGACCACACTACAGCAGGGAAGGGACTAAGATGTGCCGATGGTTGGCAATTTTTTTCATACCCTTCGCATGGAGTTGGTATCAAGGATTCTGAGCGACATTTTGTACTCAAGTACCGTGGCTATCTACACAGATAAATCCAGGACAATATGTAGTTCCTAGACATCTCCTTGCTTGGCATGACATACCAATATGCTGTCAAGATTGAGAAGAAGTTTAAATAGAAGAAGCGAGACTTTGGATCTGTGAATCTGAAGCAAGCAAAAGTTTCCCCCAAACCACAGAGCAAAGGAAAATGCTAAGGCGGGGTGACCAGGACAACCCACCAAAGCTGCAATCAAAGAACAACACCCCGAAGACAAAGAAGGATAAGGGAAAATGGAGTGAGTTCCATTAGAGCTCCACTCATAACACAAGTGAGTGTCGGGTTAAGTAGTCACTAGTGGCTAAACTAAAGGATTTAGAATTAGAAGAATGTTCTAACTTTGAGTTAAAACTCGACAAGGTGAATGACAAAGGGAAGCAGATCATTAACGTAGAGCCCAATGCCACCCTAGCCACCACCAAGATCTAGAAGAATGAGCCTGAAGATCCAGAGGAGGGGGGATGCCTCTTCCACTCACAGATGTTGGTGAAGAATTTTTTTCTCCAATTCATTGTCAATAGCAGGAGCCAAAAGAGCCCCATTTCAATAGAGGTCGTGAATTTCCTAGGTCTACCAACTACAATACATCTATATCCATACACCTTTGTGTGGCTTCACCAAGGATGAGATTTCCACGTCAGCCAGTGGTGTCATCAGCCCTACAACATCAAGCCCTTCACAAATGGGGTACTATGTGATGTTTCTCCTCTTGAAGTTTGTGATGTATTATTAGGAAAACCATACTTGTGGAAGTGGCATGTTATATATGAGTCTAGACCTCTCTCTGTGATTATTACTTTACGCAATAATTTTTACAGGATTCTGGAGGTAGCCTAGTCTACCACCATCTCTTTCATCTCTACAAAGAAGTGTAGTAAGATAATTTCATAGACCAAGAAATTTGTTTTCCTTATGATTCACCCTCAGGTCAAGAAGAATATTGTGGCCACGTCTTCCAAACAGGGCTCCTCCGCACAAGAACAACATATGGACAAGGTCATGGAGGAGTACAGGGAAATTTTTTCCTCACATACAGGGGTACCTCTGCACTGTCAGGTCAAGAATTCCATTGATCTGATCTCAGCCACGCCACTACCCAATGGACCGATCTATCAACGCTTCTTTCTAGAGAACGATGATGTCAAGAGGTAGATTAGGAGGTGTTGTAGAAAGGGCACATCAAGTGTTGGGTCCCTATAATACTAGTTATTACCCCATTACTATTGTAGTTATACCCCTTATTTATATTGTTGTGCCCCCATTGTCCCCATATTGTTATTAATGTGCCCATAGAATCCCTCTATTGTTATTTTTGTGGCTTTATATTATTATTGTTAGGTCGGCTGGATTATATTGTGACTCCTTAGACTCCTATATATAGAAAGGAGGTTTTGTCATTTGAATCATCCAAGAATTTTTCATTTATGTAATGTAAAGGAGGTTGCCCCCTCGAAGAGGCTGAATTCTAAGGCGTTGATCTATCTTTTCTATCTTTTCTTGAGCTGGTTTCATAACATTTGGTATCAGAGCTTTGGATTCTAGGGTTTCGCTGCTCCAAACAGGTCATCGTGGCATTTTCGCTATAACTTTTTTTCTGTGACGTTTCAGAAGTTGCAAAAAAAAACCATTTGAGAAGAAATCGCGCTGAACCTTGGCTAGGAATTTCAAATCTTTTCGCATGATATTTTTGGAGATATGATCTGAGGAAGTTGGTCTTTTTGCAGACTCCTGAATTACACTCAAAACAGGTGACCTGGGTAAAATCGTCATAACTTTCTTTCTGAGCATCGGATTGAAATTTCGTAAGAAGGTACAGAAAGAGGACGGACTTTAGTTTTCTTTTATATATTTTTCAGAGTCAAAGGTTGAAACAGTGACACGTGGCACTTCATACAAGTTCGCTCTACTGAACTAGTCTATAATCAGGTCACTGCGGGAGATTGTGCATAACTCTTTCTTGGAGAATCCAATTTGGATCAGACTAGTGGCATTGGAAAGAGGACATAGAAGGCTACTACAGATCACAATTTCAGAACTGGATGATTCGAAATTACAGAGATACATCAGATTCAATATCAGGCTTCTACAAAGAAAAAAAGGTGTGTAGTTTTTTTTTTTTTTTTTTTTTTTTTAATTTTTGCATAAGCTTGGTTTGAAGGAATTCAAAGGGCATAGTAAAGCATTATTATCGGTAACTGATGCCCCGAGGAAAGAAAATGCAAACACCTAGTAAGGAACCTGAAAGCTCTAGCATGACTCATGAAGAAGAGGAAGAAATGCTACATGATATATCAAAATTACAAGAACAAGTGCAACAAATGTCACGCTCACAAAAGCTAACAGATGCTAAGATAAATGGCGTGGAATCTAAGATAAAGGGCATGGAAGCTAAGATGGATGATCTGAAGGCCGATTTGAGGACAAATTTGAAGACAGACATGGCAGATTTGAAGACAGATTTGACAAATTTTCTACAAGAAATACTTACTAATGGTGAAAAGGTTGTAAAGGAAACTCATGATGTGAACAAAAGAAATGTTAATCATGATTCCATAGACTCTAATGTTGGATCGAAGACCCACCATATTCCAAAAATCGATATGAGGAAGTTTGATGGCAAGGATCCCGCCACATGGATATTACAGATGGAGCAATTCTTCGATCTCAATAATGTGCAAAACACACAAAAGGTACGTATGGCAACTTTATATTTGGAACCAAATCAGTTTGTATGGTATCAATGGCTTTGCTCTCGTAAACAATTTATCACTTGGGCAATTTTTACGGAAGAATTGATAGCACATTATGAGGATACAAAAAGCAACACTTTTTTTAGCCAATTGATAAGTCTCAAACAAAAGGGTTCAATAATGGAGCACATTGAGGAGTTCCAAAAATTGAACATAAGGGTAAAAGATATTCCAGAGGAGCATAGGATTGATGTGTTCATAGGGTCTTTAAAGGATAATATCCAACATGATGTTCGCCTTTGGGAACCTGATTCATTAGAGAAGGCATTCAGGTTAGCAAGAAAAATGGAAAGCAAAATTATGGCAACCAGGAAGCATACCACTCACAACTATAAAGACGGAAGTGTTGTTGCCCCTAGTCTTCCACAACCTATAAGGTTGACACCACAACAATTGGAAGAAAAAAGAGCAAAAGGGCTTTGTTACAGTTGTGATAGCAAATACACTAAAGGTCATAAGTGTGCTGAGAAGAAATTATTCTACATAGATTGTGAAGAGGAAGAAGAAAAGGAGCAAGAAAGGTCAAAAGAAGAGGATATACTCCAGGAACAAAGCCTAGATGAAGAACAAATAAATCCGACCATATCTTGTAATGCATTGGCGGGAATTACCACTCCTCAAACCATCAAGATAGAAGGACAAATCAAGAAGAAAAAGGTAATAGTGTTGATTGATTCAGGAAGCACCCACAATTTTATTCATTGTAGGGTAGCAAAAGAATTGAATTGCTTCCTATATCCAGCACCAGAGTGTCAAGTGATGATTGCAAATGGAGGAACAATAAATTGCTCTGGAAAGTGCCATAATATCAAGCTATCCATGGGAGAATATGTATTGACTAGCCCAATGCTTTCCATTCCAATGGGAGGTGCTGATGTTGTACTAGGAGTCCAATGGCTACAATCCTTGGGTACAATAGCTTTTAATTTTCAAGAACTTTTCATCAAATTTTCTACGGAAGGAAAGGAAGTTGAATTAAGGGGTATTGCAGGGAAACCAGGAAAGATAATCAGCTCTAATGGTATGACAAAGCTTCTAAAAAAGGAGCAAAGGGGTGTAATTGCACAATTATGTTCGCTAGATGTTTCCACATTGGAATCATCTATTTCTCCAGATCTCCAAAAAGTCCTGGACAATCATTCCAAGGTATTTGAGACTCCCAAAGGTCTCCCACCTATGCGTGATCATGATCATGCTATTCATCTGATTCCAGGAAGTGTTCCTCCAAACATCAGGCCGTACAGATATCCCTATGTCCAAAAAAGTGAAATTGAACGTATGGTTGCAGAAATGCTAGAGGCTGGTATAATTCAACCGAGTCAAAGTTCTTTCTCTGCTCCAGTAGTATTGGTGCACAAGAAGGATGGATCATGGCGCATGTGTCCGGATTATAGGGAGCTCAACAAGCTCACTATTAAAGATAAGTTCCCCATTCCTGTCATTGATGAATTACTGGATGAATTGCATGGATCAATTTACTTCACCAAGTTGGATCTTCGTTCAGGATATCATCAAATCAGAATGAAGATTGAAGACATTCCGAAAACGACATTTAGAACTCATGAGGGTCATTATGAATTTTTGGTCATGCCTTTTGGCCTTACCAATGCACCTTCAACATTTCAAGGTTTGATGAATTCAATTTTCAAACCATTCCTTAGAAAATTTGTGTTAGTATTTTTTGATGATATACTAATCTACAACAAGTCTTGGAAGGATCATGTTGAACATGTTGACAGGGTGCTACAACTATTGGAGGAGAAACAATTATATGCAAAAAGATCCAAATGTTTCTTTGGAGTCCAGGAGGTGGAATATTTGGGTCATATTGTATCTCATGAAGGAGTTAAGGTAGACCCTAGCAAAATTAAAGCCATTAAGGAATGGAAAATCCCCACATCCATAAAGCATCTGCGAGGATTTCTTGGGTTGACAGGGTATTATCGCAAGTTTGTTAAGAATTATGGGAGAATAGCAGCACCTCTAACAACATTATTGAAGAAAGATGCATTTTCATGGACTTCGGAAGCAACAAAGGCCTTTGAACATCTTAAAGAGGCAATGTGCCAAGCACCGGTCTTAGCTACACCGGACTTCACAAAAACCTTTATTGTGGAATGTGATGCTTCAGGAAATGGAATTGGTGCTGTTCTAATGCAAGATGAAAGACCCATTGCTTTTGAAAGTCGTCCAATCAAGGGAAAGTTTTTAAGAAAAGCTATTTATGAGAAGGAAATGTTGGCAATACTCCATGCACTTAAGAAATGGCGACCCTACCTAATGGGAAGACACTTCAAGGTAAAAACGGATCATGATAGCCTTAAATACTTTTTAGAACAAAGATTATCCTCTGAAGAGCAACAAAAGTGGGTCACAAAGATGTTGGGTTATGACTTTGAAATCATCTACAAAAAAGGGAAGCAAAATGTGGTGGCAGATGCACTCTCAAGAAAGGATGAGGATGTGGAAGCATTGTTGTGCGCCATTTCTATTATCCAACCAGATTGGATAAATGAAGCAAGGGAGGAATGGAAGAATGACGAAGAAGTGTGGGCACTTATTCGAAAGCTACAACAAGATTCCAGTACGTCTGATACATTTAGCTGGAAAAATGATTCGTTATGGTACAAAGATCGCTTATACCTCTGTAAGAATTCCCAGCTAAAACAAAAGATTCTTATGGAATTGCACACTTCTCCCTTAGGAGGGCACTCAGGATTTTTAAAAACTTACCACAGGGTTAAGAAGGAATTTTTTTGGGATGGCCTTAAATCAGATATTCAAAAGTTTGTGGCAGAATGTTTGGTTTGCCAACAAAATAAAGTTGAAACAATTAAGACACCGGGTCTATTACAACCTTTATCCATTCCAAGCCAACGTTGGGAGGAGGTTTCAATGGATTTTATCACAGGTTTACCCAAGTCTGAGGGAAAGAGTGTCATCATGGTGGTAGTTGACAGACTTACCAAGTATGCACACTTTTGTGCATTATCACATCCATTTAAAGCCAGTACAGTTTCTACTGCATTTATGGAAACAATTCAAAAGCTACATGGAAACCCAAAGATTATTGTAAGTGACAGAGATCCCATTTTCACTGGAAATTTTTGGACAAAATTATTTTCTTGTCTTGGTACTCAGTTAGCTCATAGCTCATCTTATCATCCTCAATCTGATGGGCAAACTGAGATAGTAAACAAATGTTTGGAAGGATATCTTCGTTGCTTTGTATCTGATAAACAGACACAATGGGTCAAATGGTTGCCTCTGGCTGAATGGTGGTATAACACTTCCTTTCATACAGCAAAAAAAATGACCCCATTTATGGCACTTTATGGGTATCAACCACCATCCATCACATCATATTTAAGAGAAAATTCTAAGGTTCAGGCAGTGGAACATCACATCGAACATCAACAACAAGTCCTCCAACTCTTAAAGGATAACCTCGTGTTGGCACAGAATAGAATGAAACAACAGGCAGATCAACATCGCAGTGAAAGAAGTTTTGATGTAGGTGATTGGGTATTCCTACGGCTACAACCATATAAGCAAATGTCCCTCAAGCAAGCTAAGAAGGATAATAAATTATCACCAAAGTATTATGGTCCGTACAAGGTGTTGCAAAAGATTGGTACTATGGCATACAAATTGGAGCTTCCTGCAGCTTCTCGATTGCACCCAGTTTTCCATGTTTCATGTTTAAAGAAGGTTATAGGCGACAAGCTCCCAGTTCAAACAATATTGCCAGAACTTGACGAGGAAGGAAAAATTATATTGGAACCGGAAGCAGTCATAGAAACAAGAACTCGACAGCTACGAAATCGATCAATTTCAGAGTATCTTATCAAGTGGAAGAACTTATCCGCTGAAGATTCCACATGGGAGGATGAGAATTTTATGCAGAAATATCCAGAACTACTCAAGCGTTGAGGACAACACTTTTTTGAAGGAGAGGGGCATGTTGGGTCCCTATAATACTAGTGATTACCCCATTACTATTGTAGTTATACCCCTTATTTATATTGTTGTGCCCCCATTACCCCCATATTGTTATTAATGTGCCCATAGAATCCCTCTATTGTTATTTTTGTGGCTTTATATTATTATTGTTAGGTCGGCTGGATTATATTGTGACTCCTTAGACTCCTATATATAGAAAGGAGGTTTTGTCATTTAAATCATCCAAGAATTGTTCATTTATGTAATGTAAAGGAGGTTTCCCCCTCGAAGAGGCTAAATTCTAAGGCATTGATCTATCTTTTCTATCTTTTCTTGAGCTGGTTTCATAACATCAAGCCAAGCTCATCACCCTGTGGGAGGTTGACTATAGTGAAACAGGAGAAGGACGAGACCTGGAGACTTTGTATTCACTATCCAGTGCTCAAGAAGATCATTGTCCGGAATAAGTACCCAATACCATGGACTGATGGCCTTCTGAACTAGTGTAACGGGGCAAAATATTTCAACAATATTGACTTGAATTCTAGTTATCTAGGTGCATATCGAACACTTTGATGTGTTGAATACTACCTTCAAATCCAATGAGGGCCTTTTTGAATGGTTCGTTATGCCTTTCAGGTTGACGATGCCCCCACAACCTTCATGAGATTGATGGATGAAATCTTGCGACACTTCACTAATGCATTCATGGTGATGCATTTATATGACATCTTGATCTTCAACCATAGTTTGGAAGAATACCTCCACCATATTCGACAGGTCCTCCAAACCTTGCGACAACACAAGTTGTGTGCCGATATGGAGAAATACACTTTTGGCATAACCCAGGTTCAATATCTAGGGTACATCATTGATGAGAATGTTGTGCATGTGGACCCAACCAAGATACAATTCATTTGGGATTGGCCAGCCCCAACCACTCTAATAGATCTCCACATCTTTCTCATCCTTGCTAATTTCTACTGTAGGTTTGTGTTGGGGTTCTCTCATATCACTTGGCCTCTAACTCAAGTCACCAAGGGAAGAGTGAAAGCAAATTTATTTTGGTCTGAAACCCACCAAAAGGCATTTGTCAAATTGAAGAAGCACCTCCTCTCTACACCAAAGGTCACATTACCAGACCTACAACAACCATTTGAGATTGAGATATATGCCTCCGACTATGTTATAGGTGAATTTCTTACTCGACAAGGGCATCTAATGGCTTACCATAGTGAGACACTTTAAGACACAATCTGAAAGTATCTAACCTATGACAAAGAAATGTATTCCATTATGCAGGACTTCCGTCAATGGAAGCACTACAGTAAATGGTCATCCACATAGACCATTGACCCTTGCAGTTCACAAAGACACAAGGGAAGTTGCAGAATGATCGCCATAAAAAATGGTCCACTTACTTGCAATGATTCCATTTGAACATTAACTACAAGAAGGGAAACACCAATAATGTTGCAAACTACCTTAGTTGACCACCAATCCTAACACTAATCACTGTGCTCAAATTATGTGGGAACAAGACTTCATGGTCGCCGCATCTTTGCAAGAGTGATCCAAAATTCGACAACACATACTAGAAACTCTTGGAAGGTAAGAAAGTTCCAAATTTTCACCTCCAGGATGCATTTCTATGCCACCTGGGACACATATCTGTTCCTTCAAACAAGTATGCCAAGATTATTTTGGAAGCACACTATGTTGGGTGCGGAGCCTGATTATCTTCTTTATTCAGAGGTATCGCCGCATTGGACCCCAGTTCGTAATGTGGTGATAAATCCACCAAGGGGGTCCAGGGGAGGGCGACGATGATTATTTGGAACCTCTCCTTGGCGGGGGATCAGGGGCAGTGCCCCCGAAGCTCAAAATAGATGTAAATTTGCCTTGTAAAATGTTGTAATTTCATAGTCAGTCTAGGCTGTTCATTAGGTGGAGATCTGACGGTAGAAGTTGTTATCTCAAAATCAAGCCCTGGAAGGCTGCAAACCGGGAAGACTTCAAGTAACTGTTTCAAACCAATCTTTTGACTAAGGCTTAGCCTCCTTAGCCTGAGAGGGCTCTCTCAAAGGGTTATTGATTTTGATTAAAAATAAGATGGCTAACTCTTGTGAAATAACAGTGACAAATATGAAGGCTGGAAAAACATTAAACAAGTTTCCATTGGGCCTATGGAGTCAACCACACCTCAGTAAACAATGATACTGCCTTTACATAGAAGTCATGGCATTTAGCATTTGGATGTTCAGAACACAACTCATATAAAACCACAGTTCATAAATGCATACAGGAAATCAGAGCACAATCAGTGAATTCTGAGTGATTACACATCTATGCAACTGTAAAAGACATTAAGGAAAGAATAAAATCACACATTCTGAACATGGAAATCCTTCATGAATCCTGAGAAGAAAAGCAGCCAAATTATATTACTGAAACTCTGTCTTTACATAAGCCAAACAGTACTCTGTTATAAAATTTCCAACCCTCATTACATTGTTGTTTCAGCTATATATAGAATCCTTATTCTAACTAATTCGAGCTTCCTCCTCCAGCATGAGGGGAATTCGATAACTACCTCTAATGACACCTATCAGCTATTTAACCAACTAATAAATACAATAAAGTGCTGACTGGAGTTTTTAAAGAGTTCTAAATTAACTATAACTCTAACTCCATTTTCCATGCATAATGGCTTCTCCTTGTTCTTTGACACCTGGTCTTCTTTTCGATTTGGCTGAGCTGGATGTTTAATACTCCATATTGACCTTGAACGCTGAATCTTTTAACTGCTCAGAAGTATTAGGAGATTTCCCTTGCTTCTCGGCTCCAGTTTTCCTCAAAATGCTCGAATGTACAGAAACATGTCTTCTAGCCTTTAATAACCCAAAATATGGAACACTGCCACGTTCTTGATGTGTTGTAAGCTGCATCGATGGACATGTGTGCAGGAAAAAGTTCCTTGTATGCAAATCATTTGATACTTCTTGAACGGTCATAAAGGGACTTTACAACAGAAATTTAAACTTGGGTTAAAATATTCCACCTTTTTAAACATACACCTGTCTTGATCTGAATGACTATTGTAGCTCCATCTGATGTCTTGCATACCCTTTAGGTGTCTCCCTTTCAAAATTCCCGCTCATAATACAAAACTGCTTGTCTGCGTTAAAATCATCACCTACAGCAGTTTCGTAGCGCGCTACGAAACCGCTGAATTATTTGAAACAGCTTGCCTTTGACCTGAGATCTTTATCACCCAAACATTTGATTGCCAAAAACTCCCTTTGACTTTTCATATGTATAATAGGGATTTACATTTCTTCAGAAAAAAAAGACTAAGCAAATTTGACAAAATTTGGAACAAAACCTTTCTTGAAAAGAAAATTCATTTAGCAGGTAACTGGCCTAGCTGTGCCTTCAGGTCTTCAATTTTCTTCTTCATAGCTTTATTCCCAGCTCTTAGTTGCATATTTATCCTTCTAATGTACTTGGCCTCTTTGATTGTTGGTACTGTCCATGTGTGAAATTGTGCATGGCCATCAACTACTGAATTCAACTGGTTTTCTAGGGTTTCACTCCCTTTCCACAAAGCTTTACGATAATTTGCATACACGACTGCATGTTCTCTAGCAGCTTTCTTCAATTTGGAAATCTCATATTTAGCTTCTTCTAATTGGCTTTTTATGGCTGCTATATTATCTCGTTGAGATGTGATGACTGTTCTGCTTGTGTCTTTTTGCCTAACTTTCCTGGTTTCCTCTGTTCTTGGCAGTGCTTCCTTTTCTTGCTGGAACTTCCTTGTAATGGGTCTTCAGGGTTTAAAAATAAATTCTTCACCTGGCTCATCGAATTTAAGCCTTTTTTAGGCCTTAGACTTCTTGGTACCTTCTTGCGGTGACTGTGTCAAATCAATTTGGACTGGTTCAGATTGCTTGAATTCAATGGCCTGTAATAAGTCATTCAAACTTGCCTTAGACACCGGGCTCTCTTCAACTGATATGGCTTTACCTTTATCCTTATTTATCTGGCTTCTTGTCCTTACCCTTGAGACTGCTTCAGATCTGCTTGTTTCAGGTATAGTCTTCTTATCATGAGTTTTTTCCTTTGTTGATTGCTGAGGTTGATCTTGAATGATTAGCGGCTTCACTGGTTTTCTTAGCTGTGACTTGGTTTGCTTTTTAGCTCTTGCTTCTTTTTGAAGCTCAGCTATTATGAATTCTCTGGCTGGTTGTGGAGTAAGGCCAGTCTTGCTTTGGAATCCAGCCATGAAAATAAACGAATTCCAGTCTCTGCCTATCTTTTGGAGGCCATCTAAAATTAGCAACTTGATCAAACCATGATGAAACAAAGAGGTTTCACAGTCCTCTTTCCTCAGCTGCACCTTATCACACATCTTACTCAAACTGCGAAACAAATAAAAAGGAATGTCTATGGAGACTTTCCCAGTGAAATGCAAAAGCAGTTTGAAATGGTAAGAATAAACCTTATTGTACCTTCCTTCACAGGTCAAATATTTCTGTATGCAGGTGAGAAGAAGAGCATAATGTTCCTTGACATAATTTCTGGGCACTGCTTTTGTTAAGTCTTCGTTTACATATGCCTCCTTTAAAAACTCCTTACAAGGATTCATATCAAACTTAAAATTTTTCAACCATTCTTCCCGTCCTCTTGGGATCTCTGTCACAGCAGATATTGCTTCTGGAGAAACCTGTACTTCTAGCATAGCTACCTTTGAATTTAAACTAGTGAAGTTTAGCGCAAATTCTTTAGTTACCTACGCATGTCCTCCTTGTAGCTTTTTGCAAAAGTTCCAGCACCCAGCATCTTTGAATGCTTTCTTCACGCATTCATCCCTCAACGCTATGTCCAGGCCCTCAGGTTCAGTCCTCTGGCATTTACCGGATCTGTGCTCTTTTTTCTCCATTTTTCCTTCGAGATCTTCACACAAAAAGTCTAACAGCTTCGGTTGAAATGGTGATTCAGCTCTTTTTTAATTCAGCCTCGCTTGTAATCAGGCTCGCTTGAAATCAGCCTCGCTTGAAATTCAAATTCTTTCATTAAAACGCTTCAATACATAATCAGGCAGATTTGTCACTCATGCAGCACTCACGACCATCATTAAGGTCTATGCATGGTGAAATCTCTTGGGAATGATATTTCTGTGCCTATAAACAGATCTATTGGTGGGGTAGTGGCAAATGAGCGTTCAGACGTGATACGAGAGGTACATAAACTGACATGAGTGGACACAACTGGTGACTCACCTAACAGACTTGACATTTCGGGAAAGATCCGCTGCGAAATGCACGAATCCATGATTTCGCAGCGCTGTTAGTTTTAAATTCTAATGATGCGCTACGAAATGGCCTAGTGATGATGCGCTGCGAAATTGCCTAACCATAATTGCACTGCGAAACTGGCAAATAGGATTACGCTGCGAAATCACTAAAAGACACGGTGACTCGGATAAGACAAGACATGACTATGGAACAATGATGGGTGGAGGAGGACCAATAGGAGTCGAGTATGGTTTGAGTTAAAAAACTTTAAAACTTCAAATCCTAAGTGAGGAAAAAATAAAATGAAATCAACTTAACACAGACCTCGGACTAGGACAGACAATTATATGCATCAAATTTTTAGTTCTAAGTGATAACAGTGGCTCCACTTGGGTTAGTGTGCTCCTGTAGTACACTAAGAACTCGTAGGTCCAGTGCTTTGTTCAATTTCTGAAAACATAAACAGAGTTGACAAGCATTCCTCTCTAGCTTTGTGGGCCTTCACCTCGGGCTTAAGCTTCCTGTTCAGCTTGTCATTTATTTTCAACAAGAAAGACTAATAAAACGGTTAAATACAATGTTTGTGAGACACTTGGCAGAGATTCAATTAATTGTAATGCTTTAGGAACCTACCATTAACAGGTCCTCCAGCATATGGTGTTCCATCAACCTCTTGCAGAATGTAGGTGTTATTCCCATGGAAAGCAGAAATTTGATATGGCCCTTTCCACAAATTTTCAAATTTACCATGTTTACCTTTCTCTTCAATTCTAGCTTCCCATTTCAGGACTTTATCATGAATCTGGAATGTAACCTCTTTGATCTTTTTGTCAAATGCTCTCTTGATCCTGTTCGGGCTTTGCTGATGGCTGTCAAACACCTCATTTATTTTCTCCTGCAAAGCTATCAACTGATTGATCCTTCGTTGTACAACATTTGCTTCCTCTTCTAATCCTTGAATCAGCTTCATTACTGGTACTCCGAGAGATGTTGGAAATATAGCCTCTACCCCATACACAAGCTCATATGGTGATGTTCCAATGGACCTCTTTGTGCAAATCCGATCAGCCCACAAGGCATATTTCAGTTTCAAATGCCAAGCCTTTTTATTTTCTTGCAGCAGCTTCTTAATGATTCTCACAAGACTCTTGTTTGATGACTCAGCTAAACCATTTCCATGTGGATAATAAGCAGTGGAATGTCCAAGGGAAATGTGATACTGATGACAAAAATTAATCATTCTTTTGGACTTGAAAGCTTGAGCATTATCTGTAATGATCTTGATTGGGCAACCAAATCTTTATAATATATTATTTTCTAAGAAAGAGATAATCACTGAATCATTTGCTTGCCTTGTGGGTATTGCCTCTATCCATTTTGTAAAGTAATCGGTGGCTGTGAGAATCCAGCGATGCTGTCCTGATGAGGGAGGATGGATTTCCCCTATAAAATCTAATCCCCACTGCTGGAAAGGTGCTTCAACATAAATAGGAACCAAGGGCATTGGCATGAGCTTTCTTTTTCCTTCAAACACTTGGCATTCATGGCATGTGGCTATCTTTTTATAAATATCTCTAAACATAGTTGGCCAAAAATAGCCAGCTCTCAAAACCTTGTTTACAGTGGCTTTCCAATAGTGATGACCTCCGCAATCCCCTTTATGAAACTCATCAATTACTTTATCAGCTTCTTCTTCAATGAGACAGTTTAATAATATTCCTCCTGCATCTTTCCAAAACAGATTTTGGTCATACACAAAATATCTGAGAGATTTCAACTTGGTAAACCGAGCTTTGGATTTTGAAAGGTTATTAGGAGCTCTATTATGCTGCAAAACAAATGCTATATCCTTATACCATTCTGAGATCAAGAATTTCTCATTTATTTGGACCAACTCTTCTTCGTTTTCAGAAATTTTTGAGATTTCTGTGCTTAAATTAATATCAATACAGTCCATATTTGACTGATTCAACAATTTGGCTAGGCCTTGACCCTTTACCAACTTGGTGGGTTTGATCTCAATGTCATACTCCAACAGTTTTGCTATCCACTTTCCCCTTTTTCCATCTGGATCAGCTTGTGTAAGAATATCTTTTATAACAGCATTTGGCACGTATGCAACAATGTGAGAGTGCAAAACATAAATCCTGAAATCCTTAATTGCTTTCACCAATGCATAGGCTTGTTTCTCTAAGATATTATATTTCAATTCAGCATTAGCCAATGTCTTGCTAAAGAAAGAAATGGGTTGTTCAGTACCTTGACTTCCTTTTTGCAATAAAACTCCAGCAATTGTGTCTTCAGAAGCAAATGTGAAGATCAGAAACTCCTTGGTAAAATCCGGGCTGATGAGGACTGGTGCTTGAGTAAGTGCTTTCTTGATCTCTTCAAATGATTTCTTTGCTTCAGCTGTCCATTTAAAATCTGCTCCTTTCTTTAACATCTTTGTTATGTTCTTGACCACTTCAGCAAAGTTAGGAATGAATCTTCTAACAAAGTTAACTTTCCCAAGAAAGGATTGAATCTCCTTCTTACTCCTTGGTAAATCTAACTTTTGAATTGCACTAACTCTATTAGGATCAATCCTAATTCCCTCTTCAGAAATAATATGTCCAAGCAGTTTGCCAGAAGTTAAAGCAAAAATACTTTTGGTTGGGTTTAGAGAAATACCAAACCTCCTACACTTCAGTAGGACCCTTTCAAGGTGCTTCAAGTGGTCTTCTTCCTTTTTTGAAAAAACTGTGATATCATCAAGATAAACCACCACTTATTTGTCCTTTTCTTCAGCAAAAGCAATATCCATTGCTCTCTGGAAAGTTGCTCCTGCATTCATGAGGCCAAAGGGCATTTTTGCATACATGAATGTTCCCCATGGTGTAGTGACAGCTGTCTTCTCCTGATCATCTGGGTGAACAAGGATCTGATTGTACCCTAAGAAGCCATCAAGCATAGACATCCTTTGTGAACCAACAATGTTTTGCAGAATGAAATCCATTTTTGGGAGAGGGTAATTATCTTTCAATGAAGCTTTGTTTAAGTCCCTGAAGTCTATACAAATTCTGATCTCCCGATTCTTTTTTCTGACTGGTACCAAGTTAGCAAGCCAATTTGAGAATCTGATTGGGACAATAATTTTGGCATCAAAAAGTTTTTTTACTTCTTTTTCAATCAGTGGCATTAGAAGAGGATTAATCCTTCTTAGCTTCTGCTTAAAAGGCTTCTCATTCTGCTTAATAGGAATGGTATGTTGTATGATTGAAGAATCATATTGTTTCAAATCAGCATAGCTCCATGCAAAAACATCAATGAATCTTTTCATCATTTCAACATATTTGGTCTTCATATTAGCTGAAAGGAATTTTGAAATCTTGACTATTTTAGGCACAACTGAGTCACCTAAATTATAGTTTTCTACTTCCTCCTCATCAGCTTGCAATTTTGGTGCTTTGAACACATCATTTTGATCAAATAATTTTTCCAAAGGAATGAGGCCTTTAGGGATTAAGTTGTTTTGTAATTGTAAGACTTCAGAGCTTTCCTTTGACTCTATTAACATGTTCTGCTGATCTATTTGATTGTGCTCAAACTCCTCTTTTAATTCAATGAAATTCCTTACATGCTGATCATCCTCAAAAACTTGCCAATTTATGATATTATCCGGTATGACTGGTCTATGGCGAACCTCCACTTCATAATTATCAGAAGAGTGCTTAGGAATGATAAATAGGCTGGCTGAAACAGCAAGAGAATCTGCAAGAAAGTTTTGGTCTCTAGTTTTGATGCTAAAAGAGTAGGTTTGAAATTTTTCTAACATCTCCAACACTAAATTTCTGTATGCTCTCATCCTTGCATCCTTGGTTTGATATGTACCTTCTATTTGTTTAATTACCAATTCAGAATCTCCACAAACAGCAATATTTTTGGCTTTCAACTTTATCAAGGCTTCCAAACCTAAAACTAGAGATTCGTACTCAGCCATATTGTTGGTACAATCAAAGTTTAATTTGTATGAGAGAAACTTACTTTCTTCAGTTGGACTAGTGATCCAAATCCTAGCTCCTGCCCCTTCTTTTCCTGCTGATCCATCAAAGTACAACGACCAACAGCCCATGATGTCCCCTTCATCTCCTTGCTGCCCTTCTTGACTCTGATTTTCTGCAGGTTTATCTTGTAATTCTCTCGCAACTGATTCATTGAAAAGGATAGCTGAACCAAGACCAATATCACAAGAGTAAATAGGAAAATTCTGAGGCTTTTCTTTGCTGCTCACCATGTAGGCCATCCTTGTTTCGCGGTACAACCTCCTTTGTTCACCAAACACTGGAATGGTAGCATATGTAAGATCCATCTGCATTGTGCCCTTGATTTTTGCTGCCCATGACCTTGAAAGAAGCATTCCAAACTTCGGTGGAATGTCTGCAACAATAATGTCCATAACAGTTGTTTTTGCTTGAATTTGTGTAAGCCCCACAACAACATCTTTTATCAAACCAATGCAATGGACTCTTTTTGAATCAAAGGAAAATAAATCCTTATATGGCCTAGTAACCTCTAACCCCAGTCTTTCCATGATTACTTTAGGCATGAGATTATGTGATGCCCCCGAATCTAACATAACATTATGTAGAGTCATGTCATGAATGGTAATGCTTATGTAGAAAGGAGGAAATTCTTCATTTTGTTCATCCTCAAGTCTTGGACCCAAACAGATAATAGGATTATCTTCTTGAACATTTAGGATATCAGCCACTCCTGGTTGTGAATTGAGCATTTCAACGATTTTGCTTATGTATTTGTCTACCTTGAGAATTTCATTAAAAGGGACTGATATTTTAATTTTTGCAATCTCATTCTCAATATTAAAAATAGAAGTAGTCTTGTCAATCTCTTTGGGAGGAGAAGGAATTTGAATGTCCTTTTTGTCAAGATGAGGATCATCTTTACCTTCAACTACCTTTGCTTTTTCCTTTTTATCATCAGCTATCCTTGAGGTATTCTTCTTGAGCTGTGCTTTGTTTGCTGTAATAGGAACATCTCTATTCCTAAGATTATACTGCTTTTGCATCTCAAAGATAGCATGCTGATAGCCCTTTAAAAAATATGAAGGCTCTTCTTCTGATTTTATCATGTTGGACTCATCATGTTCCTCCTTGGTCAAGAAAATTCCTGACCCTTCTTCATCAAAACAATGAATTGATTCCTCAGGGACTTCAGGTTCATCCTCTTCATCTACCAAATTTTGCTGGAAAGGAGGTCTCACTGGAGGATCTGCCTGCTAATTTCGGTTGTCTCTTGGCCTTTGTTGATTCTGAGGTCTTCTAAACTGAGGGTTCCTGAATTGAGGTTCTTGCTGTG
Source organism: Pinus tabuliformis (assembly GCA_031772625.1). NCBI lineage: Eukaryota > Viridiplantae > Streptophyta > Pinopsida > Pinales > Pinaceae > Pinus > Pinus tabuliformis. Next base: position 790,215,356 of record CM062813.1, on the reverse strand, counting down.
CTGGAGGAGCAGAAGCATTCCCAAGAGCTAATCTGTCCATCAATTTCTCCATGGTTTTCATCATTGTTTCAAATTTGTCTTCTTGAGCAGATGTAGAAGGCTTCTCTTCCTCCTTCAACTTAGACTTTGCCATCTTTGATTTCTTAGCAGCAAGCATATTCAACTCTACCTTAATTGCATCATTTTGCATGTCATCAAGAGAGGCAGACTCCCTTTCTCTGAGTAAAAGAGAAAAATCTGAATCAAATGATTCAGCATATCTCAACTGTGCCAAAGCTCCAGGAGGTTTCAAATGAGCTGGAATAGAATTATATATTTTGTTAAACCTCTTAGAGAAATTTCGAACAGTTTCCTCTGGAGCTCTCCTAAGATTGTTATATTCAGTAAGGGCTTGGACAGGGTTGGTTCTGTTTCCCCATTTCCTTAGAAAATTGTCTTCAAACTCTACCCAACTATGAATGCTTCCAGCTCTAAGGGCTTTAAACCATTTTCTGACTTCCCCAATGAAAGTTTGAGCAAACAATCTTAGTTTTACATCTTCATCATCCACTTCTTCCCTGTCAACAAAATCATTGAACCTATCCACATGTTCCTCTGCTGTAATATCTTCATCACCTCCCCATGTTGGAATCCTAGCAGCATATTTACTAGGAAGATCATGTAAAACAACAGGGAGAGCTAGAGGAGCATACCTAGCATGTATAGCCATAATAAATGGAGGAGCAGTGACAACAGGTATTGTATGACCAGTGGATGCAGAACTAGTGTGAGATAGTGTCTGAGGACTATTTGGACTAGCAGAGGCAGAAGATAAAGTGTTGGTACGAAAGGGGCTATTTGGACTTTGCAAACCAGTGACAAAAGAACTCCAATTTGGGAGAGGTAAACCAGTTTTAGATTTGAGCAAAACTTCAAAAGGATCAAGTTCTTTGAGCTGATTTAAGTCCTCTTCCTCTAATAGCAATTCTGAAGTAACAACCTCCCAAAACTCTTCCTTATCTTTTTGTGACACTAAAGATGAAGTATCAATGCCTCTTTTTTGTAAATCTAAAATAATTCCAATAAGCTCTTCTTCGTTCTCAGACCTCAACAATACCTCATGAATTGTATCATCAACAATTTTATCTTCAGGGCTTCTAGAAAATTCAGGGAATAAAGATTTTGATATGGATGAAGTACCTGGTATATCAGAAAATCTTTGCCTGCTCCTTGAGATAATGTTGGGATTATCCACAGGACTAGGTGGATTTGGGTCAGGATTACTCCTTGTATATCTTCCTCTCGAAGCCACCTTTTTAACTTTAATATTTAATGGAGTCACCAAGGTAGAATGCAGCCTCGAAAACCTTCTGAGCTCCTGCAACCTTCAGAATTTCAGCTTCATAATTTCGGGAATGAGTAATCTTCAGGCTCCCGGCAGACGCACCAAAATGTTATCTCAAAATCAAGCCCTGGAAGGCTGCAAACCAGGAAGAATTCAAGTAACTGTTTCAAACCAATCTTTTGACTAAGGCTTAGCCTCCTTAGCCTGAGAGGGCTCTCTCAAAGGGTTATTGATTTTGATTAAAAATAAGATGGCTAACTCTTGTGAAATAATAGTGACAAATATGAAGGCTGGACAAACATTAAACAAGTTTCCATTGGGACTATGGAGTCAACCACACCTCAGTAAACAATGATACTGCCTTTACATAGAAGTCAGGGCATTTAGCATTTGGATGTTCAGAACACAACTCATATAAAACCACAGTTCATAAATGCACACAGGAAATCAGAGCACAATCAGTGAATTCTGAGTGATTACACATCTATGCAACTGTAAAAGACATTAAGGAAAGAATAAAATCACACATTCTGAACATGGAAATCCTTCATGAATCCTGACAAGAAAAGCAGCCAAATTATATTACTGAAACTCTGTCTTTACATAAGCCAAACAATACTCTCTTATAAAATTTCCAACCCTCATTACATTGTTGTTTCAGCTATATATAGAATGCTTATTCTAACTAATTCGAGTTTCCTCCTCCAGCATGAGGGGAATTCGATAACTACCTCTAATGACACCTATCAGCTATTTAACCAACTAATAAATACAATAAAGTGCTGACTTGAGTTCTTAAAGAGTTCTAAATTAACTATAACTCTAACTCCATTTTCCATGCATAATGGCTTCTCCTTGTTCTTTGACACCTGGTCTTCTTTTGATTTGGCTGAGCTGGATGTTTAATACTCCATATTGACCTTGAACACTGAATCTTTTAACTGCTCAGAAGTATTAGGAGATTTCCCTTGCTTCTCGGCTCCAGTTTTCCTCAAAATGCTCGAATGTACGTAAACATGTCTTCTAGCCTTTAATAACCCAAAATATGGAACACTGCCACGTTCTTGATGTGTTGTAAGCTACATCGATGGACATGTGTGCAGGAAAAAGTTCCTTGTATGCAAATCATTTGATACTTCTTGAACGGTGATAAAGGGACTTTACAACAGAAATTTAAACTTGGGTTAAAATATTCCACCTTTTTAAACATACACCTGTCTTGATCTGAATGACTATTGTAGCTCCATCTGATGTCTTGCATACCCTTTAGGTGTCTCCCTTTCAAAATTCCCGCTCATAATACAAAACTGCCTGTCTGCATTAAAATCATCACCTACAGCAGTTTCGTAGCGCGCTACGAAACTGCTGAATTATTTGAAACAGCTTGCCTTTGACCCGAGATCTTTATCACCCAAACATTTGATTGCCAAAAACTCCCTTCGACTTTTCATATGTATAACAGGGATTTACATTTCTTCTGAACAAAAAGACTAAGCAAATTTGACAAAATTTGGAACAAAACCTTTCTTGAAAAGAAAATTCATTTAGAAGGTAACTGGCCTAGCTGTGCCTTCAGGTCTTCAATTTTCTTCTTCATAGCTTTATTCCCAGCTCTTAGTTGCATATTTATCCTTCTAATGTACTTGGCCTCTTTGATTGCTGGTACTGTCCATGTGTGAAATTGTGCATGGCCATCAACTACTGAATTCAACTGGTTTTCTAGGGTTTCACTCCCTTTCCACACAGCTTTACGATAATTTGCATACACGACTGCATGTTCTCTAGCAGCTTTCTTCAATTTGGCAATCTCATATTTAGCTGCTTCTAATTGGCTTTTTATGGCTGCTATATTATCTCCTTGAGATGTGATGACTGTTCTGCTTGTGTCTTTTTGCCTAACTTTCCCGGTTTCCTCTGTTCTTGGCAGTGCTTCCTTTTCTTGCTGGAACTTCCTTGTAATGGGTCTTCAGGGTTTAAAAATAAATTCTTCACCTGGCTCATCGAATTTAAGCCTTTTTGAGGCCTTAGACTTCTTGGTACCTTCTTGCGGTGACTGTGTCAAATCAATTTGGACTGGTTCAGATTGCTCGAATTCAATGGCCTGTAATAAGTCATTCAAACTTGCCTTAGACACCGGGCTCTCTTCAACGGCTATGGCTTTACCTTTATCTTTATTTATCTGGCTTCTTGTCCTTACCCTTGAGACTGCTTCAGATCTGCTTGTTTCAGGTATAGTCTTCTTATCATGAGTTTTTCCCTTTGTTGATTGCTGAGGTTGATCTTGAATGATTAGTGGCTTCACTGGTTTTCTTAGCTGTGACTTGGTTTGCTTTTTAGCTCTTGCTTCTTTTTGAAGCTCAGCTATTGTGAATTCTCTGGCTGGTTGTGGAGTAAGGCCAGTCTTGCTTTGGAATCCAGCCATGTAAATAAACGAATTCCAGTCTCTGCCTATCTTTTGGAGGCCATCTAAAACTAGCAACTTGATCAAACCATGATGAAACAAAGAGGTTTCACAGTCCTCTTTCCTCAGTTTCACCTTATCACACATCTTACTCAAACTGCGAAACAAATAAAAAGGAATGTCTATGGAGACTTTCCCAGTGAAATGCAAAAGCAGTTTGAAATGGTAAGAATAAACCTTATTGTACCTTCCTTCACAGGTCAAATATTTCTGTATGCAGGTGAGAAGAAGAGCATAATATTCCTTGACATAATTTCTACGCACTGCTTTTGTTAAGTCTTCGTTTACATATGCATCCTTTAAAAACTCCTTACAAGGATTCATATCAAACTTAAAATTTTTAAACCATTCTTCCCGTCCTCTTGGGATCTCTTTCACAGCAGATATTGCTTCTGGAGAAACCTGTACTTCTAGCATAGCTACCTTTGAATTTAAACCAGTGAAGTTTAGCGCAAATTCTTTAGTTACCTGCGCATGTCCTCCTTGTAGCTTTTTGCAAAAGTTCCAGCACTCGGCATCTTTGAATGCTTTCTTCACGCCTTCATCCCTCAACGCTATGTCCAGGCCCTCAGGTTCAGTCCTCTGGCATTTACCGGATCTGTGCTCTTTTTTCTCCATTTTTCCTTCGAGATCTTCACACACAAAGTCTAACAGCTCCGGTTGAAATGGTGATTCAGCTCTTTTTTAATTCAGCCTCGCTTGTAATCAGGCTCGCTTGAAATCAGCCTCGCTTGAAATTCAAATTCTTTCATTAAAATGCTTCAATACATAATCAGGCAGATTTGTCACTCATGCAGCACTCACGACCATCATTAAGGTCTACGCACGGTGAAATCTCTTGGGAATTATATTTCTGTGCCTATCAACAGATCTATTGGTGGGGTAGTGGCAAATGAGCGTTCAGACGTGATACGAGAGGTACATAAACTGACATGAGTGGACACAACTGGTGACTCACCTAACGGACTTGACATTTCAGGAAAGATCCGCTGTGAAATGCACGAATCCATGATTTTGCAACGCTGTTAGTTTTAAATTCTAATGATGCGCTGCGAAACGGCCTAATCATGACGCGCTGTGAAATTGCTTAACCATAATTGCGCTGCGAAACTGGCAAATAGGATTACGCTGCGAAATCACTAAAAGACATGGTGACTCGGATAAGACAAGACATGACTATGGAACAATGATGGGTGGAGGAGAAACAATAGGAGTCGAGTATGGTTTGAGTTAAAAAACTTTAAAACTTCAAATCCTAAGTGAGGAAAAAATAAAATGAAATCAACTTAACACAGACCTCGGACTAGGACAGACAATTATATGCATCAAATTTTTAGTTCTAAGTGATAAGAGAAGTTATGTTTAGTTTAGGGTTTTTTTCCCAAGAAGGAAACCCCTCACTAAATATGAGGGAATTGTATTGCGTCTATGTAGATCTATATTCTGAGTGATAATGAGAGAGGAGATTGTGTGAGAGCAAAGAGGGAATTATAGCGGATCTGTTGTAGGTTGTATCTCTTTAGTTTGTTGGATAATATAAAAGGAAGGATTGGCTAGTTTTGCATGGGCATAGCCCAAATTGGGTGAACCACGTATATTTGTGTCTCTCTTGTTTTATGTGTTTTCTATGTTTACATTTCTGCAATATATTTTATGTGTTCCATTGCTTTGTAATATATAATTTTCTAACACATTACAATCGGGTCATTGGACATTTCAGGGTAGAGAAAATAGTGGCAATACTGCAAAAGTATTTTAATTGACTAAACCTTCATCAAGATGTTGGGAGGTACATGAAATCCTCCACTGCAAAGCCTATATATTACTCCTCTTCCTACTCCCAGTCGACATTGGGAATCCATCTCCATGTATTACATGTCAGGCCTCCATTCTACTAAGCACGACAAAGTTTATGTTTTCATGGTCATCGACAAATTCTCTAAGATGGCCATTATGGCGGCCTACAAGAAGAGTATCAAAATAGAGGCCACTACTAAGATCTTCTTTGAGCGAGTGTGGGTACACTTTGGGATCCCACAATCCATTGTCTCAGACCGGGACAGAAGATTCCTAAGTGCATTTTGGTCAAGTCTCTGGTCGATATTGGATACAAAACTTACTAAGTCCATGACTTTCCATCCCTAAACTAATGGCCAAATAAAGGCCGTCAACAGGATGATCATACACATTATGCACGTGTACAACTCTAAGAATCCACGCATATCGGATGAAAGCCTACGCTATGATCAACACGGCTACAATAGAGCTCTTCTCATCTCAACGGACCATAGCCCCTTTCAGGTAGGGCTGAGATTGATGGGCCTCTAAATTAGACATAAATTAAGGCCCGTGCCTCTAAATTAAACATAAATTAAGGCCCATATGACCATCCTTCAGCACATTAAACCTCTCTTCTTTCATTAGATAATGTATTTTTTAATTTAATATGTTCATTAGGAAGGTTAATGAATAATTGCATATTTGTGCCTAATATTATTTATTTTTGTGGAATATTATGAGAATATTGGGCAGATTATGAAGATTTGGAGGAAGAGATAATTTAAGGTCTTTCTCCCTAATATAGGAGGATAAATATTGAATAATAAACCAACAATATATTATGGAATTATGGAATTGTGGAGCTCCAATGATTGAGAAAATCTAGGAATTTGTTCCCATACATTTAATGCAGATTCCTAGTATTGTGAACCAGATCCACTAATCAAGGGACTTTGGTGGGGAAAGCTTCCTCCTTTCATGGGGAATTATTCCTAATAATTTTGTATAAGTAACAAGTTGAATTTTCCTCTAGAGGTGGATTTTTATTAGTCTTCTTGGGGAGAGAACTCGTATTTTTACAGCTCCATTGTAATTTCTTGCAGGGATGTAATTGTATTGATGGAAATAATGAATATTTGTGACATGTTCAACTTCTAGATCTTGGTATCCTTCATAGGACTCTAATTTTCCTTGGGCTTGGCCATCCCAGGATCCTTAGAGCCCTTTTGTATCATTTTCTTTTCTTCTTTTCACTGCTTATTCACATGCATCTCTTGTTCTTGTTTCTTCCTATTTTTGCATTTAGTATTAATGATTTCTTGTTGTAGAATTGGGTTAAATGGTTGATGTAATTTATTTTGCAAGATAAAAAGCACCATTTCATCCTTGGAAAATATTTGGAAGGTCATAGTAATCATTGAGCTACTTGGATTAGTTTTCTTATTCCCAAATCTAGATTTTTGTAACTCCTTTGTGGCAAAGAACAATAAATTTATGCTATTTTTTAGATCATGATAATGAGATTAAATCAAGTTGTTTCCACTTTGTATTAGATCATAAAAAAACTCTAGTTAATAAAAGAAATTACCCCATTTCATTTTCACTTGATTAGGTTGGGAATCTGATAGATTTACTATCTCACTAGTTCTTGAATTTTTAGATTTTAGACTAGTAATTTTCTACTATTTTTTAGCATGGTTTAACGGATGTATTTTTGAGTTATTCCACTTGGAATGGAGACATAAGACATCCTATTCAATAACATAATTTATCCCATCCAATTTGGATTTGATTTTTTGGGTTATTCAATGAATTATAACTTCCTGTAGTAAATCTGTAACGTCCTATAGTTTTCTGTAGCGGCCTTCCAACATGCATCTACTTGCCCAGATTCGCTCAAGAAGATTGGTTTTGGTCCCTTAGGATTGAATCATGACCCCTAGAATTTAAATCAATTATTATGGAATACTAAAGACAGCTTAGGATTTTCCTTTTTACCCATGCAAAACATTTCAACAATTTGTGCTAATGGACAGATTTATGGATTGGATAATACAATAATGTTTTTCTTGATTTCCACCTCCAAGGAACTCTATTAATGGATCTAAACTCTTTGAAATGTAATGGTTTACATTTAGTTCATGATATTTATGCAATTAGAATAGGTTCATTTCCTTGTACGTTCTTTCTTGCAATAGGTTAAGGTTTCCATTTCGAGCATTTCATTTTCTGCAATTAGTTTAGGATTTGACTTCACTACATGCACTCAATTACATCATGACAGCAAAAGAAGGATGCATTTTATGTTGCACATATAGTGCCGATACCTCTTAAGTCTGTATGAACCCCAGGTTGATAATTAAAGTTGGTTGCCTTGGGAGTTGCAACATTCTTGTTGCAATACTGAGGAAATAAGAGCCACATCACCATTCACTTTTGTAGGTAGAAGAAGAAGAGATGGCAAAGAATGTAGAATAAATAGATGGAGATGATGACAATGAGGAAGATCCTCTCAGATTTCCCATTTGAGATACTGATGGTAGTGTGCACATGAAGAACATCTCTTCATTTTTTCTTCCAAAATTTCACGGTCTAATGTCAGAGGATCCAGAAACCTTTCTCTTTGAATTTGAAATCCTTTGTAGATCTTATTGTTACTTATGAAACACCCAAAAATTGAGATTGTTTCTAGTGACATTGAAGGATAGATCTCTTAAATGGTTCATGATGTTAATTACTAATTCAATAAGATCATGGAAATATATGCAAAATATAATTTTAGAAGATTATAAAGATCATGATCTTAAAGAAGAAATATTTAGAACGAATCAAAAAGAAATGAGAGCATTGAGGATTTAATAGAGAGGTTCATGTATAGTGTTAAGAGGGTGAAATTACATCATTTAGGATATGACACACTAAAAACCTTCTTACTTATAACAATTAGGGATGAGTGGATTGATATTCTTTATCTCATGAATAAAGGTGATGTATACCAACTATCATTTGAAGAAATTTGTGAAACATGAAAACACATATCAAGAGGAAGGGAAAAAGTAAATCAACATCAAGATCGGCAAGTCAAGCTAAACTAGGAAATTTTCTTGATAACTTTAAAATAGAAATTCTTAGCAATCTAAGTGAACACGTATAAATGTTAAGAATAAAAAATGAGCAAAAAGAAGATGTTGATATTTGTGTTGTCTGTACAGAATCATATGATTTTAAATATTTCCCCTCATTACCAAGGTTGAAGGAATTTTACCAAGAGGAAAATGGAGAAAGTCAATCACCGAAGCAGCTATGTTATATAGCTCCAAGATGACCATGGCAGCCTAGTCAACCTAGTATGATGCAAGATCCTAATTCACAATTTCAAGGTTATGCATATCCACCTCAAAGTAATTGGAACACACCCTTTCCTTGGCAACATTGGCCATTTACCCAAAACCAATCTTAGCAACAAGGTTGCAAAGGAACTTATGGGAGCCATCCACAATATCCTCAATATATTCCTCAATATCTTCCATATGCAACTCCATGTTATCCCTACCATCCACCTCCACCACAACCGCAAGCCCAACCACATCCATCCCAAACATATACTCCCACTCAACTACCTATACCACAATTTCCAAACCCGCACATTGAAGTAGCTTAGCCCACTTACAATGCTGAGGCACAACACTTCCAAACATCTCCTCTTGAGTTAAATACTATTCACCATAGCTCAGGAAGAGTATTGCAAAAAAGTGATTCTCTTGATATCATTGAAGGACCAGATCCAGAAGAAGAAGATTCAAATGAGAATAATAAAGGATCATGGGTTGCATTTGATGAAGAGAAGACAACAAAATCAGAGATTGAGAAAGTTCCCTCATGGTTACCATCAAATCCTCCATGTGTTCAAGAGAACAATCAATAAAAGGATGAATATTTAAAGGTCATGGAAGAAGAAGACATCAAAGTTGATCCAACTAAGCAAGTGGATAGGGGGCATCACAACTATATTGAAATATGGTTCCAGACAGTCACTAAGTTGCATCAACACTCTCTTCTTCAGCTCTGGTTGATATCATCAAAGTTAAATCATTTTATCTCTTAAATTTAGATACATGTCAAAGCATATATTTCAAGCCTACACATCAATTTATTTGTCATGTTGATGTGCACATGGCTCCATTGGAAGTATTCTTATACTTGAAAGTGATTTTGTTTTTCAAGTAGAGTAGGGTAAAAAAATAAAAATAAAAATAAAATGAAGAATGAAAAATAAGAAGAAAAAAAATAAAAATCTCAAGTGAAAACCTCCTTTGAGGTGCCTGAGATTGGCTTGTTGATTGAAAACCTCCATGAGTTGGTAAATGGGTTGGGAAGAAAAGTTAAATTAAAGGTTGGGCAGAGGTTTGGTCAAGTGGCCGACGGCTAGCCCCCACCATGGTCACCATGCCCATATGGACCAGGGACCAATGCGTAGCCCCGAAGCCCCCAAAATTAACTATATTCCATGCGACAATAGCACTGAGACCAAGGGCCAATATGAAGGGACCTAGACTGCGAGGTTAGACCCAGGTCATGTGGAGTGCCCATGTGACCACTGACACGCACAGGAGTTAATGGAGAAATTAATGGTCCCACAAGTTGTGCTAGAATTGTGCTAGTTTGTTGCCGTGTTAGCGAAAAATGGAGGGAAATTGTAGGACAGTTAGCTGAACTTGGCGAATTTGTGGGTCAAGTAGCCGCAAAACTTGGGAAGCTCACAAATTTCTTAGTTTTTTATTGTTTTGGGAGAAAAAAGAGGCTACACAGGGGTTCTTTATAGCTTTGAAGCTATTGGCATAGGTTTTGAATCCATTTGAGCATTGTAAGTCATTTTAATTACCATTGCTTTATCATAATGAAAGAGAGCCAAGCATTGGAAGTTGGACCAAGAGATGTAGCCCAAGAGGGGTGAACTCCTTCATCACTTGTTCTTTTGTGGTTATATTATGGTTTTATTCTCTACAATTTTCTGCAATTTATGAGTTAGATTCATGTTTTAATATTTGTATGAATTCAACTTGAAGATTCATAAAAACTCATTTTATTAACTTGCAATTTACATAATCCTTAAGCACATACATATACAGATCAAATTTTCAGCTTTATATGGAAGTGTTTCTAATCATATTTAGGACCTAGGAGGTGTTCATTGGAATACGATGCAAAAGAGTAGATGAAGCCTTAATACATATGCACCCTGGACATTGTCTTTTATTCCCATTCAAATTGAATCTCCTCTCCGCATGCATAGAACAAGCCCTAAGAAATTGTTGTCTGTATGTGGACAATATGGAAGCTTAGTTTGGATAAGGAACCCAGAAATCCCACTGCTGAATTAGTACTCATGGCCTTTGAAATTTTCCATGGCATATATCCCTTCGAGAATTCCATTATCATAAAGGAACTTTTATGAGGACATTCAAGACAAGCCTCTTCCATTAGGTGATCTGCTTAAAACACATATGTAACCAGAATCACTTTTACAAATTTAGCCTTTAAAACACTCTTTATGCTTTAATTAAGAATTTAAAATATAATAAGTTATTCCTTTTAAAAAGCACCACAACCTCAACAAATATTCTTAAACCATTTGAAAAGTTCACTTTTTCTTTGGCACCTAACTAATAAGCACTCTAGTACTCAAAACCTCAGAAGCTTGTAACTCTTTAAAGTTTAATTCAGAAAGCTTCCAAGCACGCGGGTGTCTGGGCTCCACATAATCACAATTCTCTAACGATGGTAATATAAGGTTTGGACCACAATCCCACTCATATAATATTATAATATTTCTTTATGGGTACAAGGCCACACTTCCACTTATATAATACAACTGAACTATTCTATTAGTGGTAGCCACACTCTACTCTGTTTTCTTGCCAATCGAGAGGCCCATACCATTTTCCTAATTCAATTCATAATGTCTTAGGGCATCTTGGATTTCAATTACTCCTCTCTCCTCTATGCAGCTTGCACCTCTAATACTCGGAAATTTATTTTATTTATTTCCAGGCTCTTCCCCTTACAAGCTATCAATTATCTCTCACTCCTCTACTCCCCGCAAGCCTAGAAGCACAACTAATTTATAAAATTCCAATTTTAACTTTCTTTTGGACACTTTACACAAATTATTTGACATGGAACCACTAGTACAAAATGATGAAATTAGTGAATAGGTAACTAAAAAAGTTAGTCACCACAACTTTTCGAAGTGAAATACTACAAAAAAAATAGCAATATTAAGATATCCAACTAAGAACAACTAACATAAGTGAATAATTTAGTATTGAGTTAAAATATATGACTAGATAATAATTAATACTACTAAAAATGACTAACGTGAATGACTAATTTAGTCTAGGAACAAAAATATGACTACCTAACAAGAACTACAATAATACAAATTCGTTGTCCATGATAGTCATTTTAATTATGTCACTTCAACAATCTAAACTTGCAAGTGATAGGGGATTGAAAGGTTGTTATATATTGTATGAAAGGTTATACTTCCTTATACAAATCTTTATTGGATCCAAGGATGATTAGAATTATGGAACTTATTAGAGTATTTAGGGTTATATCCTTTAATCGCGTTCACAAGGAATTAAATTCAAAGGTTGATAAAATATCGAAAATGGGAGTGGGCTAACACCTCCTTTTGCAACATGACATGACCACCTATATATGTTGCAACAACCTTTCCAACTTATTTAGTGGGTTGCGCTTCTATTTCACATTTCTTCTTCGTCATGCAAAGTGGTAGTGCCAATGAGAGGGTATGAACTTTGATCAAGGAATGTTCACTTAGTACCACTATGAACACAATGAAACCCCCATTCTCTTTTATGAAACAAGAAACATAATAACACAAAATAGTTTTCTTAATTATTTTAAAGCCTAGATCCATCTTAACTCTAGATATATGAAGCGCCGAGAGGGATCAAATCGCTCAAGGTGGAAACGTCATTTTTTTAGTGCAAAGCTTGAGGAAAGGTTTGCACCTCGAGAGATTTGATCCCTCTCAACACTTGACAGATATAGAGCTAAGATGGATCTAGGTTGGTTTTAGTCATGTGTGGCCAAGGAAAATCTATCGAACATATGATTAATTTTATCAATAATATGTAAATACATCTAATATTAATAGAGTAATATCCAATATGCTAAATATGCTTGATATTAATGTTGTCATTTTAATTTTAAATTTTCTTAGGTAGATTATTATGTTGAGATGATAAATATTGTTAATAATTTTAATGATGAAAAATGATGAAATAAAATTTTTGAATGCAAAGTGACAATGTAATAGCGTTGAATGATAGAAAATGTGAAATAAGAATGCAATTAATTACACATCGTATTCATTTTGATCAATCTCAAACTATTTTCTTATAATATTCTTATTTTCACCCTTGTTAATTTTCACTTTTCATATCAATTATATGAAAAGGGTAGTTGAAATCATAAAACATTTAAATCTTTAGCTCGAGCTATTGTAGTAAACATCATACCTTGTCTCTCTTTCTCTCCAATATTAATAAATTGAATTACTATAACACAAAAATCAATGTACATTGCCAATAATGTTTTGTGCTTAAAATGAAATCAATGCACATTCGTAATCCAATCACTTTGAAATTAATATACCATCATGCATCCAATTACATCAAATCAGAAATCAACATCTACACTGAATTCAATGCATCCGATGCAAGAAATCAGATAATAAACTTTTACACTGAAATCAACGCATCTAATGCAAACAATTAAATAGGATTATAAATCAACATCTACACTCAAATCAATGCACCTAGTGCAAGCAATAAAATATCATTATAAATCAACATATACATTAAAATCAATGGATCTAATGAAAGCAATCAAATAGGATTAGAAATCATCTTCTACACTGAAATCAGTGCATCTAGTGCAAGAAATATTCTTGCCTCTCTCCTCCATCCATATATATCTATATGTCCCTCCATCTCTCCACTGTCTCTCTATCTCAGCCCCCCAAACACACATGCTCTCTCACTCCATATTTATCAATCTCTTTGTCCCTCCCTCCCTCTCTCCATCTCTCTCTTCTTCGCTCTCTTTTCCTTCCATCGATATCTCTATCTCCCTTTGTCTCTTTAGATCACCCCCGGAAACATACACTCTTTTTCTCTAATCTATCTATATATCCCTCTATCCTCCTCTCCCTCTATCTCTCTATCTCTTCCCCTTCTCTCCCTCTCCCTCACTTATCTCTCTCTTTCCTCCTACTCTTCTCTCTCACTCTCTTTCCATCTTCCTTATCACTCCCTCTATCTCTCCCCACCTTTCTCTCTCTATGAATTTTTTCTTACCTTCTATTGATGGGCTGGAATTTATCACCAACAGTTAAGGGGATCTCTCTAGTGCAGGTTCTCAACTAGAGCTTACACTGAGTGTGTTGGAGATCCCTTCCGGTATGTAGGCCCGACTGCCATTCAGTTTTGTGGAGCTAGCTTCAGACAGAGGTGTGATATAAACTTAATAGAATGTATGAGCTTTAATAAACACAAGAGAATAATTGACAAATATCCTGTACCATATATATACCATGAATAGCAAAAGGTAAACCACACAATCTCACATAAAGTTACTGTTAGCAGGACTTTAGATCATACTTGTGCATACTAGATAAATAATGCTTAACGATTGCAAAATCAGTTTACAACAATCAACCATTTATCAGCGTACATAACTGTGCAGTCAAAAAAATAGATTATACTAATACCTAAAGAAATAGTTCATTGGCATGAGTATAGAGTGAGTAAACCAAATACCATTCATACATAGCAAAATGAGATTTGGACTACGAAACATCATGTGGGGAAACTGCACATCAAATAGCTTTTGGGAACATTCGATTCGTCAAGTGAAAACAAAATACTCATGGCACAAGCACATAGATATTTGAAGAATTCAATAGTGAAAATGTATAATTGACTCTTGTATTGACTAGAAGGACAAAAATTTTCGGAAGAAAAATGTCTATGAATCTCCAAAATAGTCCTCAACAAAAAGCCCTTACAAATGAGGCGTGAGGTTACATTTATAGGATGAGAGAGACCTTTGGTCTACTCTTGACTCTTGGACTTCCTAGTGACCTTTCACCAACCAAATGACTCTTGGCATTCTATGTGACCTTTCGCATTCATAGAGTATTCTGTGCTATCATAGTACACAAAAGAAAAATGACTATTATCCTAGTTGACTAATCTGCAGATGCCGAGTTCCACAATGTTGAGCCCAAACTTTTCTGCCAGGTAAGTGCGCCATATGTTGTATTCCGTTGCGATGGGAGATATTTGTGGCTAGACTTCATCATGTCGGTGTAATCACTACAGTGCGTCCGAGATAAGGGTATTTCACTTGGCACGTATATGATTGTTCAAGGTACCCAACATGGTGTAGAGCCTCACTGGTTCTATGATGTAATGCTTGATATTTTCTCTTGAGATTGGCATATCTCCTGTGCGGGCGACTTGTCTATATGTCTCCATCAATGCTTGCACCTCATTGTTGATCTCCTCCTGATTTATTACATGTCCAATTTCTCCTATAGATCGGGACCCATGCAGTTGGATCATTGATTCCAGACTGCTGAACAATTTTCTATAGGAAGCCAACACCATCTTTGCATCTATAGCCAATTTTTCTTTGGACTACACTATGATACGAAGCTTGACCTTGGTATTCTGCATAGAAATCCAATCTTTCCTGGGAACTACTATCGGGGCTTTGGGGTACTTTTCAGACCACTCATGTATTTTATCCAAGGCGGTCATGGGCTCTTTGAGCACGGAAAACCTTTATTCTGAGTGAGTTTGAATGGTCACTATGGGAGCTATAGTGTGGTGCAGGTTTTCCATTTCTTCATACACTACTGCCATAGTTTGCCCCATGATCTTTGTTTCTGATGCGACTACTACTTGGAAATCAGTTGATCCTGTATGTAATAAGTGGAGTGTCACATTTTACTCCTCCATATTTCTCTTCCCTTGTTCTACAACGCTGGCCCTTTACTCGGATGTGTATAACATGTTTTGCAAATCTATAATCTTCTTACTCATTCGGGCTACATTGTGTTCTATGGTAGCCACGAATGTTGTACTGGCGGAGGTGATCATTTGAGGTTTTGATGTGATATTTGGAATGATATCCATTTCTGTAGTTACCAACAATGGGTCAACTAGGTTTCGGCTATAGGATCTCTTCCTCTGCTGTATCTTCATCTTGATCTTCTGAGACGCCTAGCTATTGGAGGGGTAGGTTTCCACTAGTGACGGGAGTAATGGGAGGTACATCCAAAGGAGGAAGCTCACTTTGCCCTGAGCTTGAATCAACCACCCTGCTCATCTCTCCTTATTCATTTACTACAACTTCCTTCTCCCTGTTTTCCCTGAGCTCCTCCTCCTGTTACCTCTTTTCTCTTTCTACTAGTGCCTGTTGCCTTTCTAGATCTTCCTCCATGTTCTTCAATTCCTATTCTAATCTTTGTTGTTCCTCTTGTTTTTACCTCACAGATTCTTCTGCTTGTCTCTTCCTTTCGGCATCTTCTTCCTTCTTTCTCTCTATCTCATCCTGTGCTCTCTTTTCTTCTTCATGTCGCCTTTGTTCATCTTCTTTATTTTTCTTCTCTATCTCATCCTGGGTTTGGTCACCAGATTCTTGCAATTGTTTGTTTTCTAGTTCCCTTCACCTCTTTAGCTCTCGCTTCTTTCTTGCCAGTTTGACATTTCTTTTTTTGAGTGTAACTTCCTCTTCCTCACTATCATTTAGAGGGTATTCCACCTCTTTTCCTTTTTGCTTCCCTGATGCCTCTAATCCCTTCAGTGTTCTTTCTCTAAGGCTTACATCATCCTAGAAATCATTAAGGAGCACATCTTCTATGGCTTGCTACTCACTAGGGCTGATCTCCCTTGTGGAGTTATACCAGTTCATTATTCTGTCCTCGAGATCCTTCCTAGTGTCGGAATAAGACCAACTGGATTTCACCTTTTCATAGTGGGTAGCTACGACCTTCTCGGGGTCATACATTCTGTAATTCATGGTCACAAAATGGCTCCCCTCCGGTTCTTCAGCTTCCACTTCCACCTGTTTGAAGTTTTTCACTACGTACGCTCTAATAATGAGAAGGAAATGCAGCCAAGGTTTCTTCTTACCTTTGTTCAACACCTTTGAGAAACCTTGTGTCTTTTGGTAGCAGACCTCTCATAGAAGAGTCCTATCTGTGATGAACTTGGGCAAACCGTGAGGATCTTTATGAGTACCAAAAACCCTGACGATAGTTCCTTCATCGATAGGGAACCAATGAGCTACTTTAGCCACGGTCGTCATGTCTCTATTTGACATGCGAGTTGGATCTTCCCTGAAAAGCACTTGGTATAATGGGATGATAAATGTTTTAGATATTATATTCAATATGGATCTATAGGCTATGTCCCAAAAGACTTTGTAATGGTAGTGGACGAGTTTGGTTTGGATACTGATGAGTCCCAATTGCAGCTCTAGTGCTCAAAGTGGTACCTCGAACAGACAACATCTAGGAGGTATGAAGACATATAGAATTTTGGAGGTTTCTCGAGGGGTGGGCTTTCAGTTGCGGCTATGTTGATCCTCAAGGATGATGATAGGATGCTCGCCCAATTAAAAATAATTCCCTGAGTTGCAAAAACATACATGAGTGGGACCCACTTGCCATAAAATACATCACGGTTTCCCTTGCCATAGAGTCAGCACATCATTGCAACAATTAACTGATATACTCTCGGTAGCCATTCTGTCATGTAGACCTGGTCTGTCCTGACTCGTAATTTTGCAGGTTCTTGCCACGTATCCCTCAAGATGTCTTTTGTTAGGGTACTTAATATGGCGAGCCACTTGGTGTTAAAAATCTGCTGCTTCTTAGGTAATTTGTTGTAGGCACTGATGTTTGTCGAAGTAATGGTGGTTATAGGTGCTCCATCATGACCCCTAATCATCCAGTCATGTGTGCTTGTACACTACAAGACCCATTCGATGATCTCAGTGCATGAGAATACTGGTGGATGAGCCACTACTTTATGTAATCTTGACCTTTTGACATTGACATATACTTGGAATTCTTCCTGTGTTTCCAGGATATCCCTCTTAGCAAATTCTTCATAGATCTCAAACCAAGAGAGCCTGCTGGTTTTATTTATGTTGCAATATGTGTCTATAAAGATAAGTGGTTGTTCGTCTAGATTGGTTTGCGTTGCCCCGCTTCCTAAGGTGCCTTGAGTTGTTTTAGTAGCCAGGTGACCCATATCATCTTTAAAAGAAGAAATGGATATGCACTTGAGCTCAATGTCATCTCGCATGTCAAAAACACAATCCCATGATGAGAGAGAGTGGATGAAAATATTTAAAAACACAATTAAAGGGAAAATTAGCCGGTGAAAGGAGGGTTACAGGGATGAGTGAGTCACCTGGTATCCAATGTTAAAAAACTTACTGCACGACTGAGGTCAATGGTCGGTCGCGATGCACAAAATTAGGTTGTGGATCACATAGCGGGTGGTGATCATAGGTCGCAATGGTAGGAGGTCGTGGGGAATAGGAGTTGCGAAGTCACAGAGTCGCTAAGTTGCAAGGGGAAGGCTATCGCAGCTACGAGATGTTAAACTATGACTCAGATTGGCTTAGAGAAGGCCCTGAATGACTTCAGGAGACTGGGGTCACTTTCAGAAGGATGGAGCTTCAATTTCTTGATCTAATGAGGGGGTTCAAATGCAAGGCAAACTTGAAACTTTGAGTGGATGAACGAGGAAAGGCTAGGGTAATTATGAAGCACAATCGGAAAGGAAAGCTAAGTAAAGGGATAAAACTAAGGGCAGGAGGTAAGCCAGAGGTCAGGAGGTGCAGTTAGTGACATTTGGAAAAAAATAATCATTACAGGAGGGAGGACTGTTACCTATCGGAGTCGAACGCGCACAAGAAGTCAGGATGGAGGGATTTCTGGCCTCCAGTGCGATAAACAAAGCCTTGCCAAATGCAACCATGGTGGCCTCCTATTTATAAAATCATCACACGTGCGAACATCGTGAGGGTCAGGAGTGCGGATATTGTGACCTTGCGACCCACTAGTCGTGAAGTCGCATGAGTCATGAGGTCGGGTTGGAATGTGTGAATAGGCGGTGCAATCTTGCGACTTTGTGATGTTGCGAATTACGGAGTCGCATAGTTGCGTAGTTGCACAAGTGGCTGATGGTAATTGAGGCAACTTTGCGACTCGGAAGATCGTGGGGTCGTAGAATAGTTGAGCAGTTTGAAGTGTGACTATGTGACCTTACGACTCGCGAGTCGTTGTGGTCGCAGGAGTTGTCATGGTCATGGGCACTAGCGATAGTCGCATTCCGACCATGAAACCTAGTCTATCTCATGAACTGGTGACTTGGCTTAACTTAGCCAAAAACTTGGATTTTATTCAGGTTTGCCGACATTGATGAACCTTCAGGCAAGACCCGATGGGGCCAAAGCTTAGGCTTGATGTAGGGGCTCCTAAAATTTAATGGTTACCTAGATTTTCGGAGGTGTTGTCGCAACAACTACAACAATTGGTGATTCCCTGGGAGAACCCAAGATCTCTGATGTTTACGGGCCTCGCTTAAAGGAATTGAGTAAATATCATTTTATTGGGTTGTGGGTCCTACTCATGGTATTTCGGGTCCCCTTTTCAAACTTGGTTAGTTGTCCTGATTGCCTTGACATGATCTTTGCACATGAAATAGGGTGCTACCTCCTGCTACCTTGGGCCCAAAAAGGGAAACTAAAGTTACAACATGATATTTAAGTATTCCCGGTATAATGGTCGTGGTACTCTGGTGTTGCTCCGCTGCCAACGAGCCTGGATAGTACTCCAGTGGAGTCACTACCTAGAAATTGCGAATGTTGCTTTGCTGCCAGTGAGCTTGGTCAGTACCTCGGTGGAGTCATTGCTTCACCTCTTTGCGTAGGAAGAATTTCTTAGTCCTTTAGCCCTTATTATGAAAATGTGTATGGTGCTCATGAGCACTTATTTTGTTTGTGCATATCTGTAGTTATTTAATGAAGGCTTTAAAACCTAGGCGAACGAGGGATCCCGACTTATTTGACTTACAAAGAGGTTGTTTCTAGATTTTTAGAGTCCTTATTGTTTTCTCGGGATATGTGTATACTCATTGCTAGTTTGTTCAGTTTCTCTTTTTTTCCTAGGATTATATGCCTTCAGGTCATCATAAGTCCAAGTGAAGACATTGCGATACTATTGAAATAAACTGATGAAAGCCTGTATTTCCTTTGGGGTGCACTCTATTGCCAAGTTAACATATTTGGGGTCAAACTCGGTACCAAGATTCATTTGCCCATGCAAGAGAGTAGAACTATGCATCCTGGCATTTGGCAGACCTCTGAAATGATTCTAAAGGTCGAACAATTTTTTCCAATGACACCACCCCTTTTGGTAATGTATTTCCTTTCCAGGAATCCACCTCATCTTGTAATGATTTCTTGTGTTCCTCTCCATCAATAGTCGCATCTTTGAATACTTCCACGTTTTCCATGAATTCCAAAATCTTTTGGTCATCATTGAATACACGCAAGGTAGTTATGTTGTCTGGTACTACTAGTTTATTCATAATTTCAATAGAAAAACCATCTCTAAGGGGTGTGAACCTAGCGGCGGCATTAGCTAGAGTATCAACAGCAACATTGTTAAACCTAGGCACATACATGATATTGAAATCTTTAAAAGAATTTACGAGATGCCATACCTCTTGCTGGTAGTTCTTTAGATGCGAATACAAACAATAGATGCTATTGCGTACCTATCTCGTAATGATTTCCAAATCCCCAGTGACTTTTAGACAGTATTCTCTTAAGTCAATAGACTATTTTAGGCCGAGCACCAATGCCTCGTATTCAGCAATGTTGTTGGTACATTGGAATTCTAACCTGCAAGAGATCAAAAATCTATCTCCTTTGGGATTTAGCAAGATGCATCTAGCCCTTGCTCCATCATGGGTTTTGGAACTGTCATAGTGCAGCGTCAATGTCTCTGTGCTGGGGGAAGGTAAACTTGATGTATGTAAGTTTAAGGAACAAATTGTGTCATCACAACTCGGGGTTTGCATGGGGATTTCAATCTGGGCATCTAGGGAAATGGTTGAGGTCTGAGGCTGATAACACCCGAATGAAGATTCGAGGAGGCATACTCGTAGATCTTGTTGTGCATAACTGATTGGTTCGTTAGAGCTTTCAAGGTTAGTAACAGTATGTTTCATACAAGGCTCACTATTTACCCTGATCTGGTTACTCCTTCCTTTGTAAGGTAGCCATAAGTGAGACCAATTTCTGGCAAAGTAGCCTTGCAACTTGCAAGACCAATCTCTATTGAGAAGAAGACCGTGAGCTTCTGGGATGTCTACAATGATTACGTCAATGCGCTGATGCACTCGGGAATCATAAGATAACCGAATGATGACATTATTTAATTCTCCTACAGCTGGGACTTGAGACCTATCAAGTTGGATAATTTTGGTGTCAGTTTTCTCTAGTTGAATATTCAGTTTCTTTCATACTAACTAGGGCATAATGTTGGTTGATGTGATGGAGTTGACGAGGCAGTTGTTGATGTTGAAATTAAACATTTCAAAGGTTAAGAAGAATGGAGGAGTTAAGCCTGTTGAGTTGGTGTTGGTGGCATTTACTATAGCTTGGAGGTCGACCACAGCTGGGGATCGGCCTACGGGATTTCCCTTGTTTGACATGGCAGGTTTAATAGGGGTGGGGGAGAAAGCGAACGCTTTATCTATTAGCTCATGCTGAGTGGTCAATTTTCACAACTTAAATAATGAAATATTAGCTCCATTTTCTTTAAATCTTCGACAATATTGTAATCTAACTCCACGACTAAATATTCTGGTGTTATGCATGGTGATGCCACGGTGGTCTTAGTAGTAACCCCTTTGAATGCATCTTTAGGCATGGAATAGTTCCTTTTCACATTGGCCAGTGATTGGTTCAAGCATAGATCATCCATTCCTCTGGGTGAGGAGGAAGGTGGTTGACTGGTATCAGTCGGGGGTAAGATCCTATGCAACAAAGCCTTCTTTTTGTCCTCTAGGCAAGGGTCTGATACCACGCATTTAATCCTGAGGTTGTAACTTTTGAGGGGCTTTTGGGGAGCTTCCCCAACAAAATATTCTTGTGTAGTGCACATGTCTCCTCCCTGGAGGATCTCGAAAGTGGACACAACGGATGGGGGAATCCTCACCAAAGGGGGAATCATCTTTTCTCGATTCATCTTTTTCCTCTTCTGCTTCCCTGACGGTCTGGTCTTCTAATAATTGGGTAACAATGGCGGTCATATTATGAAGCCATTGCGGGCAATCTTTTTTGGAGTCTAAGGCGAGGCTGGTGGAAGGTGCAGAAGTTATCTTTGCCTAACTCTTCTACATTGAAGGTTGATCTAGGGTTTTTCAAAACCTTAGGGGGAATATTATCAGTCTTCTAGAAAAAGGGCTCAGTGGACTTGGACCCTCCCGAAGCATCACTCGTTCTTCACTTTAGCTCAGATACTTCGTTGGTGCACTATTTTAGAGATTTGGTTAGTCCTTTGAAATCAAAGGGGTCTTTGTCTTTATCAGTCATTTTACTTGAGAAAGCCTAGCTTTTATTACCGGAGGACTTTGGGTCTTCTCACAACTCGTTCTCCAAGGTACCGATCGAAAGAAGATCCTTTTCGACCTCAAGCACTGCGGCAAAGTTCTCTATGAGAGTGAGCTTTGCTTCACGCTTAATGAATACAACAATGTTTTGTGTCAGGGCCCTTGTGTAATAATCAATCGTGATGGAATCATCAAGGGATACATCCATGGGGAACTTGTTCAGAATAGTGGTGAAACATTGATTAAAATCTTTTACCTTCTCCTTCTTATGGAATTTCAGCGTGCTGAGCTTGGTGAGGAGCATGGAAGGTGTCTTATCTTCTAAAAATTTGTCCAGAAAGGATTTCTGAAACTCGTCCCACGTTCAGATGGAGGTGACAAGTAGCACCCGATACCAAGTGGCCGCTTTATTTTCAAGGGTATGTGGGAATAGGCGACATGCTATGTCATTGAACTAGACCTTCATCATTTGCAAAGCTAAGTAGAAATTGCTAATGTGGTCATCAGTTGACATCCCTCTCTCTGTGTTGAAATTTGGGAGGTGCTTCTAAGAATGCCAAGGAATATCATGAAGGAGGCCTCTAAGGTTTAAAGGGGATTGTGCCATCCAAGCTAGCAATGGGGGACATCGGTTTTCTCTATGGTTGAAAAGGAGGCGGTGATCGTTGCCTTCTGATTCACTATCTATACCTGACTTGTTGCTGGTGCGAGGGGGGTGTCTGGCTTCTCTTCTCGGCACTCTGAGATGTCCTAGGTCTCTTGTGTTTCTCACGTTCCAGTTGTCTCTTAGGTTTCTAAGGAGACGTTGGTTGTTGTAGAAGTTTATGCAGTCTCTAAGGTAGTCCCTAGCTCCTTGTCCCAAGATCACATGAGTGCCCTCGGTGAGAGGTTGATTGTTTACAAGGGTTTCCTCAGTGATTCATCAATTGTTCCCACACACTTCCTCTCTATGCATCCAATTATTCTTTCCAGTAAAGGTATTCTTAGGCTCCCCTTCTTCATCTTCAGGCTAGCTTTCCAACCCTTCAATATATAGTCTTTCGATAACGTCCATGTAGTTATTGAGGGCTAAGCCAATTAACTACGATATGGAGTTAACTAGGATGCCCTAACGCGTATGTTGAAGGTTGGAGGTGTGAGAGTTGGCTAGGGAGTTAGTGGTGGGGATACATCTTAAACCCCTGGCAAATTGGCATGTGATAGGGCACAGAGCCCTGAGCTGTTCATTAGTGACTTCATACATGGGAAGTTCCTCTCCTCTATGGCTGTCTTCAAGGAGGGGAATATGAGGTTCTTCTTGGAGTAGTTTTGTGAAGGGTGGCCCAAAAGGAGGATTATACCTTACCTCAGGGGCCGTGGGAGGCCGAGGATGATTACTTCCTTGATGGGAAGTCTCTATGTGAGGAGGGATTTTACTGTTTTTCATGGCCCTCCTTCTAGTGCCAATTCTGTTGATGGATTGGAATTTATCACTAACAGTCAAGGGGATCTCTCCGGTGTAGGTTCCCAACTAGAGCTTGCACCAAGTGTGCTGGAGATCCCTTCCAGTATGTAGGCCCGACTACCTTTCAGTTTTATGGAGCTAGCTTCGGATAGAGGTGGAATATAAACTTAATATATTATATGAGCTTTACTAAACACAAGAGAATAATTGAAAAATATCTTGTACCATATATATACCATGAATAGAAAAAGGTAAACCACACAATCTCACAAAAAGTTACTATTAGCAGGACTTTAGATCAGACTTGGGCATACTAGACAAATAATGCTTAACGATTGCAAAATTAGTTTACAACTATCAGCCATTTATCAACGTACATAACTGTGCAGTAAAAAAAAACAAATTATACTAATACGTAAAGAAATAGTTCATTGGCATGAGTATAGAGTGAGTAAACCAAATACCATTCATACGTAGCAAAACCAGATTTGGAATAGAAAACAACATGTGGGGAGACCGCACATCAAATGGATTTTGGGAACATTTGATCTGTCAAGTGAAAAAAAAATACTCATGGCACAAGCACATAGATATTGAAGAATTCAATAGTGAAAATGTGCAATTAACCATTGTATTGACTAGAAGGACAACAATTCTCTCAAGCAAAATGTTTGTGAATCTCCAAAATAGTCCTCAGCAAAAAGCCCTTCCAAATGAGGCGTGAGGATACATTTATAGGATGAGAGAGACCTTTGGTGTACTCTCGACTCTTGGACTTCCTAGTTACCTTTCACCAACCAAATGACTCTTGGAATTCTATGTGACCTTTCACATTCATAGAGTATTATGTGCTATCATAGTACACAAAAGAAAAATAATCGTTATCCTAGTTGACTAATCTATAGATGGCGAGTTTGAGAATGTTGAACCCAAGATTTTCTATTAGGTAAGTGCACCATATGTTCTATTCTGTTGCGATGGGAGACATTTGCGGCTGGCCTTCATCATGTTGGTGTAAGCACTCCAGTGTGTCTGGGATAAGGGTATTTCACTTGGCACGTATATGATTGTTCAAGGTACCCAACTTGGTGTAGAGCCTCACTGGTTCTATGATGTAACACTTGATATTTTCTCTTGACATTAGCATATCTCCTATGCGGGCGACTTGTGTATATGTCTCCACGAATGCTTGTACCTCATTGTTGATCTCCTCCTGATTTCTTACCTGTCCAATTTCTCATATTGAAGGGGACCCATGCAGTTGTATCACTGATTCCAGACTGCTGAGCAATTTTCTTAAGCAAGCCAACACCCTCTATGCATCTTTAGCCAATTTTTCTCTAGACTGCACTCTGATATGAAGCTGGACCCTGGTATTCTGCATAGCAATCCGATATTTCCCGGGAAGTACTGTCGGGGCTTTGGGGTACTTTTCATATCACTCATGTATTTTATCTAAGGTGATCATGGCCTCTTTGAGCGTCGAAACCCTTTCTTTTGAGTGAGTTTGAATGGTCACTATGGGCGCTATAGTGTGGCGCAGTTTTTCCATTTCTTCATACACTACTGCCATAGTCTCCCCCAGGATCTCTATTTCTGATGCCACTGCTTCTTGGAAATTAGCTGATCCTGTATGTAACAAGTGGAGTGTCGTGTTTTCCTCCTCCATATTTATCTTCCCTTGTTTTGAAAAGCTAGCCCTTTGCTCAGATGCGTATAACTTGTTTTTCAAATCTACAATCTTATTACTCATCTCGGCTATGTTGTGTTCTATGGAAACCACGAATGTTGTACTAGTGGAGGTAATCATTTGAGGGTTTGACGTGATATTTGGCATGATATCCATTGTCATAGTTACCGACAATGGGTCAGCTAGGTTTCGGCTACAGGATCTCTTCCTCTCCTGTATAATTTTGAGGTTTACTTCATCAAATGTGATTTTAGTCAAATCTAGAACCTCTTCATCTTGATCTTCTGATATGCCTAGCTCTCGGAGGGGTAGGTGTCCACTAGTGAGGGGAGTAATGGGAGGTATATCCAAAGGAGGAAGCTCACTTTGTCTTGACCTTGAATCGATAACCTTGCTCATCTCTCCTTCTTCACTTACTATGGCTTCCTTCTCCCTGTTTTCCCTTGGCTCCTCCTCCTTTTTCCTCTTTTCTCTTTCTGCTAGTGTTTGTTGGCTTTCTAGCTCTTCCTCCATGTTCTTCAATTCCTATTCAAATCTTTGTTGTTCCTCTTGTTTTTTCTTCGCAGCTTCTTCTGCTTGTCTCTGCTCTTTGGACTCTTCTTCCTTCTTTCTCTCTATCTCATCCTGTGCTCTCTTTTCTTCTTCCTATCGCCTTTGTTCGTCTTCTTTATTTTTCTTCTTTATCTCATCTTAGCTTTGGTCGCCGGATTCCTACGATTGCATTCTTTCTAGTTCCCTTTTCCTCTTTAGCTCTCACTTATTTCTTACTAGTTTGGCATTTCTTTGTATGAGTGTAACTTCCTCTTCCTCGTTGTCACTTAGAGGGTCTTCCCCTTCTTTTCCTTTTCGATTCCCTAATGCCTCGGCTTCCTTTGGTGTTCTTTCTCTAAGGCTTATATCATCATGGAATTCATCAAGGAGCTCATCTTCTATGGCCTGGTGCTCATTGGGGCTGATCTCTGTTGTGGAGTTATACCAGTTCCTAATTTCGTCCTCGAGATCCTTCCTAGTGTGGGTGTAAGACCAATTGAATTTCGCCTTCTTACAGTGGGCAACTACAACCTTTTTGGGGTCATATGTTCTCTAATTTAGGGTCACGAAATGGCTCCCATCTAATTCTTCAGCTTCCAATTCCACCTGTTTGAACTTTTCCACTACGTATGCTCCAATAGTGAGAGGGAAAGGAAACCAAGTTTTCTTCTTACCTTTGTTCAACACCTTGGAGAAACTCCATGTCATCTGGCAGCAGACCTCTTGTAGAAGAGTCCTATCTATGAAGAAATTGGGTAGAGCGTGAGGATATTTATGAATAAAAAACACCCTCATGATAGTTCCTTCATCGATAGGAAACAAATGAGCTACTTTAACCATGGTCCTCATGGCTCTTTTGACATGCAAGGTTGATCTTCCTTGAACAATAGTTGGTATAATGGGATGATAAATGTTTCAAATATTATATCCAACGTGGATCTATAAGCTGTGTCCTAGAATACTTTGTAATGGAAGTGGATGGGTTGTTATACTGATGAGTCCCAATTGTAGCTCAAGTGCTCAAAGTGGCACCTCGAATAGGCAGCATCTAGGAGGTATGAAGGCATATATAATTCTGGAGGTTGCTCAAGGGGTGGGCTTTCGGTAGCGGCTATGTTGGTCCTCAATGATGATGATATGATGCTTGCCAATTAAAAATAATTCCATGAGTGGCAACAACATACATGAGTGGGACCCACGTGCCATAAAACACATCATAGTCTGCCTTTCCATATAGTCGGCACATCATTGCAGCGATTGACTTATATACTCTATGTAGCCCTTCTACCTTGTAGGCCTGGTTTGTCCTGACTTGGAAATCCTCCTGTGTCTATAGGATATCCCTCTTAGCAAATTCTTCATAGATCTTATACCAAGAGAGCCTGGTGGTTTTATTTATGTTGTAAGTCGTTTCTATAAAAATAGATGGTTGTTCATCTGGATCAGCTTCCCATGCCCACTTCTCGAGGCGCCTTGAGTTTTTTTAGTAGTCAGGTGACCCATCTCGTCTTCAAAAGAAGAAATGCATACGCACTCGAGCTCGATGTCACCTGGCAAGTCAAAAACGAAATCCCATGATGAGAGAGAGGGATTGAAAATAGATTAAAAACACAATAAAAGGAAAACTTAGTCGGTGAAAGGAGGTTCATAGGGATGAGCTAGTCACTTGGTATCAAATGTTAAAAATGTGACTATGCAACTGAGGTCAAGGTCGGGCACTATCGAATGATTGCGATGTGCAGAATTAGGTTTCGGATTGCACAGCGGGTGGTGGTAGCAAGTCACAATGGTAGGAGGTCGTGGGAAAGAGAAGTTGCAAAGTCGCGGAGTCAGAAGGGGAAGGGTATCATGGCTATGGGGCATGCGACTATGGCTCAGATTGGCTTAGAGAAGGCCCTAAAAAACTTCGGGAGACTAGGGTCACTTTCAGAAGGATGGAGCTTCGAGTTCTTGACCTAATGAGGGTGATCAAATGAAAGGAAAACATGAAAATCTGAGTGGATGAATGAGGAAAGGCTAGGGTAATTATGAAGTACAAATGGAAAGGAAAGATAAGTAAAGGGCTAAACCCTAGGGCGGGAGGTAAGTCGGAGGTCAGGAGGTGTATTTAGTGAAATTTGGAAGAAAATAATCATCACAGGAGGGAGAACCATTACTTACCAGAGTCGGACGTGCATGCGTAGTCAGGTCGGACGGATTTATGGCTTCCAGTGCGACCAACAGATCCTTGCCAAATGGGACCAAGGTGCCCTCCTATTTATAAAATCATCACATGTGCAGAGGTCGCAAGGGTCGGAATTGCAGATATTATGACCCATTCGTTGCAAAGTCTCATGAGTCACGAGGTCGGGTTGGAATGTGTGAATAGGCAGTTGAATCTTGCGACCTTGCGAGTTGCGGAGTCGTATAGTCATCTAGTCACACAAGTGACTGACGGTAATTGAGGCGACTTTGCGACTTTGCAACTTTGCAACTCAGAAGGTCGCGGGGTCGCAGGACAGCTGAGTGATTTGAAGTGCGACTATGCGACCTTGCGAGCCGCGAGTCGCCGTGGTTGCAAGGGTTGTCGTGGTTGCGGGTACTGGCGATAGTCGCGTTCTGACCGTGTGACCCAGTCTATCTGATGAACTGGTGACTGTGCTTAACTTAACCAAAAACTTTTATTTTCTTCAGGTTTACCGACACTGACGAACCTTCGGGTAGGACCTGATAGGGCCAATGCTTAGGCTTGATGTAGGGGCTCAAAAAATTTAATGGTACCTAGATTTTTGGAGGTGTTGTTGCAACAGCTACAAAACCTTCCTCTCTCTCCCCCTCCAACTTCATATCTCTCTCCCTCCCTCTCTCCACTCTCTCACATCTTGTATCTTCCTTCTTCTCTCTCCCTTTCT
Organism: Pinus tabuliformis; assembly: GCA_031772625.1. Classification (NCBI taxonomy): domain Eukaryota; kingdom Viridiplantae; phylum Streptophyta; class Pinopsida; order Pinales; family Pinaceae; genus Pinus; species Pinus tabuliformis. Next base: position 790,186,497 of record CM062813.1, on the reverse strand, counting down.
CTCCCACTTCTCTCCTTCTCTCTCTTCACCCTCCAACTCTATTGTTATATCCCTCCCTCTCTCCTTCTCCTCCCCTTCTCTCCATCCCTCTCTCTCTCTCTTCCCCTTCTCTCCCTCTCCCTCGCTTATCTCTCTCTTTCCTCCTGCTCTCCTCTCTCACTCTCTCTCCATCTTCCTTATCGCTCCCTCTCTCTCTCTCCACCTTTCTCTCTCTATGACTTTCTTCTTACCTTCCTCTCTCTCCCCCTCCAACTTCATCTCTCTTTCCCTCCGTCTCTCCACTCTCTCACATCTTGTATCTTCCTTCCTCTCTCTCCCTTTCTCTACCACCTCTCTCTCTATCTCTCTTCACCCTCCAACTCTGTTTTTATATCCCTCCCTCTCTTCTTATGTATTCTTCTCTCAACCCTTCTCTCCATCCCTCCTTCTTTGTCTCTTTATCTCACCCCCAAACATACACACACTCTCTCCATATCTCCCTTGCCACTCCCTCTTTCTCTCTCCACTTCTCACTCTCTATGTCTTTCTTCTTGCTACCCTCTTCCCCCCTCCACTTCTCACTCTCTATGTCTTTCTTCTTGCTACCCTCTTCCCCCCTCCATATCAATCTCTCCATCCCTCCCGCTCCTCCTCTCACCCTCCCTCTCTCCTCCTCTCTCTTCCCCATCACTCTCTCTCTCTCTCTCCCTCCAATCCTCTCTCTTCCCCCATCACTCTCCTCCTCTTTCTCAAGTTCTCTCTCTCATCCTTCCTCTCTCTCCCTTTCTCTTCAACCTCCCTCTCTCTTCCCCCATCACTCACTCTCTCTCTCTCTCTCTTCGTTACTGTATCCCTCCCTCTTTCCTTCTCTCTCATTATCTCCCCCGTTATCTCGATCTCTCTTTACTTGTCTCTTTATCTCACCCCTAAACATACACACCTTCTCTCTCACTCTCTCTGTCTTTCTTCTTCCCTCCCTCTCTCCCCCTCCACCTCCATGTCTCTATCTGTCCCTCTATCCTCATCTCTTTCAAGTCATCACTCTCATCATTCTTCTATCCCTTTCTCTCCTACCTCCGTCTCTATTTCCCATCTCTCTCTCTTTCTCTCTGTTTGCCCTCAAATCCTCTTACTATCTCCATCCCTCTCTCCTTCTCTCTCTCCCCCCTCCATCTTTATGTCTCCCTATCCCTCTCTTACCCTTGTCTACCTCTCTCACTGATCTCCCACCCCATCTCTTCAGTCCTCCTCTCCCATCTCCTTAAGTTTATCTCCAACTCTCCCTATCTCTCCACATGTATCACTCTATGTCTTTGTTCTACCCTCCCATATATATTTAGAGTTAATATATATCATGATATATTAGTATATATTATAATGTAACAAATTTAATGTTGTATTATTCTAATGTTATTAAATTTAATAATATTAATATTATAATATATTAATATGAATATTAGATTTAATAATAATAATAATAATAATAATAATAATAATCTTTTAATATTAATATTAGGGTTAATAATGTTTTCTTTGCATGGTATTAATAATAATTTGGCCCATGGTATTTGGCCCATAGGCTTCACCTAAATAAAAGCTATTTTTTGAGCGTTAGTGAATATAAAGAGGATTATGGAGTAAATATAAAAATAGGTTTTATTTATTTACCATACCTTTGGTTTAATTATATTTCTATTTAATTACCACATCTCTTTTATTTATCATGGTATTTGACTCATAGACTTGGCATATAATTAGATGTTGATTTCTAATCATTTTTTGAGTTTTCTTAAATATAAAGAGGTTTATAGAGTAAATATAAAAATAAATTTTATTTATTTACCATACCTCAAGTTTATTTATATTTTTATTTATTTACTATACCTCAATAAGTATAAAAAGGGGCCGACGCGGGGGACTAACTTTTCTGCTTCGTCAACTGGCAGGTGGAGGTTCTTTGAGCATTGGTATATGCTTTGTATTGTAAGTTTAATCTCATTACTGTTACTATCTTCCGCCTGTTTTCCATTTACAACAAACAAGCTCCCGTGGAGGTTACCTACTTTGACTGTCGGTTGCATTGGAACGGCTCGAACCATGGTTAACCCCGCCGAGTTGTTAGCCCTGGACCCAGATGTAGAAGACCTCCTCTCCATGTGGGGGAAAGATATCACTGCTCAGAACGTCGAGCATTACTTTGGATCCTTCGAACTACCAAGCTTGGAGGCGGTATCACAGGTGGAAAACCATCAGTTTTTGTCTCATGGTAAGGTTTCGGGTTACGGGGGTCACATTTCTGGTTCAGAGGGAGTCCCCAAACAAGTCACGAAAGCAATCGTGTCGAGAGGAGCGAATGTGGAAGGTCTACCCACTGACCCAAAGGGAAAAACTCATATTACTCGGTTTACATCCTCTAAAGGTCTAGAAGACATTTCTCACCTAGGGCTTTCTGCTGACATTGAACATCCTCGGGCTCCAGGAGTTTTTACCTCACTCACGAGGGATACCCTTCCAAGAGAACCCGAAAACCAAATAGGTTTTTCAGCAAGTGATCCCGGAGTTTCTACAGTAGGGGGGTAGGCAGGTACTGATGGTTTGGAGTCTAATTTCTTTCTCTCTGGGAATGGCGAATCGGGATTTTTGGGTCAGTTCCCGTCTCAGCCGGAGACAGAACCCCTTGCGGGCACTGCACAGATAACATCTGAAAGGAACGATGGACGAGAAGGCATAAGACCGACGGAGGAAGAGTGTAGGTACAAAGGAGCAAAAAGGAAGCCGCAAAGACCCATTGGATCTCAGGCGATTGCAGGCAATTTGATCCTTGGGATGGAGGTGTCCATGGTAGAAGCCCTAGCTATTGCAGACTGTACTTTGGTCGGCAGGGCTAGAGGTAAAAAATTTACTTCTAATTTTCTTCAAAGTTGGGGTGAGAAATGCTTTGTAACAGATAGGCCTTTACAGTTTGAAGCATTGGTACTAGCAAAAGGATGGTTTAAGCTAAGATTCGAAGATAGAGAATCGGCAGATTGGGTCCTTCAGCGAAATTGGCACATAGGGAACATTCCAGTTCTGCTAAAGAAATGGACCCCTCTATTTGATGCAATTAAGGAGAAAACGGACGAGTTCCCCATTTGGGTGCATGCTCCGGGCTTACCATCTTTTCTATGGACAGAGGCAGTTTTCAAAACTATTGGTAACAGGTTGGGGGCTTATCTGGAAGCGGATATGACCTACTTGACAACGAAAGATAGGGCAATAGCTCGCATACTTGTCATGCTCAACCCGAGTGGAGGTTTGGCACAAAAAATCAACCTTCAATTCGGTGACTATGTATACGAGCAGATATTAGACTACGAATACCTGCCATTTAGATGCCATAAGTGCCATGAGTATGGGCACTTGGCAAAAGATTGCCCACAGATGAGAAGAAGAAGACATTTTCGAAGGACTACAGCTTATAGAGATAATGCACAGGCAGAGGTTCAGATGACGATGGAGCATGATATGCCGGGAACACAAGAACCAAAGAACTTGGAGACAGAGGAGACTGTGAAGGATCCAGCGGACGAAGGAGTACAAACTCAGGAGGTTGCTGTGGCAAATGTCTTGAATCCGGAGGTAGCTGTGGAGGAAATCGAGAAAGAAGCGGAAGCGGGGGAAGGGTTTGTTGAAAATGCAAATCAAGCTTCAATCGACGAACCGGAAAAGGTTTGTCTTACGGGACTCCTATTTCATCTCTTAATCCTCCTGAACATATCTCTGTAAATGTTAATATTGCATCCGTATCATATCATGAGCAAGATAATATTAATGATGATAATATGGATCATATAAGGTTATGTCCGAATGTGGAATCCATAGCTAAATCTTTACCGTCCCTGGATATAAATTGTGAAGATAAATGGCCTCCCCTCTCCCTCACTGTAACACGACCTCCTTGCCCTTACAACCTGAGATCTTTGGGAGGGAACCATGAGGGACAGGGGTCTCTAGGTGGCCTGGGACCGATCCATTTACAGAATAGTTCCAAAAACAAACGAGGAAGGAAATCAGACATGTCCAAGGCAAAACTAAAAGCCAAATTGGATGTTACAGATGGTAAACAACATTCGATCACGGGGGTTCTTAGAGCAGTTCATCCCCCAGAGGGAGTTATAAAATGATCTTGACATCCTGGAATTGCAGAGGTTTGGCCAGCAAACCTAAAAAACTGGCCTTGAAAGATTGGATAACTAATTCTAATCTAGATGTTATTTCTCTGCAAGAAACCCTGGGGAAGGCTTCTGAGATTGAAACTATGCTTAAATCCCTTCTGCCTGGGTGGTTTTTCACTGCTATGGATGCCTCTGGCCATTCGGGGGGCATTGCAATTGGTTACAGAGAAGGCCGGGTAAAAGTCATCAATCACTGGGGGATGAAAAATGTTTTGGGCATGGAGATAATCTCCCCAGACTTCTCTTTTCCCATCACCTTGGTAAATATATACGGGCCATGTCAGGGCAGGGAATCTTTCTGGGAAGAATTGATGACAAAATCTATTATGAAATCACACTTGATGATCTTGGGCGGTGATTTAAATTTTTCCATGGGTAGAGCTGAAGCTTGGGGTCCATCTGCGAGAGAAGATCCCCTTACTGATTTTTTCTACAACCTCATCTCGGAGAAGAATTTAATTGATCCCTCCCCGATTAAGCTTAAGCCTACTTGGAGGAATCGCAGGATGGGAGAAGGCCGGATTGCCAAAAGGCTAGACCGCTTTCTATTAACGGAGTTATTATCTTTTAAAGCTCCTTTGATTAGACAGTGGGTGGAGGAAATAGGGAATTCGGATCACTTCCCAATTTTCTTAAACATTTCTATTCCTCCTCACAAACCTCCGGCCCCATTTAAGTTCAATTCAGCCTGGCTCCAAGACCCCACTTTTGCTAATCTGTTTAAAGAAACTTGGATTCACCCTAATATCAATGCTGGAGAGGAAAAAGGTTTTTTGTTCATGGAGAATTTAAAAAGACTGAAGAAAGCTACAATTTCCTGGGCAAAGGACAGAAAATTAAAACAAAATGAGGAGATGATCAGTATAAGGGAGGAGCTAAAGCAGTTGGAGAGTATGGAGTCAGATGGATACTCCTCACAAGTTTCAAAGGACAGAATCCTTCAATTGGAAAAGCAGCAACACAAAATTCTTCTGGACAGGGAAGAAGAGTGGAGGATCAAGAGTAGGGCAATTTGGCTAAAATCTGGAGATGAGAACACTAGGTTTTTCCACAATTTTGCCAAAGGAAGGAAATCTTCAAATACTATCTGGCACCTTAAAGATGAAGAAGGGAGAGAAGTCAGTTCCTTTCCAGAGCTTTCTGGCTTAGGAAAAAGACATTTTCAAAATATTTTTGCAGATTCGGGAGAGGCTACTATTGAAAAAGTTTTCAAAACTGTACAAAGTTTTCCTAGATTCGTTGAGGAAGATGAAGCAGAAGATCTTACAATTCCGGTCACTAAGGAGGAGATTGAAACAGCTATGAAGCTTATGGGCAAAGACAAAAGCCCAGGCCCTGATGGCTGGACTATAGAACTGTTTCTCCATTTTTATGAACAAATTGGAGCAGAGATAACTGAAGTAGTTGAAGAGTCCAGGCTGAAAGGAGTTGTCTATAGACCCTTTAACTCAACATTTATTGCCCTTATCCCCAAGAAGGATGAGCCGGAAAGTTTTGAAGACTTTAGACCTATTTCTTTGTGTAATTGCATATACAAGATTATTTCAAAGGTTATAGCTCTCAGAATTGCACCAATTCTGTCAAGAAATATATCAATGGAACAATTTGGGTTCCTGGATGGAAGAATAATACATGAAGCCATAGGTGTAGCCCAGGAGGTTATCCATAGTATCAAAATGAAGAAAAAGAAGGGAGTTGTTCTTAAAATCGACCTCTCCAAAGCATATGATAGAATCAGCTGGTTATATCTAAGGATGCTACTAACTCATGTGGGCTTCAGCTATCCTTTCGTCAGTTGGATCATGGGGTGCATCACAAATGTTAGCTTTGCTGTATTGGTCAACGGAGCAGCCTCCTCTTTCTTTAACAGCCAGAGAGGCCTCAGGCAAGGGTGTCCATTATCCCCTCTCCTGTTCCTCCTTGTGGCAGAAGGGCTCAGTAGACTGATCCACAAAGCCAGAAGCGAGGGAAAGGTAAAAGGTATCGAGGTAGCAATCAATCTCTACATCACCCACCTTCTTTTCGTTGATGATATCTTGATTTTCACCAATGGTAATGATAGTGAATTAAAGGAGTTAAAATGTATCTTTGATCTTTTTCTAAAAGAAACTGGAATGCAGATTAATTCTGGGAAATCTCAAGCATGTATGGAAGATTTTGAAAGAAGGGGAAGGAATCAAATGGCTGAACTATTTCCTTTCCCTAGTCAATCTCTGGAAGTTCCCTTCAAATATCTGGGCTTTTGGTTAAAGCCTGCTGCATACAAAAAAGATGATTGGAACTGGCTCATTGCAAAGATAGAATCCAGAATATCTCACTGGAGCTTTAGATGGCTGTCCAGAGCTGGTAGGTTGACCCTTATTAAATCAGTCCTATTAGCCATTCCAGTGTATTGGGCAGCCCTAACTTGGATTCCCAAAGGAGTAATGGAGAAAATTAGAAGAATCTGTTGCAGATTCCTATGGGCAGGAACAAAGGATTCATCGGGTTTACCCTGGGTGGCTTGGGACAAAGTAGCCAGACCTAAAGAATGGGGAGGATGGGGGATAAAAAGACTTCCTGAGTTCAGCACTTCACTAGCAGCAAAATCAGGATGGAGGCTAATAACCATGGAAAACCTGTGGACAAGGGTGGTGAAAAGGAAGTACATAGACCCAATGCCTCTGGAAGATTGGATCCGGAGTCAAAACAAGAAGGTAAAAAATTCTTCAGCAGTCTGGAAGGCCACGGTGGAAGCCTTCTCAGTGATCGAGCAAGGTTTAGCTTGGAAAGTGGGAGATGGGAGACAGATCAGGATTGGCAGAGACCCTTGGATTGGATGCAACGAAGCTTTTGCTTTATCCCCAGGGCTTCTTCGACACCTTGATTCTAAAGGTATTACATCACTAAATCAGGTGGAAAGAGCTGGACAGTCTACTATCTGGGGACAAGCTTGGAAGGATGATGAAGAATAAGGGTTAAACATTAGATGGAAGAATGGATGGGAGGGGTTCATTCAAGAACTGCAACGATCCAATGTCAGGATCAAGGATGAACCTGATTGCTTGCTGTGGGCACAAAGCAATTCTGGGGAGTTTTCACCAACAGATGGTTATTCCTTTCTAATGGGAAAGAAAGGCTGGGGAGTTCCGGATTGGTGGGCCAAAGATATATGGAAACTAAAATTCCCTGCCAAGTCTAGGCTCTTCTTCTGGTGCATCTTAAAAAGGAAGGTTCCAACATGGAAAACATTACAGACAAGGTTTTTAGCTGGGCCAGGGCGATGCCCCTTATGCAAATCTGATGAGGAAACCATCAATCATCTCTTTACTACTTGTGTTTTCTCAAGGAAGATATGGGAGGAGGTCACTGTTCTTCTCAAGGTCAAAGCTCAGTGGGGGCATGATCCATTGGATGTTGCTTGGAGGAAATGGTGGCAATCCTATTCGGAAGGGAATATGAGGAACCTGCCCCTTATTTTCTGTTGGGGAGTTTGGCTTGCCAGGAACAAGAGTCTGTTTCAAGATAAGGATACCCTTTCTTCTGTTATAGCCACTAATATATCAGCCATATATTCTGCCTTGCCTCCACCCGAGGATAAAAAATCCAAAACAAAACAAAAACATATCAATATTCAGGAGGGCATTCCGTGTGGTTACTTTGATGGGGCTTCCCAAAATAATAGAGCTGGAGCCGGTCTATGCATACACATCAATTCGGAACATTCATTAAAAGCTTCTGTTGGGCTGGGTACAGGCACAAACAACTACGCTGAACTATCGGCCTTACGATACCTTTTATGCTGGCTCCATCACAGAAACATCAACTCCATTCAGATTTTTGGAGATTCACTTAATGTCATAAACTGGGTCAATGGAACTGCAACTTGTCAAAACCAGATTTTGAAAACAATTGTTGAAGAAATTTCTTATCTGAAGACATATTTTAACAGGTTTTCAATTTGCCATATATACAGGGACAGGAATGAGGAAGCAGATCAGCTATCTAAGGCTGGTCTACAACAGGATCCGGGCAGTTGGGCAATAGAAGAGACCAGACAGGGGCAGTCTTACAGGACAGATCAGCCTCCATATGCACAGCCTCTTTGATCACAGTTTTTATTGCCATTTTTGACAGCACTTATCTCAGATATTGTTATCTGTTTATATTATTGTATATATCTTCCTTTACAGACTTATTATCCGGCATATAGCATACAGTTAACAGACTCACTTCATTTCTTTTGTTTATATTATCACATGGTTTCAGACATTTACTATTTTTGATATTGTATGGGGTTGTTTATCCTTTGTAGAAGGTGACCCCAGGTTTCTTATGTCACGATGTATACTGACTTTGCATCCTCCCGGGAGGAAGACTCTTACCGGTTTTTTACAACAGCAGAATAGCTCCCTATGGGTTGAGCAGATTGGGATCTTTTGAGCCACTGCATGGCTTAAGATCAATTTGTATAAAAACTTTTTATAGTCATTAATAAAAAGTTTTTCTTTTTTCCTCGGAAAAAAAAAAGTATAAAAAGATATTTTATTTATTTACTATACCTCACTTTTATTTTTATTTTCATTTATTTACCATACCTCTTTTTTGAATCTTATTAAACTCTTTATATATTAAATTTATATTGTGTTTATACATACTAATAATTAGATTGATTGTTAAATAGGGTATTAAAAATATTAAATGTTTACATTTATGTTTATATTTACTTGATATCTAACCCCATACACTCATTACATGTTAAACATTTACATTCACATATACATGAGATATATCCTAATGAATAACTAAAACATGTTTGACCATGAACAAAACTATATATATATATATATATATATATATATATATATATATATATATATATATATATATATATATATATATAAAATACTCACCAGCAAGCCATTTTAAAATAAATGATGTTATTGTATAATTACCATATATATTACTATGGTAAACATCAATGATGAATTTAAAAAAAATAAAAATTACCCTCATAAAACCAACAAAAAAAAGCTGCTATGAAACTCAAAAATAACCAAGCATTGCACCTATAATTACGTAAAATATATGAATAATTGTGTGTCCTTGGTCACATCGGTTGCGAGTAACAACTTTACACTTATAATTAAATAAAATATATAAATAAGTGTGTGTCGCTAGTCACATTGGTTGCAAGTAACAACTTGTATGATAATAATATCAAAAGGAACCCTGGGGCAAGGCTACCATCACCAAAATTAGATTTTGGTAAAATGACCAGAACGAGAAGGGCGACATCTATACTAGTTGATTTAGCAAGATAGAAATTTGGCAGAGAGAAGATGAAGGGAATACTAATAAAAAGAAAAAAAATGAGATCCTGGTATTATACATTCATTATTCTCTTTATTCTCTCTTTCATGGGTTTACCTCGGTTTTGTGCTTGCGTGAGAGTAGACTTTGTGCCTTCGTTGGTCCTATGGAATAGAGGGAGGGTGAAAATCTTGGAATACTGTGAATTAACAAATGGTCAGGTTGGCTTCTTAGATCCAAACAATTTTTTTGCTGAAGTATCCTTTGCGTCATTTTGGGTTTTGTTGTGGCCACAACCACCACCCTATTAAAACTTGCCTTGGTAGCAATTTTGAATGGGTTGGACCCCTAGAAGTTTAATCTTCCACCTCTTCAAATGACCCATTTTATCCTAGAGATTTTAACTCATTGCCAAGTCAAATCTTCAATTCCTAAATGGCCAAAACCCCCTTGAATAAGTCTCTGTCGCATTCTCATTCATCATAATCATTCATGGCACATTTATACTTGAACATAGAATTGCCCCTACCCTTACTATGGTCGTTTGCACACTCAACATCGCAAAAACCCCATCGCATCATAATTCCCATTGTGGCCTTTCATAAGTGGAAACACTCAAAGCATGCATAAATCCATTTTTGGGGGACTATCACAATTAAAACAATGCATTCATGGCTTCTGGAACCAACATGATTTACTAACCTGAATGCATATATTTCGGGTCCAAATCCCCATCACTTATCGCTATCGGCGAGATCCCGGGCTTTTATATAAGGCACTCCACTGTCTTCTGGACCCGCTGATGATTATGAACTCGGGCATGTATTATTTCAAGTCCAGCCTTACATCTGAGTGCAGGTTTTCCCGTATAATCTTGTGTCTTGCAAAAATGTTAAGGTCAGGGCTTTTCAAAGAAAATCATACATGGCGGACCCTGCGAGCCTATCAAATATGACATATATATATGTCAGGTCTGAGGCCCCATTTCATATTGCAATTAGCCAAGGTCCAAGGTTTATATATACATATATATATATATATATATATATATATATATATATATATATATATATATATATATATAATATATATATATATATATATATATATATATATATATATATATATATATATATATATATATAGAACGTGCCTTATTAACCAGACCCGCTGAAATTATCAACTGTAATCTATATTCATTTCGGGTCCGGCTCCCCAATCAAATTTTGCATACCAGTGGAACTCTGGCCTTTTACATAATATGCGCCACAATATGCTGGACCCGATGATGTTTATAGGCCCAAATATATAAAATTTGATGTCCGGCCTGAGTTATTGGGGCGAGATTTTCTTTTTTTTTTCCTGTGTTTTCCAATTTTTTTGAAATATCAAAGGGTTGGGTTTCCAGTGTAAAAGGCAGGCCTATGGAGTCTCGATACTGTTATTGCGCCTCAGGGAAGTGGAAGGCATTGGTACTACGACCCATGGAAGTGCCAATACCTGATTCCTATTATGTGAGGCCCTCGAAAACGGCGCCAAGCCTATGGACTAAGAAGGAAAATTGTGTATTAGATGTATTTTTGTGTGTAAATCCCTTTTATCACTCTTGTTCCTGTGTTGTTGAAGGAAGGAATTGTTTGTATTTTGTGAGCATGTTTGACAGATTCATTGCAATCATTGCTAATATCAATCATTTCTATAGGTAAATCCAAGCGGACTCGATAACAAAGAAAAGTGATGCGTATCAAGATGACACCTCCGTACTACTAGTGTCGAGGTGCCAAAGAAGCAGTCTGCAGAAAGGGAGATGGACCCTTGTAATGCATAATGAAGGCTCGTTCCATGTCAAGGTAAGCACAATGCCAATCCCTCAAGATGTGACTCCTTCCAGAAACGCCTCAAAGCAGGCCAGATGTGGGTATGATGAGAGCAACTTCTTCAATTTCCTTCAAAGAAAAGACAGAGAATGATACCACCCCACACAGGTGCTAATAAATGATATGCAGTCCTCGCCTGTTCCAATGGCATCTATCCATTTCCCCAAGAAGAAGAATGCTCCACCAAGGGTGACCTCGACATGTCTGCAGTTTCACCCACCATTCGCATTTGTATATGTTGATCTACGTAATGAAAAGAGGGGAACTGAAAGGCCATGGAAAGCTGAGCGTCATTTAGGGCTGCATAAGTATTACCTCTGGATATGAGATAATGGCTTTTGGATTTCCAAGAAGAACAATGTTGCTTTATTGTGAATGAGGAGGACTGTTTTTGAGGGAAGAAGGAGCCATTAGTTCTAGAGTCATTGTATTTTTTTGGATCAGAGTGTTGTTACTGGCATGAATGTAAATGTGATTTATATTTATGCATATTGATGACTTACAAGTCACTATTAGTCTTGTTAAATTGAATGTGATTTACTTTCATGGTTAACTTGTGAATGGTTTCTGATTTGAAACTAAATTAAACTTCAGTTGAAGTTTTAATTCCATAGAAGAATGTGGATTCCTATATCAGTGATTGGATTGCAATTTAGCTTTAATACAGTCTTGCCCAGCTGTGAATTCAGTGATTGATTCATTTGGACTTGAATCTATGCATGATTTTTAACCTTCTTTATCACACTCCTGCTGAACATATATATTATGTTTAAACCTCCGTATCATGCTCTTGTAGGATAGATTAGAGTAGCTACGACTTGATTAAAGTAGTTAGAAGTAGTATAGATAGGATTTAATACATAGTGGTTAGCTGTTTCATTTTGTTTATTTAATTGAAGTCTTCCTCCTGGAAGCAATCTTTCGACATGTTCAAGCAGTTTACGGGGTCCCTTAAAACCCGTAAGAGCTGGCCAATCCAAACGAAAGCAGGTCCAATTGGGGCTTGCGATCAGGTTAGCTCCCTTTATTGGCATAGTGTACATTAGCCATGTCAACAAACTGGCGCTAGAAGGAGGGCCTAAACCACCCTCTCCAACATTTCAAGGTTTCATCTGTAAGTGCCACGCATGGATTCAAAAGGATTAATGTATGGATCGTAAAGGTCAGAGAGATGCTACCACACATTTGAAAGAGCCTCATTTTGAAGAAAAAAAGACCCCTCTAAGTCTTGTTTCCAGGTCACCCAAGGAACAAAGACTATGGGAGTATCCTGTCACTCAGGAACAACCATTCAGAGCACTTACTTGGGCTTATGCTCATTCTCTCTCCCAACATCCCATCTTTCACTTTCTACCACCGACTACTAAGAGAAAGCAAATGATTTTTACCCTGAGCAAAGATACATATGCAGCCACTTCTCTTGAAGATATTGTGCTAGAATCCTTGCAAAGTATCAACACCCCTTGGGAAGAAATTTTTGAGGATTCCCCTTCTAAAGGAAACTCCTCACTTTATTTTGAGAATCCTAACGGAGAAGTCTCCAACCAAAACTTCCTTATCCATAATATAGCCAACGTTCCTCCTCAGGGTGGGAATCAACCTCCACCTCCTCCGGGTTGGAATCAACCCCCACCTCCTCTAGGAGCACTCCCTCCCTAGCTTACATAGGATGCTATAGTAGTACCTAGGCAGCAGCATCCCTTAGCCAAAAATACAGAAAGAGTGTTACCTATTTTGACCCTGAGTAGGGAGATACCGCTAACAACCATATTCACTTGTTCTTCCTAGCCTTGTGTAGGTTGGGGATCGATGATAAAGATGTGGTGTACCACCTATTCTCCTTTACTTTGACCAGCGCAGCCTCCACATGGTATTTCAGCTTGAGAATAGGGTCAATCACCTCATGGGATGCTTTTCAACAGGCCTTCTTAGACAAGTTTGGTGATGATAAAACACCTGCGGCATTAGTTTTAGAATTATCCCGTCTGAAAATGGAAACCAAGGAGAAGGTTAAGGATTTTAACATCCGGTTCAAAACCTTGTTCAACAAAATCCCAGCCACTGCTAGACCTACTAAGGAATTTCTCATAGAGTTCTATATCTTTGCTCTCCTTGTCGCTACAACGATGTGCGTCAAAAGGAGTAATGTGAAAAACTTACAAGGTGCTATCAATGAAGCAGTAAAGGTCGAGAATGAAGTGCTCAGTCTTACAGCATGCGGCCCTACAACTGGAGAAAATAAATCCTCTTAGACATCCAAGAAGAATAATGGAAATGATAATAAAGGGGTTTAAAATTAAGAAAAGGACACCACGGATGTGGAAGGGTTGCATCGAATCACTAAGAAACTAACAAACATAGTCATTGATATGAAAAGGAATCATGGGGAGAGTACTAGTGGCAATGGAGGAGACTATAACAATAGAAAGCCCTTCAAGCATTTCTATCATAAGAAAATAGAAGGTGGTCATAGTCAAATTGCATTGCCTGCTCCACCTAATGAAGGGGCTTTAAACACAGAAGCGTTGGCACTTATTGGATCACTCCTTAATAGAGTAGAACCTATATTGGAGCTTGAACTAGAATAAGGAGACGAGGAGGAATACCAAGTAGAAGAACCCTCAGAAGAGGAAACCCAGATTAATGTGCCATGGGATTTCCATAGTAATGAGAATGATGGCGAGGGAGATAACCCCATAGAAACCAAAACTAATGAAATCCACTCGCAAAGTAAAGGGCCACTCGCAGGTGCGATAAAACCCATAGACCGAATCAACCAAAATGCTCACCCTGTGAAAACATCCACTCCTGGAGTCTCTATTGGAAAAGATAGATCTAGTGGTGATTCCAGGAATACCCCAGTTGTAAACCATCCAGAAAAGGATAAGACATCTCCCACTACAACTAAGGTGACTCAAGATGGTAAACCCCCATCAAAGAATGGAAAAATAGGTATGTTTTCCTTGCGCTATCCCATTTATAACATTGAATACAATATTGTAGATGATCTCAAGAAGCTAAGGGCTAATGTCATGTATTTTGACTTGTTAAAATTAACGCAGCAAAGAGATTTGCTGCTGAAAGCTATGAATGAGTGAAACTGCAAAACCCCCACCACCTCAAGCACCCAAACTAAGAAGCCAACATCCAAACCTAGTAGTAACACTAACGTAGCCCAAATACCATCAGCTATGGAGGCCACATTATCTAAAATGAATCGAAAACCCCAAGATGCTAGCACAGCCATGATAGGGAGGAAATCAAAATCTATGACTCCACCGCTCCTCATCAGGTTTGAAATTTTCAACATGAATGTCCATAACTACTTGGTAGACTCTGGCACCTCATCCACTGTGATGCCCTACGTTGTTGCTAAGAGACTTCAGGTAATACCCGATAAAACTAAAACTCAAATTATGCAGTTGGACAGAACGAATGTGAGAGTTATTGGGGAGCTGAAAGATGTGCTGATTCGGATGGTTGTCAAACGTCAATACACTGAAGTCATTGATATAGTGGTGGTGGATATAATTGAGGCTTATGGAATGCTTCTTAGTAGGGACTGGTCATCAAATGTAAATGGATATTTCTCAACTGATTGGTCCCATCTTTTATTGCCTCAGAGGGGGAAAAGTGATATGCTGAGAGTGGATCAGGGAAGATACATGAGGTACGTGATAATGGAACCAAAAAACCCCAATGAATTTGTAATATTCTATAACTCTATCCTTGGGAATTATAGTTCTAATGTTTATGCCATAGAAACCTGTTTCGGGGAGTGCCTTGCATAAACAGTCAGGAAGGCTTGGACAAACACACAGTTGGACAAAAGATTTGAACACCCCCACAATCCAACTGATGGATTACCTTGTATTATAGTATATGATAGGAATAATTGCATAGGAAGTGGTTCCTTTAGCATAACATTAGAGTTTATTTTCTGGACACTCCTCTTTAATGACTCTAACTCTCTTGAAAGTGCAGGCACTGGGAACATTTTCATTGACCCACTAGTGAACCAACGTTTGATGACGAGTTGGTTGTAATGCACATGCACCAAAAACACAGTAGAACATAAAGGATTGCTAAAATGCCTGAGAAGAGCCATTGAAAGGAATGTAAAAAATATCAGAGCTTTTGATAACCCATAGATAATGGAGGACTGGGTAAAGGCAAAGATACACTGCAGTCCGCCACACCCGGTGAGGTACCAACATGAGGTATGGAATTTAATTGACAATTTCCATTCTTTCAATATCACATATATACCTCAAGAGTATAATCATGATGCCAATCTAATGACTACTATGGTTGCGAACTTTTTCCTAATCTTATATTAAACAATAATAAACTTTATGTTGAATTGATTTTCAGATCATCCATAACTAATAACATCTCAAATGGCAGGTGTTCGAAGGAGATAACCAAACCCTTGAGTTCCTACATTGTGAAAGAACACTCAGAAACACAGTCATTAACAAAAGGGAGCATGAATTAAATAGAATTGAAGACGAGGTGATATCTTTCATGGAGAAATTTATTTACTTTTCATCTCTCATGAGTGAGCCAATAGGTAAGCACACAAAATTACAACACCCATGGCTGAGCCCATTCCAAGTTGTGGAAAGAATTGGTCATGGAATTTACAGATTGAAAACCTTACAGGGAGAAACTGAAAAACTCCCTGTTAATGGCCAACATCTCAAGAGATACTTCCAGTAGCCACCACATGGTGGTTACCTCCTGAGTAGGTTAGAGTTCATTTCATTCTGTTGTTATTTTAGTTGTATTCCTATCCTCTCTTTTTCTTTTTCTGCCAAGTCTATTTTTCTATTTTTTTGAATTACATTCCTTTTCAGCCAGGTAATTGTAGTCCTCTGGTCTCGTTCTATCCTTTAGATTTTCCTTCATTCTCTACTCTCAGCCTTTCCCTACCTCATTACCTTGCTGATGATTCTGCTATTCCTGAATCCATAATTTCCCTACAAATCAAGCAAACCTTCTATCAGCCCATGAGCACTTGAGAATCAGTAGTGGAATGCAAACCAAAACCCCTCATTGGCATCTATTGGGAACTATGTGAGATCTTTTCATAACTTGAACATCTGCAGCATGTATCATGGGAACCTTTATAAAACAAAAAAAGTGTAACTACAGCTGGACTAGCATGGAGGAATGTTGCATTTAAATAAGTCCCACTCAGACCTAGCCTATACTTGCTCATAAGGTTTACAGTCATTCTCCATTGGTCCCATCCACCGTGCTAAATGGTCCAATACCTATTACTCACAAGTAAACCTCCTTTCATGGGCTAAGCTCATTGTCTCATACCCTGTGGCAAATCTAATTGTGCTCTAGTCCTTGTGCCTGAAACTAGAATGGATTATCTAAAAGGAAATGAAATGTCAGGTCCTTGTGCCAATCTGGAAGGACAAGTTGTTTTGGAAGTCGGTTAGAGTAAGGACTGTTGTTGGGCTTAGAGTGTCGGTTGACACAACAAGCCCAACCTTGCTTAAGTGATTTAAAAATATGGCATGATCCATGACTGCGCCCCACTCAACCAATGAAAATATAGCACTGAAATTCTGATATAAAGTGCAAGATAAACATGTCTACATCAAGTTTGATGAGCAATAAAGAGCTAAGGTACACACATAAATAGGTATGGATAGACTAGTGATAGCCCCAAAAGGATTTTTGAAAGTGGGAAACAGGTAAAGGAAGGTCAATAAACCCCATAAAATGACCATTGGAGAATGCCTGTCAAAACCCTATCAGTAAGTAGAAGCTATTTGTCTTTATCCCATCTAAAGCAAGTAATATTGAAGTGGAACCCATGCCTATCCCTCTGTATAGTTTGCATTTCAAGTTTATCTTAATACACTGATGTGTTATTGATCCAAGGTTTATTTGGAAACAGAGATAACTGGTTTGCCCAACGGTTCGCCATTTGTTGTGGCCACAACCACCACCCTATTAAAACTTGTCCTGGTAGCAATTTTGAATTGGTCACCCTAGAATTTTAATCTTCCACCTCTCCAAATGACCCGTTTTATCCTGGATATTTTAACTCGCTGCCAAGTCAAATCTTCAATTCCTAAATGGCCAAAACCCCCTTGAATGAGTCTTTGTTGCATGGTTCATTCGTGACCCAATCTTGCTTTTTATTCACATCTTTCGTCGGGCTTTTTCTCATTCACCATAATCATTCATGGCACATTTTTACTTGCACATATAATCGCCTCTACCTTTACTATGGCCGTTTGCATACTCAACATCACAAAAACCCCATTGCACCATTATTCCCATTGTGGCCTTTCATAAGCGGAAACACTCAAAGCATGCATAAATCCCTTTCTTGGGACCTATCACAATTAACACAATGCATTCATGGCTTCTTGACCCGACAGGCTTTATTAATCCAAATGCATATATTTCGGGTCCGAAGCCCCATCACTTATCACTATCGGTGAGATCTCGGGCTTTTATATAAGGTTCTCCACTGTCTTCCAGACTCACTAATGATTATGAACTTAGGCATGTATTATTTCAAGTCCGGCCTTATGGCTGAACGCGGGTTTTCCTGTATAATTTTGTGTCTTGCGAAAAATGTTAAGGTCGGGGCTTTTCAAAGAAAATCATACATGGCGGACCCTGCGAGCCTATCAAATATGACATATATATATATATATATATATATATATATATATAGATATATATATATATATATATATATATATATATATATATATATATATATATATATCTGTTGGGTCTGAGGCCCCATCGCATATCGCAATCGGCCAAGGTCCAAGGTTTATATATACATATATATCTCTCTCTCTCTCTCTCTATATATATATATATATATATATATATATATATATATATATATATATATATAGATATATACAGATATATACAGTGCACCTTGTTAACCAGACCCATCGATATTATCAACCACAATCTATATTCATTTCAGGTCCAGTTCCCCAATTGCATATCGCATACCGATGAAACTCTGGCTTTATACACAATACGCACCGTGATATGCCGAACCCGATGATGTTTATAGGCCCCGATATATAAAATTTGAGGTTCGACCTAAGTGATCGGGGCAAAATTTTCTTTGTTATCCCATGTTTTCCAAATTTTCCGAAATATCAAAGGGATCGGGTTTGTAGTGTAAAAAGTGGGCCTGTGGAGTCTAGATAGTGTTATTGCGCCTCAGGGAAGTGGAAGGCATGGATACTATGACCCATGGAAGGGCTGATATCCGATTACAATTATGTGAGGCCCTCAAAAACGATGCCAAGCCTATGGAATAAGTAAGAAAATTGTGTATTACATGTATTTTTGCGTGTAAATCTCTTTTATTTCACCCTTGTTCCTGTGGTGTTGAATGAAGGCATTGCTTGTATTTTGTGAGCATGTTTGGCATATTCATCACAATCACTACTAATATCAATCATTTATGTAGGTAAATTCAAGTGGACCCGATAACGGAGAAAAGCGATGTGTATCGAGATGACACCTTTGCACCACTGGTGTCGAGGTGCCAAAGATGTAGTCTGCGGAAAGGGAGATGGATTGTCGTAATTCATAATGAAGGCTCGCTCTGTGTCAAGAGAGTCACAATGCCAATCCCTCAACATGTGACTCCTTCCAAAAATACCTCAAAGCAGGTCAAATGTGGGTATGATGAGAGCAGCTTCTTCAGTTTCCTTGAAAGAAAAGACAGAGAATGATAGCCGCCCTGCACAGGTGCTAAGAAATGATACGTAGTCCTCCCCTATTCCAATGGAATCCATCCATTTCCCCAGGAAGGAGAACGCTCCACCAAGGGTGAACTCAACGTGTTTGCAGTTTCACCCACCGTTCGCATTTGTATATGCTGATTTGTGTAATGACAAGAGGGGGACTGAAAGGCCATGGAAGGCTGAGGGTCATTTAGTGTTGCATAAGTATTATCTCTGGATAAGAGATAAGGCCCCTATCAAATAAGTAACTAAAAAAGTCACTAGCGTACCTCTCCTCTCCTCTCCTTATGAATAGTGAGCCCCCTAAAGGGTCCTCTCCTCTCCCTCTCCTCTCCCTTATTTGGATTTTCGAGAAGAAAAGTGTTTCTTTATTGTAAATGAGGAGGATTGTTTTTTAGGGAAGAAGGAGACATTAGTTTCAGACTCATTGTATTGTTTTGGATCAGAGTGTTTTTACTGGCATGAATGTAAATGTGATTTATATTTATGCATATTGATGACTTACAAGTCACTATTAGTCTTGTTAAATTGAATGTAATTCAGTTTCATGGTTACTTCTAAATGGTCTCTGATTTGAAACTAAATTGAACATCAGTTGTAGTTTTAATTCCATAGAAGAATGTGGATTCCTATATGAGTGATTGGATTGCAATTTAGCTTTAATACAGTCTTGCCCAATTGTGAATTCAATGATTGATTCATTTGTACTTGAATCTATGCATGATGTTTAACCTTCTTGATCACTATCCTGCTGAACATATATATGATGTTTAAACCTTTGTATCATGCTCTTGCAGGATAGATTAGAGTAGCTAGGACTTGATTAAAGTAGTTAGAAGTAGTATAGATAGGATTTACTACATAGAGGTTAGCTATTTCATTTTGTTGATTTAATTGAAGTCTTCCTCCAGGAAGCAATCTTTTGACATGTTCAAGCAGTTTACGGGATCCCTTAAAACCCGTAAGAGCTAGCGAATCCAAACGAAAGTAGGTCTAATTGGGGCTTGCGATTGGGTTAGCTCCCCTTGTTGGCATAGTGTACATTAACCATGTCAACAGGTTCATAAGAAAAACTTTGGAGAGGTGGGTTGTTTTGAAAGGGAGGGTGTTATTATAAGAAACACAACGAAAATGAGGGGAAAATGAGGGGTGCTATGAGAATCGGTGGTACGGTTTCGATTTCGTCTAGTGTTCATAAAATCATACTAGATATAAAAGAAATAGAAAGGAATCACTCAGATGAGGAGATATATGCAATGCTAAAAGAATGAAATATGGATCCCAATGAGACAACGCAACATAATTCCTCATTATCTCACCATGAAACCCAAGACAAAACCCAAACTATGTGGAAAATAGGGTTTATTGTAGTGCCCATATTTTAGGTTTTTGGGTTGTGGTGGAGTCAGCTTCTATAGTAAGAATAAAAAGCAAATGCATCCCACAAGTAACCGGTTTTAGGTTTTTAAGCAGAGAGATATTGTTGTGATAGTTTGTACCACATAGTCACTCATATGATATTAGTGGGATTTGAGTTTAACTTGGACTTATGAATTATTTTTGAATCATTATCAATCGTAAAGGTTTGACAATTGCTTTCCCCCTACCCCATCAGTACCTCATGATACCTATTAAACTGATGGATTTCTTTACCACTTTACTAATCCTTATTACTTGAAATCCTTCAACTATTGAAATTTTTACAGTTCATTTTTCAATTCTTTAGTGAACTTGAAAGATGTTTGTGCATACGTTTCAATTTGGGAAAATATTTTACAGATGTCATAAATGTCATAAATATATATGTTTGTGTGGTTGTGTAAAATTAACGTGAACATTGAGAAGTTAATCGCATATTGGTTACTTTTTCTCAGAGTTAGAAAGTTATGTTTTTGGATGTTCTATTGTTTAATGAGATTTTTTTTTGTTTTTCCTATTATTTTGGTCTATCACTTGAACAAATAGTTATTCAGTGATGTTTATTGTTGTATTTGGCATACTTGGACTGAGAAAGGGAAATACCTTCCTTGGATTGCAAGACTTGAAGACCGAGAAAATAATGTAAGTGTCCTAAGTCTGTCACTTCAAACTTCCTTTTAAGGCTAGAATTCACATGGTTTATAAGGTTGGGATCACTACCAGTAAGGATAAGATCATCAACATAAAGAACAAGGATGATAAGAGAGTTGCCCACTTTCTTGGTGTAGACAGTATTGTCAGAATGACACCTAGAAAAGCCAGATTCTAAAAGAAAGTTATCCATTTTGGCATACCAAGCTCGAGGAGCTTGCTTGAGACCATAAAGGGATTTCTTAAGCCGACATACAAGGTTGGAGTCTGTTTGTATGAAGCCAATGGGTTGTTCCATATAGATTTCTTCATGCAAGTCCCCATGCAAGAAGACAGATTTAACATCCATCTGATGGACTTCCCATTTGAAAGAGGTAGCAAGGGAAAGAACAAGGCGGATAGAGTTCATTTTGGCAACAGGGGAGAAGGTTTCAGTGTAGTCAATGCCTTCAACCTGTGAAAAACCCTTAGCAACAAGACGAGCTTTGAGTTTATCAACTTTCCCATCTGGTCCATACTTGGTTCTGTAAACCCATTTGCATCTAACAAGTTTTCGTCCCTTTGGTAAAGGAACAAGATCCCATGTATCATTTTCCAACAATGAATGATATTCTTCATTCATAGCTTCTTCCCAATATGGATGGCCTGAAGCTTCTGCAAAGGTGTCAGGATCATAATTTACTCGAGCTTGAGCCAGTAAAGAAGAGGCTCTCTTGAATTGAGAACGTGTACGTTGTTGATCTGTAGGATCACCAGCAAGATCACCTGCTGCATCTCGAGTAGCACGAACCCATTTTGGAAGCTGAGGAGCTGAAGGAGGATCCTGAGATGGTGGGGGAGGATTGTCATCCTCACTTTCACCATCTGAAGAAGAAATGTTTTCAAAAGTAGAAGAGATAGGGAGAGGTGGCACAACCGCCGGGCTAGGCTCGCAGGCCAATGTATTTTCATCAAATTTTACAGTTCTTCTAATGATAACATTTTTGGACTTAAATGGAATAAGTCTATAGCCTTTGACATCTTTAGAATATCCAACAAAAGTACATTTTTCACTCTTAGGTTCTAAAGCTTTATGCTTTTCATCTGGAATATGGGCCCACGCTTCACTTCCAAAAACACGAAAGTGACTTACATTTGGTTTGATTGAGCTCCATGCTTCTTCTGGAGTGATATTTTTTAAAGCCTTAGTAGGAGTGTGATTTATTATGTAATTTTCATAGTTAATTGCTTCTGCCCAAAAACTAAGACCAAGTCCTTTACATTGTAGCATACAATTAGCCATTTCCTTTAAGGTGCAATTCTTCCTTTCAGCTACACCATTTTGTTGTGGAGTATATGGAACAATATGTTGCATTTGTATTCCATTCTCAGTGCAAAAGTTGATGAATTTGTTTTTAACATATTCTCCGCCATTATCAGATCTTAGCTTAAGAATTTGATGTCCAGATTGTTTTTCAACAAAGGCTTTGAATGCCAAGAATGTGTTAAATAGTTCACTCTTGAGTTTTAAGAAGTATACCCAAGTGCTTCTGTAGAAATCATCAATGAAAGTTAAGAAATACTTGCAGCCAGAGAATGAAACAACAGGAAGTGGACCACATAAATCACTATGCACAAGCTGTAAAGGGGCTGAGGCATGCCAAGAGGCACGTTTTTCAAAACTTTCCCGATGATGTTTTCCGAGTACACATCCGGAACAAGCACCATCTCTGTAAGATACCATAGGAAGACCTGTCACCATATTTTATTTACATAGATGCTAAAGGGAGCGATAGTTTAAGTGACCAAATCGCTCATGCCAAAGTTTTCTCACTTCATCGTTATGAGCAACAAATACTGAGGGAAGATTTGATGACCCAAAGTTGTGAAACTTATACAACCTTGTAGAATCATCAGCAATGCCAGTAGCTAAAATCTTTTTAGGATCTCTTAGGTCCTTGATTACAACATCATGAGGTGAAAATTCAATAATTTTACCTTCACCTGAATGAGTTATCTGATATACAGATAGAAGGTTGCAGGATAAGGTTGGAACACATAATACATCATTCAACTAACCATTGTCTAGATGAACAGTTCCAGTCCCTACAACACTAAGAGATCTATCATCACCAACATATATATTTTTGGTGTTACAATAATTTAAAGAAGAAAACATGGCTTTGTTTTTGGCCATGTGATAAGAAGCTCCAGAATCAATGAGCCACTCATGAGAATGAGAAGAAGAAGATACATTTAATGCATAGCCAAACCAAGATGCTTGACAACCACATGCAGAAAGTGCCATTCCTGAAGATGAAGTTGAAGTTGAAGATTGCCCCAAATGGATGTTATGATTCTTCATTGCTGCTTCCAAGGCTTCCATCTTCTTAAAGAATTTTGATTCTAAGTGGCCATCTCAATTACAAAAATTGCAATGTCTATCAGTCTTCTTCCCTTTGTTTTTATTTGTCTTACCATTTTGTTGAAATGATTTTTCATTTTGGGGCTGAAATTCCTTAGGACCCTTGTTTGGTTTAGGACCATTCTTTTTAGGATATGACTTCTTAGGATTCTTTGAATTTGGTTGCCGCTAGGCAGCTAACGCTTTCTTGGAAGATTTTCCAAGATTAAGAAGACCAAGGTGTAAGAGTTTTTCTTGTTCTATTATTAAAGAATCACAAAAAGAGTCAAAGGAAGGGGGCTTGTAGTCTGTTCCTTGAGAAATGAATGCTTCTCTTGTAGAATGGAAGGTGGAAACAAACACAGAGTAGGCTGGTCCCAACTTAGTAAGAATGGAACAGATAAGGTTACTATCTTCTTTCTTAACTTTAACACCTTCCAAGAGATATCTAAGGGTCTTGAATTTGGACAAGAAATATTCAATGCAAGAAAAATTATTAGGGTCCAATGTAAGCAACTCATTTTCAAGTTGATGGGCTCTAAGTTCATTTTTAATCCCAAAAACTTTATTGATTTGTTTCATTGCTTCATCAGGAGTATCAAGTTCTACAATATGGAATCTAAGATCTGGAGAAATAGACATCCCTCTCAATCCACGTGCTTGATCTTGCTTATTTTCCCATTTAGCAGCCTTATCTTCATCCTTTGGTTTCTTTTCTTGGCCTGAGGCTATTCGGTAGATACCTTTACTTCTAAGTAAATCCTCAAAGTAGGACAGCCATTGGAAGTAGTTGGTGCTGTCAAGGGTAACTTGGTATTGACTTTCCATTTCAATGGAAACTAAATCTAAAGATGCTGAAAATAAGTGTTCCAATGGATATATCTCGAAAAATTAGGCTGGTTTAAAAAACACGGCTCTGAAAACAGCTTCCGGATGAAGAAGTTATGGCTTTTTGAAAAAAGTTGATGATGTCGCTGACGAAGTGCGGGAATGTGCGGAAATGAAAAAATCCGCCCCCAAAAAATGGAGACTTGAACCCAAGACCTCTACTCTCTTAGAATAGCTTTGAACGAATTGAGCTATACAAAAAATTTGAGAGAGAGAGAGAGGGGGGGGGGGGGGTTGATGCTTTGGGTTGCATGCTTGCTTTGAGAAGGCTCTTTTTCCCTACAAAACAAAAAACACAAAACCGAAAACGGACATGCAAAAAAAACTAACCTTATGGCTCGAAGTTAGCTTTAGCTAAAAAACTAAATATTTTCAAAAATGAACCTTGCGGCTCAAAGTTAGCTTTGGCCGGAAACTAAATATTTTCCTCAATGTTTCTGATTTTCTGAGATCACCCTAAGGCGTAGGGAAAAGAGCATACGCATCAGAAAAATCCTTCCTTTCTGTTTCTGATTTGCCCAGATCGCACAGAGTCGCAGGGCAAAGAGCATACACAGAAATGAAAGGTATAGATCTGGTAATAAAAAAGGCTAAATAAACCGAAACCAAAATAAATAGAGAGAAAATAACAGTAAACTGCAAATAAACACCGTATACCTCCAGATCTTAAAAATGACGCAGCTACGGCTACCAGAAACCTTTTCGCGTGAAATGAAAGGGGTTCCTCACTGGAACATATGCTCCCAACACAACAGAGTAGTTCTCTCGGCCCGAAAGCAGTCAGAAACAACATATCTAGGAAACAGCAATCGGATGCAGTTCTACCGGCTTCAGATTTGGATCACCAACGGACGCGGCCCTCAAATAGCTCTGATTCCATGAAGGAATTTTCAGGGTAAGTTCCTCAAACAAAACACCAAAGGACACCACTCACAACCAGATCATAGATCAATACACCAGTATTTTTGACGTGGTTAAAACCCTCAAAGAGGGAAACAGTCCACGACCTGAGCCAACGCGACCACTTCAGGGAATTTATTAATAAAAGAATGAAAATTTACATATGTTTCTCTCATGCATGGATTAAGTGTCGGTAATACCGAGGAGAGAATGAACCGTCGGATCACTACATATCATGACCGTCGAATTGTAAGTTACAAAATGTACAACGGTAAAGAAACACACTTTACCTAACTCTATACCTAACTCTATACTAGACCAAGTTGTACTTAACTATTTCCTATGTGTCGGAATATCCTAACACGTTTCTCTCTTTTGGAGATGCTCTAGCCTTAAAGCATACAAGGAAGCAAGACCCAAAAACACTTCAAACTTGGAATTGTACTTGTACATTGTAGGTGCATGGATCCAACCAAGATCTACTTTTCTTGGAATTATTTGTTGAGAAAGGTTTTGAGTGAATCTTGTTGCTACATTGCAATATAATTTTGTATGTTGTTGTTGATAAGGTTTTGAACAAAAATCAGATTCTTTGAAATGAATGTAAATTGGTGCCTATTTAAATGTCAATAGGTTGTCTTATTAAGGTGATGACTTTTGTGATTAGGATGATGGTAAGGTTTGTCTGGAGGAAAATTTTCTTTATCTTAGGTTCAAATTAATTACGTTCATTTTTACTTTCAAGTTCTATAGCCATATGTCCAACAATGACTTTAAATGATTTACCAATCGATAATATTTCATTAGGAACAATAGATTGATCTTCAAATTCAATCATAATCATAGATCACACTTTGAATTTTGAACAAGAGTATTTCCTCTTTTTAATCATTTGATTCTGATTTTTAGGATGAGTAATTTGTTTTTCTCTTATTTCCTCTTGATGATATTCTAATATTTTTCCTTGTAATATTCTTATTGGAAATTCTCAAATTTGTACCAAACCATCATGTGACAAATTGTTATAAAAAATTCCCAAATTTGTACCAAAATTACTCAATTCCTTTATGAAAACTGAAGCTTGGGTCTACTCCTCGAAAACAAAAGAGGGCTTGTATTGGGGATGGACATGGACATAGGTTATGCAACATCTACCTTGCTTGAGAATATTTCAAGATCTGTGTTTAGAACCTAAATTTGACCTGCATTGAATTTGGAATTTTTTCTTCAATTGCTTCTTCATCACATTCAAATGGAGGGCCAAAAATGCTTTCTTCTTGACTCGTTTTATCAACTTGAAGGTCTAGGGCCTTCTTCAACATGATGATTTTTTTTTTTCAACATGGGGACACTTCACTTCCATCACAACCTTCCCTTTCCAAGCTTCTCAAGTTAGCACTTTGTAATCCCATTTAGACTTGAAGAAAACAATCTCATCATGGTATCCTCATAAGAGAGGCGAAGAACCAATGATGCCAAGTACAATAAGGGTGGACAATAAGATTCCTAACATATTTATAAAGCAAACCATTCAAGTGCAGTTCAACAATGAGTCATAAGAAAGGAGAATAATTTTAGAGGAAAGAAACATGGTACTTAGAACTGGGCATATTTACTAATGATTTTCCTTCAAAATTGATTTATAACTAGTAACTGTAGATTCTAGCAGGTCAAATTGTTTAAGCCAGCTACTAATAATTTTTAAAATTGGAAACTAGGGCCAAACTCCATGTGGGTCATCTTATTTATGGAAGCTGATATTTTTCTTTGATTCCTTTCATCGAGAGGTGTAGGATTGATCAAAATATCATACGATTCCGACATGTATTCATGGAGATATGAATTTATTTGTGTTATGGGACAATTCGTCAAGGTTGACTAGCAACCAAATTACCCCCACATGTGCTCAACATTTTAGTATAAAAAGAGGTGGCTTGCTAGTCATTTGTACACACTCTTCTTCTGATCTCTTCCTCCCCACTTGTCTTTGGCTTTTGGTGGGAGGAGAGACCCTAAGAGTCAATGCTGCCCTAATGGAGAAGGCTCTACACTAGCTTAGGAGATGGGAAAGCTCTACACTGTCATGGAGGAAATCCCTTATCTCAGCTTCAAGAAGCCTTAACGCTGCCCCATGGAGAAGCCCTAACATAGGCTTAAACACAATCAAGAATGATGCCCTAGATGCAGTTAGATTGCTGCCCTAAACGCAGTCACAATGGTACCCTAAGCACAATCAAGAATGCTACCCTAAACACAGTCAAGAATGTTAGCCTAGATGCAGTCAGAATGATACCCTATACGCAGTCACAATGCTGTCCTAAATGTGGTCAAGAATGCTTCACTAGACGCAGTCACAACGCTGCTCTAAATGTTGTCAGAATGTTGCCCTAAACGCAGTCAAGAATGTTTCCCTAGAGGTAGTAAGAATGCTGCCATAAACACAGTCACAATGATGCCCTAAACGTAGTCAGGGATGTTTCCCTAGATGCAGTCAGAATGTTTCCCTAAATGGAGTCAAGAAGAGGACCTTAACATTGTTCTAGGCCATAGTTTGGGGAGGGTTTTCATGTTCCCTAAGCTATTGCCCTAATCTGCTATCTCAAGTCTTAACCCATCCATAGAGAATGAGAAGAAAAGGCCGTAGTCCTAACTGTTAAAGAGAATACCAAACATTGCTTAAACACAGTCAATGGAGAGGATCCTATCAAAATTTGATGTTGTAAGGCTGTGCAACAATAAGGTTGATAGGAATTCATTGGGTAAATATAGTTGGGTTGTCTTGTTCTTAGGCTAGGCCACATGCCATAGCCAACAACATAGAGGGCTAAATTTTGATATGACAACATATTTAGGTGCAGGAAAATGGACAGTATGGTGTAGCACATGATGTAATAAGATGCAGCTTGGTTGTATTGGCGGTATGTTTAACATACTTGGATGGGTACAACATGATAAATGCAATCACTAGTGTGGGCATCATGGATGCAATATTAAGCTACACAATGGTACAACATGGTGATGATGGGCATGTAGACATAGCAGCGACACGATGCATTGCAATAGCTTGCTGTTGATGGGTAAAATAGTGATGGAATGGTGCAACATAGTGCACACCAATGGGTACAATTGTGATTGGGTGCAGCTCAGTGAATGGGTGCAGCGTAATGACGAATGCAGCATGATAATGAGGTGCAACACAGTGAGGTGAAGCATGGTGATGGAGTCACCTTGGTATATCAACATGTCTTCACCTGAGTCCAAATCAGGTACCTCATGTGACATCTTCTTTGAGAATATCTCTTATCTTATTTAGGTAAGTCAAAATGTTGACTTCTGATGGATATGTACTATCGCTCTCTCTCTCTGATGAAATACTGAAGAAAATATAAGAATAATTGATCAAGGGTTTCCCAACATTGGGGTTTTTCCCTGGCTGGAGCCACATCTTGTGTCCTCTTGTCTTGGCTTGTATTCTTCAATTTATGTTTATGTTTTATCTGCATTTTACTATCATGTTAAATGTGATTGCTAATCTAGAATTTATATTGTGCTAATATGGAAAATTGAAGAAAATTTTCTATCTGCATAGAACATACCTAAAATTAACATGGTATCAAAGTTGAGGTTGTTAGAGTCGGTCCTTATAGCCCTCCGTCAGAGATATTTTCGCTTTTGCATATCATTTTAAGTGTTTCACTCGTTCCACTTCGTTGCATTTCGTTAGGGGCATGCCATTGACTGTCAAGGGGGTCTGGTTGTCTTGTGTTCCCTCATGCTTGTCTCTGTAGGGTTAGTCAAAAAATTCTTAAAAAATCACCAAAGTACATGGTCATTTCATTCATCGTCATACATGATTAGTTTTGTTAAAAAAGGGTCTTTAGTCCTAGAGTCTAGGGTTTTGAGTCCCGTGCATACACATAATAAAAGCCCATAGGCCATGAGGTTGGTTTCGCAAGATTTTTAGTTAACATGTTTCCTCAGAAAGCATTTAAAAACATTTTAGGTCCAAAACTCTATTTTGGAACTCAAAATTGTTATTTTAAGAAATTATATTTGTTTTATCTCAAAGGGTTTTAGAGCAAGCCTCTAATCTTCTCCAAAGCCAAAATGCCAGATCCCTGCAAAAATCAACAAAATATGATCAGTTCAAACCTCTGAAAAGCATGAGAAAATCAAAAAGCAATATTGTATTAAAAGACCAAAAGTGAAAAAGTGCCAAACATTACAAAGTGGGTTATTGAATCAATTTAAATCAAATCAGATTTGGTGAGATATTATGTTTGTATATAAAAGCGAAAACAAGTCTATTTGTTCACAAATTCCCAAAGCAAGATCGTGTTCAAGTGTTTGAAGGCTGAAATTGTGATTGAATATCCGTGGACAGCGTTGGAGGTGTGCGCTGCACATAGGAAGTGTGCGCTCCGCATTGGGTGGTGCGCTGCACATTGGGCCTCACTGGCCAGTTTATATTTACAAGGGCGTTGCGCATAGAAGGGTGTGCTGCGCATTGGGTAGCAGTAACAAAAGAAACTTGGTAATTGTGCCCAGATCATACCCAATTTCACTCCAAGCTTGCAAGTAGGTATTTTATTGTTGCCTAGTCAATGGTAGGATGTTTGAAGTATGTTTCAAAGATGGGAATTTGATGTATTGGGTCTTGGAAAATGAAACCCTAGGTTGATGATAAAATTATTCTTTAAGGGTTTTTTAAAGATATGTGGGTGGTCTAGTGAAAATTTTCATCCTCCATTGATGAAAACCAGCTCCATGCTCATTTGTAAACCCTAGTCGACATTTCAAAGGGCACACATTATATTTTGTTCATTTGTCAAGCAGTGATTGTTTTGTGCCAATTCATTGAAAACAGAGCATTATCATTATGGCTTAGTTTGTAGGATGGTTTGGTAAACATATTAGAGTTTTGAGTATACATTGAACTTTGACTCCACCACACCTATATCACTATACATATCACAGACATCTTGACACCAAAGCCATGTTGGACATGGATTCAGAGTATGAGCAGCAATATGATAGTGATTCTACAGCAGAGGGTAATGTGCCACGAAGGTCTCGCAGAGGTGGCAAAGGTGGTCAGCCTCTTAGGGAAGAGCCTATTTCTTTGGTTCAATTGCAGGCTTGCCCACTTGCAATGGATTGTTTTCGTCGTCAGTCATGCTATCACTATTGTGAGCTAATTTCACAAATTCAACATCATTGTGAATTAGCTCTCTTGTTTGTTGTACATTTACATGATGGCCATGTAAACCTCGCCGGAGTTAATTTAATTTTGTCACCAGAGACTATTGCAGAGGCCACTGGGATACCAAATATTGGAGAGCAATGGAATAAGCGTCAGCAGCTAGAGAATTCCTATTATGAGCCATACATCAAACCTGGGTATATGAGGCACTTGAGCAGGGTTTTTCCTTTCCAATACCTGAATGATCAATTTGCACCTTTCATGAAACTCATCATTCGGTATTTCAGTTGTGAGGGTAGATTTTCCCGTCTTTATGCATACCATGTTCGTTTGTTGATGCATTTTACAAGGGTACGTATGACGAACATTCCATACTTCATGTTTCGCAACATAGAGAAGATGGTGCCTCTTGTACAAAGGAAGACCCCAGCACAGCAGCATAACAATATTTATCATTATGCGTTGATCAAAATCGTAGTGGTTCATCAGTTGGCACAGCAAGGCATCACTTGGGAGGATTTTATTTCTCGTGACATTTTCACAACGCCTCAGCGAGCTCCAGAGATAGTTCATGATGAGGGAGAGCCTTCACAGCAATTTGACATCCCTGAGACCGAGCATGTCAATGCTCCAGTGTATGTGACATATCAGCGAGGCCACAGGGCCTTATTTGCAGCTACACGACGAGTACTATCTCCACATGGTGTGGAAGGGGTCTCGCCTTCTTCTTCAACATAGGTACAGGTATAGGTTTAGGACAGGGGCAAGAGGTCAATGCATGAGGAGGGCCTTCAAGAGGCCATGATATTGATGCTACATTTACTGATGTGGATAGGAGCTCTCCTAGCTCGGAACTGAAGGAGATCATCCAAGAGCAGAAAGCTGAGATTAATAACTTGAATGACAAATTGTTGAGAGAAGAATGAGTGATCAACTATTTGGAGTAGTGCAATAAATAGTTAGAGGATGAACACACACTTATAGAGCTACGACAAATCCATGAAGACCGACAGGCTGCCCGAAGACATATACATGAGATGACACCTATTGAGCAGGAGATAGAAGCTGACCGGGAGACTTGGCTCGAGAGGGTCAACATTCACTTAGAGAAGTTGTTGGCGAAGGCCAATAGAGACAAAGACATGCTTCGTCACATGAAAAATCATTATTGGGCTCGCATGCATGTTGGCAAGGCAAAAATGAAGATTTTGCAAAGGAGGTTGAGCAAAGCACTAAAACGGCGAAAGAAGCTAGATCCACTTTGAGTTTTGGCCGAGGCTTCGTTGGCTGAGCATGACATATGATGGAGGGTCTTCACTCCGAATTTGAGTGAATTCGGAGAAAATTTTGTCATTTTGAAAATTTTGGTCCCCAAAAACAGGCTTTTTGGTTGTACGCGCGCTCGTTTTTTATTGGGACACTTGCTGGAGGAAAACTTTATATTTTTGGGTTTTTCATGGTAATTTATGCATGCTAAGCTATTGCCGAAGTATTTCATCAAGTTCTAGATGGTCAAAAGGCACAAAAACACCATGAAAACCACCTTGCTGCCACCTTTTGCAACAGCAGGAAGTACCTATGGGAGAATGACGTTTTGAGAGGGAAAATGAGCTCCAAATTGGAAAATTCGACTTGGGTTGGAAAGTACACATCTAGGGCTTTCCAACGAGCTATTGTGAGCTCAATTTGGATGCCAGGAAGTGCCTCAAAATGAGCCTAAAAAGTTCCCTACGCATAGAGATCAGGGCATAGCGCATAGAGGATTTTGGACAATTTTTCACTTTCCAGTTCAGAATTTCGGCCATTTTTCACCAGTTTCACTCCTTGATCTGATTTTCGACTCAAAATGATGTAATTTGATGTATGTAAGGTAACATGGCACTTGTCTACCTTCTAGATGATTCATTCACAAATTAGGAAGAAATTAATGTAATGAATCAGTTTCCATCTTTTTAGAGGCAGGTTGTTTTGGTCACCTAGATTCTTGCTCCATGTTTAGAATTTGCTCAAACTGCTCCTAGAAAGAGGAGCTCGACCCCTAGAGGTTAGGGAATGAGGTTAGCTTGATCTATATATGTAAATTTTCATTTAGTAGCACAGGTTGGATTCTTGGGAAGATTTTGGCACACTAATGTACATATTTTTCATATTTTGGATAAGGAAAGATCAGAGATTTTGTAGCACCTGTTGGGATTCTTGTGGCTTTTAGCTCTTGATGGTGTTTTTTCTTATTTATTGTAAGTTTATTCAAGTTTACATGTATTCCATTCCTTCTTATGCTTCTGAAACTAAATGAATGAGTAAATGATGTTGAATTCATTATTCACAGTGCTCTTCCTTTAAAATTTGTTTATTTTTACATGTTTTCGTCAGTTTGGAGAGGATCCATGTTCTCCTTTGCCCTCTTCAGCTCCTTGTCATTCTGATCCATCTATACACCTGATCAAAGGCATCAAGACTATTTCCTACCTTGCCCCAACTCGATTTCTGCAAAGATTTGACCTCAATCCCCGCACCCAAAATTGGTTTTCCCATTTCTCCAACAAAAAAATCAATGATCTAAAGCAAAATTTCCTATCTCTTTACTAGCCTAAAATCAGTATTAAATTGGAGTCATCTCAGCCCCTTTGAAGACCTTTTGCTGAGATAGACCTAGAGAGAGCTCTCTCCTGTTCTCGTAGGGCTAGCTACGAGGCTGAGCATGGTTTGATGTGGCCTCGAGTTTTGCCTTCCTCAGCCTCAGGCAGATTTGAGTGCTAACATAGTGGCGACCATACTGGGGAGAAAAATTGTTATTGTTTGCTGGTTGAGGTGTTTGTTTCATGAGTGTTGGGCCTTAGTTTTGGTCTTATTTTTTCTCAAAGAAACTTACTTATCCATCTATTTTCCTTCCATTTTCCCTTCATTTATCCCATTTTGATGTATATTTGATATCCATTCAGGTATTTAATTTTAATTTTTCAATTTCTAAAGTTTTTATGAAAATTTGGTTTTTAGTGCAAAATTGGCAGATTCAGAAATTCCCATAATAGCTCTATGGTTGATATGGTTTCAGGACACTTGGGCACGAATGGAATGCATGGATGGATAGCTTGGGAACTAGGACTAAGCCATCAATGCTTAGTTCGAACAGAACAAGATTTATTAGGCCCATTTGGTGCTAGTCAACCATGACTAGTCATTCAGGAATCCCATAGAAATAGGGCAGTTTTGAGATTTCATAGGAATGGTCATCTTTCTTGGGATGGGGTTAATGAATTCGACTTAGATAGGTGGATGAGAGTAGATGGGTTTGTTTTAGTGAATATAGATCAATTTTTTCATGAGAATTCTTATTTAAAGCCAAAACTTTGATGGCTTATGTATTGATTTTGTGATATACTCTTATGTTGTGACATCTTTGGATTGAGGAGTTAATTTGAAGACCTG
Source organism: Pinus tabuliformis (assembly GCA_031772625.1). Taxonomy (NCBI): domain Eukaryota; kingdom Viridiplantae; phylum Streptophyta; class Pinopsida; order Pinales; family Pinaceae; genus Pinus; species Pinus tabuliformis. The sequence continues at coordinate 790,152,502 of CM062813.1, read as the reverse complement.
TGTTATTATTATTTTTCTGTTCAATGCTATGGATGTGTGACTGAAATTAAGCTTCTGATATCACCTCTCAAAGTGTGCAAGGCAAGGGTGGAGGGCCCCCATTCCAAGCTAAGTACACTTCCTTGTTAACTAGTTTCGTTTCCTTGTAATCTGGTTGATTGTAGCACTAGTTTTTCAAAGCTTTATTTCAGTTTCCTTTATGGTTTATGCATAGTGATTGATTTCATTAGTTAATAGCTTATTCATCACTTTATTGTGTTGGAAAAACAGGTGTTCAAGTTGGGCATCCCTTCTGCTAAAATGATGAATCAAAACTAGTTTCTCGTGTTTGCATGCAAGTAGTTTTTTTCATTGAGATTTGGATATTGAGATGAATGAATTATGATGGAATATATTATGTGTATCTTAAGTTAAGAGCTTCTTTCATTAATAATTTATCCATATTAAGCTTTTGGTTTCAATCTCTGATTCATTAAGTGATAATTGAGGTGAAGGTGGACTTCTTGAGGTCAAGAACCCTTTCAATATTTTTGTCTTTTTAAGCTGATTGAATTAGAGTTATAAAATGTATTACTTTTATCTTTTGAATAACTTATCTTTCAAGGTTTGATTATATCTGATCTTCACATATAGTGAACTTGACTCAAAGCATAAACAACCCGGATTGATAAGAAATAATTGTGTTAATTTAGGTCCACAAATTAGCTCAACATTTTGGCGCCATTGCCGGGGAGGCAAATATCAGCATAGTCAATAGAAAGATAAATTTCAAAACCACAAAAACATTAGTTACATTCCATTTTAGTTATGTTTCTTTATGCCTAGATATAGAGATCCTCAAGGTAGATTTATCAAAACCCCCCCACAAGTAGAAATAGGATCATCACACACCCCAGTTACTGGTAATCCAATAATTGAGGAGTTGGTAGAAAAACAAAGAACTGGACAAAGATTAACCTTGATTGAAAGGAAAACTTTGTTAGCTTGGGAAGCAAAACAAAAACAATTCTCCACTTCCGGAAAACAAAAAGAAATTATTAAAGGAAAACAACCTGTCTTTCCATCCATAAATCCTCCTATCTTCCAACAACTTGAAATTCCACTTGAAATTGAAACAAATCAATCAATGGCAGAAGAGGGACATGGATCTGTTATTCTCACTCCTGAACAACAAAGGGCTGAATATGAAAGACAACAAAGAGAATGGAGAAGAAAAAGAGAAGAAGAGGCAAAACAAGAAAATGATAGGAAGCTAGAAAACGACCGGAAAAGACAAGAAGATGGAATTGATCAAGAAACTACTTTTGGTTTTCCAATAGTAGATACAAGTGCAATATTAGGAGAAGAAGTAAAAATGAAAAATATTCCACCTTCTGTATTGCCAAACTTTTATGGAATGTCTACAGAAGATCCTGATGCATTTATGTTTGAATTTGATATTCTATGTAGAACATATGGATATACTGATGACGTTCATAAACTTCGTCTTTTCCCTGCAACATTAAAAGCAGCAGCTTTGAAATGGTTTATGGGTTTAGGAGAACAAACAATAGCCTCTTGGGATGATATGTGATATGTCTTCCTTATGAAATATCAAGCTTATTGTAGATCTAGAGATTCAAAGGAAGATGTTTTCAGAATGACACAACAAGAAGATGAAAGTTTAGAAGAATATTTGGAAAGATTTGCATATAATCTACAGAAATCTAAACAACATTCTCTAAATCAAGAAACCATTCACACGATCTTTCTCAAAGGTGTAAGGGATGAATACCTTGACATTTTGAATGTGATGGGTAAAGGAGACATTTCAAACCTACCATTCGATGAAATTGTTGAGTTATGTCAAAAATATTCTAGAGGAAGATCAAAAACCGGAAGAAGGGAAGTAAGTTCAGAAGCAGCAAAGTCAGCTGCAGGAGGGATAACAAGAGCTGAAATAGGAAGTTTATTGGAAATTTCAAGACAGATCTCTTGAGTACATTAGGGACACAGGTAGATGTGCTAAAGGAAAAAAAGAAGAAAGAAGAACAAGAACAAGCTCTAGCAATCTTTTGTTCGAAATGTAAAAAGAAACATCCTTTGAGAGAATGTCCTTTGGATAGTATTCAGGTTTGTGGTCTTTGTACAGGAAAGCATTCCATAGAGAATTGTGTAAAATTGAAAGAATTACAAATGAACTCAATGGAAGAAGTGCCACAGATAGAAGGTTTCTATTATGTAGCACCACGAAGACCATGGCAACCTAGGATGCCTCAACCAAATCAGCAACAATTCCCTCAACAAAATTATCCCTATCCACCTCACAATCCTTGGACCCCTCCAATGCCATGGCAAGCTTGGCCTCCACAACAATATTCACAACCTGCATAAGGTTGGAGAGGATATGGTTATGGAAACCAGCTACCTCAACAGTATCAACAACAATACCATCAACAATACAAGCAACAATACCAACAACCGTTTGCATATCCACAATATCCACAATCCATACCCTTTCAACAACAACATTTTGCATATCCGCAATCCATCCCATTTCCATAGCAGAACCCACCATCATTGTTGACCCAGCCACAATAGTTACAGCTACCCACAAATCAACCCAGACCAACTCAACTACCAGCCCAACCAATGGCCAATGCAAATAATAAGGTGGACAAATCTGCATACACTGTGGAGGAAGCAGCATGTTTTCCTACATATTCAATTCTTCCTCTTAATGATGTCCATCTAAGGTCTGGAAAAGTGCTTAAAAAGGATTCTCCTCCAATCATAGAAGAACCAACTGAACAAGGAGAATCACTTGAAACATCACAAACTGAGATACAAAATCAGAAAGGAACAAATATTACAACACAAACACCACCTTATCCTGAAAGGTTAGTGGAACAACAAAACAAAACAATCCTTCCTGAATTTGATATCTTAGACGAGTTAAAAAATGCTTATGTAAAAATTCCTTTATTGAAGGCAATTAAAGAAATACCAATATATGCTAAAACAATAAAGGAATTGTGCATTCGGAAATCAGAGAAAAAGAAAAAGGATCCTACTACAATCCAAGTCATTGGTAAATTAGCAAGCCTCATGTCTACACAAACTATAGTAGAAAAATATATTGATCCTGGTATCCCAATGGTTACTATATCAATAAATAATTTCTCAGTACCAAATACATTAATAGACTTGGGAGCAGCTATAAATGTAATGACAATGGAGACAATGAAAACTTTGCATTTAAACAACATTAGATCAACTTCTACAATCTTGGAACTAGAAGATAGATCTAAAGTTGTTCCTGAAGGAATATTAGAAGATATCATAGTCTCTTTGGATTCATGGGAGTATCCAGTTGACTTCCTGATCTTGCAACCAAAGACAAACTTGGGAGGACATCCTCTAATCTTAGGCAGACCATGGTTAGCTACCGTTGACGCCTTCATAGGATGTAGATCTGGAAGCATGATTATTTGACATGGAGATGAAAGGAAACACATCACTCTTTATTCACCTGCACAATCAACTTCTTTAGAATCAGTACTTGAAACTCAAGAAAAACAACGAACAAAATCAGTTTTAAGTATAAATCAATTCTTTGATTTTAGAGAAGAAGAAGGGAATGAAGACTTAATGGATCTTTTCATTTCAGAACCAAGTATTTCAGAGCAGCTTAGGAAAGCTCAATATGAAGCTGCGAGTAACCTTTTGAATCATTGCTTTCAGGAAACATGTACAATTCAAACCCTCCAGGAATATTTTATAGACATCTTTCCTGTAAACACAATCTCCAAGCCAACGATCAAAACAATTGAGGTTCATCCTAGAAAACATCTAAACATTGGAAATGAATTTCAATCAGCACAAGAGCAAGAGGTAATTGCATTATTACAGAAATATTCAAAAGCTTTTGCCTGGGATTATACTAATATGCAAGGAATCCATCCTAGCACATGTATCTAGCATATCTATACAGATGATCAACTTAAACCTGTAAGACAACCTCAAAGACGAATGAATCCCATGATGAAGGAAATAGTGAAAGATAAATTGCAAAAATTGTTAAAAGTTTGATTCATCTATCCTATTTCAGATAGTCAATGGGTTTCTCCACTGGTTATTGTACCAAAGAAAAATGGAAAGTGGAGAGTATGTGTGGACTATCGGGAATTAAACAAAGCTACACTAAAAGATCATTTTCCTCTACCATTCATTGACCAAGTGTTAGACTCATTAGCTGGGAAGAAATTTTTCTCCTTCTTAGATGGGTTTAGCGGATACAACCAAATAAGAATAGAAAAAGAAGACCAAGACAAGACAACATTTACTTGCCCATGGGGAACCTATGCATATAATGTTTTGCCATTTGGTCTATGCAATGCACCTGCAACTTTCGAACGAGCAGTACTTGCAATATTTATTGATCTAATTCATGAATGTGTAGAGGTCTATATGGATGACTTCACAGTTTACGAAAACACATACAATGATTGCTTAAACAACCTTGAGAAAGTTTTGAAACGATGCATTGAAACAAATTTGTCATTAAGCAATGAGAAATGCTATATGATGTTGACAGAAGGAATAGTTCTGGGACACCACATTTCTGATTCAGGAATAAAGGTGGATCCTGCAAAAATCCAAGTCCTAGTAAACTTAATGCCTCCTACAACACAGAAAGAGGTAAGAAGTTTCTTAGGATATGCAGGCTATTATAGACGATTCATTGAAAACTTCAGTAAAATAGCCCAACCTATGTTCAAACTATTAGCAAAAGATATTGAATTTCACTGGACAAATGATTGTCAAAATGCATTTCAAATTCTGAAAGAGAAATTGTCAGTTGCCCCCATTCTTCGTGGGCCAAACTGGTCTTTACCATTTCATATATCAACTGATGCATCCGATACCATGATAGGTGCCTCTCTTGGACAGAAAGAGAACTTGTTCACTTATACCATATACTTTATAAGTAAAAATCTAACACCTATAGAAATGAACTACACAGTCACAGAAAAAGAAATAGCCGTTATACATGCAGTAAATAAATTCCGGCACTATATAACAGGATATCAAGTTTTCATTCATACTGATCATTCAACAATCAAATACTTGATGAATAAACCCATCACCAATGGATGAGTAACAAGACGGTTACTGTTATTGCAAGAATTTAATATCATAATACAAGATCGGCTAGGCAAAGAAAATCAAGTGGCTGACTTTCTGTCCCGCATACTCTCACCCCACGATCCAAATCCAGTTGCAGATAACTTTCCAGATGAACATCTGTTTGCCATCACAGTCAAAACACCATGGTTTGCAGATATTGCAAACTATTTATCTTCTGGAAGGTTTCCAGCTCAATTCACTAAAAAGCAAAAATACAAAATTGCTAGAGGAAGCTCTAGATATACATGGGTCAATGGTGATTTATTTTATACTGGTTCAGAATTGATAATTAGAAAATGTGTACGGGAAGACGAAATATTAGACATTTTAAGAGCATGTCACGATGAACCATGTGGTGGCCATTTTGCAGATAAACAAACAGCATATAAGGTGCTGCAACTGGGCTATTACTAGCCATCCATCTTCAGAGATTCTAAGAAATATGTCAAGCAATGTGATAGCTACCAGAGAACAGGATGACCAATAACATCGGATGAAATGCCACTGAAGCCACAGGTTCTCATAGAACCATTTGAGCAGTGGGCACTTGACTTTGTTGGACCTATCAATCCACCATCAAATGGGAAGAGGTACATCTTAGTATGTACAGACTATGTAACCAAATGGGTAGAAGCAAAAGCAGTAAACAGAGCAATAGAAGATACAGTGGTCACCTTTCTTTTTGAAGAAATCTTTGTCAGATATGGAGTACCTAGACAAATTGTAACAGATCAAGGCACACAGTTTACATCAAAGCTGGTACGAGATCTAACGGAGAAATACAAGATCAAACATACGAAATCTACACCATATCATCCACAAGCAAATGGGCAAGTCGAATCAACAAATAAAGTCCTAGAAAATATTATGACAAAAACAATACATATGAACAGAAAAGACTGGTCTAAAAAATTAAAAGATGCACTCTGGGCCTACAGGATAACATGGAAAACTACAACTGGTTTCAGTCCATACTAGTTAGTATATGGGAAGGAGGCCTACTACCTATAGAGTTTCAGATACATACGTACAAACTAGCAGCTGAACTAGGACTCGACTTGACAGAAGCACAACAGCAGCGGATCATGGAACTGAATCAGTTAGATGAGCATCGTCAGCAAGCTATGGAACATACTACATTAGTGCAACAACAAAGAATGAAGTGGCACAACAAATATATCAAAACAAAGACATTTCACAAGGGAGATTGGGCATTTCTTTTCGACTCCAAATTCAAAGACTTCAAAGCGAAGTTCACAACACACTGGCTAGGCCCATATGAAATTGACGAAATATTTGATAATGGAGCAGTAAGGATCAAGACAATCGACCAGGATTCCACCTCATTTATAGTGAATGGACATAGGCTCAAAGTTTACAATAGGCCTATCAGTAAAGAAGCATTTATGAAACGACTGATTGAAGACACAGAACTGGAACTCATGGCACAGGATCATCCATATTCCAGTCTATTAGTTGAATAATATATATATATATATATATATAATAAAAAACCATATAAAAAACAACATAAAAAAAACATAAAAAAACAAATAAATTGTTTGCAAGTGAAAACCATGCAACTGGCACATTGCAAGCAGGAATTCATAGGGGAAAACCAGGGCAACATGGACTCTATGAATTCTTTCTACTTGTTCTATTGTTCTCAGATACATTTAATGCAGGTACACTCCACCAACCAATGACTTGAGGGCAAGTCATATATTCAACAAGGGGGAGACTTGCATTCGCTCTTTAAGTGGACAGCTGAAGTTGCAAACATCAGCTCTTTAGCTGGAACGAGCTGGAACGCTGGAGTATAGACAGGACTTGTATTTTCAACAGAGGGACCTGACATAACAAATCATTGCCAAGGGACCTGAAAGACCTGCCAATGTCAACACAACCTGTGCATATTTTGTAAGCAGTAAAAGGGACCTGAAACAACGAATCATTACAGAGGGACCTGATTATCAATTCAAGAATTAGAACATGCAGAACAAGGAGCAGCAATAAAGTTTACATTTTGATCCATCTACAACATCTGATCAATTGATTTCATCTCACTTGTACAGCCATCATCCAGGGGAGTATATGTAGTCATTTTGTGCTTTAAAAATTCAAATTTTTCTTAGAAATTTTTAGTTTTTGTTAAGTTGAAATTAGTACCTGGGGATATTCATTATCATTTATATCCTATATTCCTATAACCCTTATACATCATAACCCTATTTCTTTCCATTTCCATACATATTCCCTATTTTCATTAACCCTATTACCCCTAAGTATTTTTCTTTAAGAGCTTAGAAAGACCAAACTGGGACAACTTTCAACCTGTACATACAACTCAAAGCATTAGTGGTGGTGATAATTTTAAATATGACCCCAATGGTCATTTTAAAATTATAAAGCTATGTTATACAAGTCAAACAAACCCCATGCGCTATATGGAAATCAAAAGTTATTATATATCATACCAACATATACCATAGTTCAAAAATGTGAATGCGCTAAAGTCATATCACCCAACACGCATATGATATAAGGTTTAAGGTATGTAAAACAGTGATGCACAACATATGGTATATAATATAGTTATGAGTGAAGGATTATATAACAATGCATATGGTATGATATATGGTGGACGACCGCATGCAAACCAACATTGAAACATTAACGACCGCATGCAAACCAACATTGAAACATTATGGCGGGTTGGTTGAAATATCATTGCATGCGACTCATTGCAACACAAGCAATGGTTATATATCATTGCAAGCGCATGACGGTGGGCATAATGGTAAAACAACCATAATAAATAAAACGTTAACCCCAAACAACCACCGGCCAGCACACAGGTACAAGCTTAACACGGTGGCACGACAACTCATGGTCATTGGACAGTATACTATGCAGGGGGTCATGCGTATGAGAACAATGATTTGGCCATCCTCATGACATAGTCGGGCGACTGGTCAAATAGGACAGCCATGTAAACCACGCATTGCAAACACCCTTGGACACAATGCGCAGTACAGCCCTGAAACGGTCATGAACCGACTAAGCTCCTGCTCTGTTCAAACAATAATCCTCATCGCTGTTTAAACCATAATCCTCATCGCCGAATAGCTCAGATAAATGGTGTTTGAAGCCACAACCTAGTGAAAAGAATAGTGAACTGAGTTGGGTGAATTTAAAGAAGAAAATCGTCCCGTGTTTGACGTTCAGAGATAGCAAATTTTCGGGGATTCAATCAGGTAAGGCGTTATTTGTTTAAAGCTCAGAATACAGTGAATCAACGTTATGAACTATCAGTTATTAATGGTAATGATTGCTCTGCCTTGCCACCAGTCAATTGCATAGTTGAACAAAGATTTGGAGCGCCAGATATTCCTCAAAGCGCTCACTTATCTAAGGTAAGCTGAAACTATAGCCTCAAATCCATTGATTTGCTGCGTGAATCTTGGTATGAACCCTTAGTGGATCACGCTTCACTTAAATGCGAATGCAGTGCATGGTTAACACGTTAGGATTTGGCATTATTATGAGGAATTGTTATGGTGTGCCGTGTTAACAATGAAATCTATGAACAGAGGAGGCACGAAACTTAAAATTGTTATGTTGAATGGCGATGAATGGTAATGTGAAGTGCTGTGGAATGCGTACTGCATTTTTTGGTTGTCACACCTTGTTTGATTGTGCACCATTTTAAACATGAAACGACATGCGTCCATACCCTTGCTGCGCACTGTTGTTTTGTTTTCATTTTCAGTTTTCATTTGCACCAAAACAGAGGATTGAAATGCTTGAGGATTGAAATGGATAATGCCATGTGAAATTTCTAATTGCCAAAGAAGGATTGATTGCTGAGCCATTTAAAATCTAATTTAAATGCACTGTTATTTGTTTTTATCTGTGTTTTGAGGCCGAGAGTTTTAAGTTTTTATGACACAACCGAGAGCAGTTTTTGCAAATATTTTTGATGAGGTCGAGAGCATGTTGGAAATTGTTTTATTTTATAATGAGACCGAGTGCCATATAAACACTCCTTATGTTTTCTTGGTCGAACACACACACAGTAAAACAATGGTTTGAATTTTGGCAATGAAATAAGGCGATGAGCATACATGAACAATGTTTATATATGTATTTTTGTTTTCAAAAACCGAGAGCAGCATATTGACAGGGGTATACAGACATCTGTTTGCATTGAACAGGGAATTAAAACAGTGCTGTTGCTGAGAGCAGAGTCAAACAGAGGTTAACAAAGTTAGAATTAAGTTGATTGAAAGGAGGAAGGTAAGGTTCTTTGCCTTCAACAATTTCATTTTGAAATCAAACAAATAATTATATTTTTTTTTCAAAATGAAATTAGTAACAGCAGAGGAATTCATTCATTGGTTTACAGAAGCAATGTCAGTCAGAGTAGGGCCAAAATTTCAGATAGAGAGCTGGGGGAAGGAAACTATAGAAAAACTTTACCAGGCAGGGATGATAAGTTTCCTACAAAAATTTGATGGTCACTCTGAACGAATAACCAGGGATTTTATAAACAATTTCAGTCAAGACCAGACACGGGTGGGAGATGTCATTATTCCTGTAACCCAGGAATATCTTTCCCAAGCTTTAGATCTACCCATGACAGGTGAGAAGTATTACAAAGGCCTGCACTTGGAGGAGAAAGCTTGACCTTTCTTTCTTGAGAAGAACCGGAAAGGGACATTTGATAGAACAAAAGGGATACCCAGGGAATGGTTTAATGAACCATGGGGTGAGTTGGTTTTGGTTATCCAAAATTTTTTGACCTGTGATAGAGGATATAGCGTGGCCCACTTGTATCATGTCAGACTTCTGCAGCATATAAAAGGGGAGGATAGGATTAACTTGCCTTATTTCCTATATAGGAGTCTTTTGAGAATGATTGAAACAGTCAAACATGAACACAGGCCTAAATCAGGACAGATTTACCACCAAGGATTAATCAAAATCCTAGTTGGATATCAGGTGAGATCACAGGGCATAGTGTGGCGAGAATTCATGTCTAAAAATCAATTCATTGAACAGGTTAATGAGGTACAAGATAAAACAGAGCTGGAAAACAGAGGATTGATGAACTCACCCTTGTATCCCAGAACAAGAGCCAAACAACAGAATAGCATGGCCATGCAAGAAAATGAAACATCTGTTATGTCTATTCCTAGACGATTTAGGAATAAAAGTTCCATTGATTTAGACAAGGAAGTAGAAACATATTCCCCAAGACAGCAAGTAGAGAATGATATTGCACAAGAGGTATTTGAGAAGGATTCTTCATATGACGATGCAGCAGTAGCATCACTAATGAAAATGACACAAGATTTTGAGAGAGAAATCAATTTGGGAAGAATCAGGGATTTAACTCACCAATTGGAAATTAGCAAAATCTTGGAGAAACAATTAAAAGAAGAAAATAAGGCAAATAAGAAAGATAATGATAAATTGGTTAAGGCAAATGAAAAATTAAATGAAGAATTGGGGAGGCTGAAAAGGAAAAATGATCTACTTGCTAAGCAAGCATTTAAATGGCTAAAGGAAAAGAACATGTGGCAGGCAAAGTATGAAAAAGAAAAGGTCAAGGCAGCTTTGTTTAGGGAGGGACATGATACAAGTCTGGATTGTTTGGCCAGGGGAGCACAACAGGAAGCATCTACAGGTACAACATCTACTACAGAAAGATGAAGGTCAAAGAGGAGCAAGCAAGCATGGGGACATGCTTGATGATAAGCAAGGGAGAGATGTTGGGCCTTAGTTTTGGTCTTATTTTTGCTCAAAGAAACTTACTTATCCATCTATTTTCCATCCATTTTCCCTTCATTTATCCCATTTTGATGTATATTTGATATCCATTCAGGTATTTAATTTTAATTTTTCAATTTCTAAAGTTTTTATGAAAATTTGGTTTTTAGTGCAAAATTGGCAGATTCAGAAATTCCCGTAATAGCTCTATGGTTGATATGGTTGCAGGACACTTGGGCACGAATGGAATGCATGGATGGACAGCTTGGGAACTAGGACTAAGCCATAAATTCTTAGTTCGAATAGAACAAGCTTTATTAGGCCCATTTGGTGCTAGTCAACCATGACTAGTCATTCAGGAATCCCATAGAAATAGGGCAGTTTTGAGATTTCATAGGAATGGTCATTTTTCTTGGGATGGGGGTAAGGAATTCTACTTAGATAGGTGGTTGAGAGTAGATGGGTATGTTTGAGTGAATATAGATCAGTTTGTTCATGAGACTTCTTATTTAAAGCCAAAACTTTGATGGCTTATGTATTGATTTTGTGATATACTCTTATGCTGTGACATCTTTGGATTGAGGAGTTAATTTGAAGACTTGTGTTATTATTATTTTGTTGTTCAATGCTATGGATGTGTGACTGAATTTAAGCTTCTGATATCACCTCTCAAAGTGTGCAAGGCAAGGGTGGAGGGCCCCCATTCCAAGCTAAGTACACTTCCTTGTTAACTAGTTTCATTTCCTTGTAATCTGGTTGATTGTAGCACTAGTTTTTCAAAGCTTTATTTCAGTTTGCTTTATGGTTTATGCATAGTGATTGATTTCATTAGTTAATAGCTTATTCATCACTTTATTGAGTTGGAAAAACAGGTGTTCAAGTTGGGCATCCCTTCTGCTAAAATGATGAATCAAAACTAGTTTCTCTTGTTTGCATGCAAGTAGTTTTTTTCATTGAGATTTGGATATTGAGATGAATGAATTATGATGGAATATCTTATGTGTCTCTTAAGTTAAGAGATTCTTTCATTAATAATTTATCCATATTAAGCTTTTGGTTTCAATCTCTGATTCATTAAGTGATAATTGAGGTGAAGGTGGACTTCTTGAGGTCAAGAACCCTTTCAAATATTTTTCTCTTTTTAAGCTGATTGAATTCGAGTTATAGAATGTATTACTTTTAGCTTTTGAATAACTTATCTTTCAAGGTTTGATTATATCAGATCTTCACATATAGTGAACTTGCCTCAAAGCATAAACAACCCGGATTGATAAGAAATAATTGTGTTAATTTAGGTCCACAAATTAGCTCAACAATGAGTCTTAGACGGAGTCTGAAGTCATGCCAGGTAGCCTTCGAAACGCTTTTGCTATGCATAAGCGAAAGTAGATAAACGCTGCTTCAGTCGATCTCCGGTGAGCTTGTGAATGTAGCACTTGATTTGCAATTTACCCCAGTATACTTATTCCTTCTAGACCTTGGATGATTGAGTCTAGAAGTTGATAGGCTGAAAAACTTGTTTGTGTCCTTTTGATTGTTCGAAATAATTTCACACTGGCTTCCAGAAGACATACAAGATTAAATCATGATCTAGATCCACCCCCAGTATATGAGAACCCAAATATGATTGCGAGAATACACCGACGAGAAAGTCCCATTATTCCTTTGTTTAAGTCTCATTATTGTCCTGCAATTTTTAAATGTCTTGAAGAACTTGACTTTGACGAGAAGTTTGAATTGTCGCTGTTTAAAACTGAATCCGAAAGTGCACTTGATTCTCTCGTTCCAAATCCTGACTTTGTTGCAGCTCTTAAAGTTGAAAAACATAATAAATTAATTGAAAATTTTATCTTGAGGCACCTTCAGAGTGACATTCAGGCTACAAATCTTGTTGATTTCCTAGAAGCTGCATCTGCGAATATCAGATCTACTGTCACGGCTTCCGCTTCGGAAAATCCTACCGAACCGCCTTTCATTCCCACTATTCCCCTGCAACCTATAATCACATATCAACAGTCCGCAGTGAATTCTCCTTCCTCATCCCACATCGCTTCTCCTCCTCATACTCCTCATACTTCAGCTACACCTACTCCACCAACAACCCCCAGACCAAATCCGCCTAGAGCAATGGCTGCTCGTTTCGCACCTCTTGCTTTACCTCAGCAATTGAATGATATGCCCACGGATTATCAGAGTAAGATTCCTATATTTGATGGCACTCCTCAAAGTGTGTCCACTTAGCAACACATAGACAGAATGGAAGATTTTTGTGATTTACATGAGATTGATGAGGAGGATGTAACTATGCGATTGTTTGTGCAAACATTTGGAGGAGAAGTAAGAAAATGGTTCAGAGGCTTGGGAGCTAGAAGTGTACCTACATTTGCTGAGCTTCATAGACAGTTTCTAGATCGTTAGGAAATCAGAAAGGATCCACTTCAAATCAATGCCGAGTATAACAATATCAAGCGCAATCCCGGTGAGTCTGTCCAAGACTACGTTATCAGATTTAATATAGTTTATAATGCTATTCCAGATGATTTAAGACCATCTCGAAAATCAACTCTTCTTAAATTCCCAGATGGTTTTGATCTGGAGATGGCTTATTCATTACGGGACAGAGATCTGTGGAGGATATGCAAAAGATTGTTGTTAGTGTTGAGGCGAATTTGAATGATAAAAGAGCTAGGATGAAAGCTGAAAAGCAAGTGACCATCAAAGAAGAAGCTTCTACATCAGATCAGATACTTCGCAAGGTAGAAAGGATGTTTGAAAAGCTCACTCTTGACAAGCCGGAACCGCAGATCCGCAATCCCAATTTCCATGGTCAGCAGCAGCCATAATTCAGAATTAAGCAACGTGAACAAATAACACAAGACTAGCAGGTAAATACTCCTCTTCAGCAAAATTTTGTTGGTCAAGAATCTGATGATGATGGTGATATTGTAGGGGATGAAAACCATTTCTTTACTCCTGATGATCTGCCTATTTAGATCACGGAAGAGGAGGAATATGTTGAAAGTTCCGCCACACACAAAGATGAGGATTTTATTCTATCAAATGATGCAGCACTTGAAGAAGAATCAGAGGAGTACCAAAGAAGATCCATGAATGCTTTGTCCGCCCAATAGAAGCAATACTCATTAAGAAATCGAGATGTGCCCATAAACCCCATCCAGAAGAAGAAGGAGATTTCAGCAAAAAATGATTCAACTGTACCACACAAGAAAGGAAAAGAGATAATTGATCCCGCAACAAGTAAATCATCATCAGCAGACAAGGTAAATCAGCCACCAAACACAATGAGGGATAAAGATGAAAAAAGAGAAGTTCTAGTCAAAGAGGTTGAAAAGGTTTCGGCATTTAGTTTGGAGAATGAAATTTCAAAACTGAAAGTATCTATTCCTTTGACTGAAATAATGAAGAACAGCAGCTACCAAGGTCAATTCTCCAAAATTCTAAATTTTGATCCAATGTTTGACACGGTAAATGTTGAAGATGATTAGCCGAAATAGATTTTCGGGCCTGCTTTAGATGGTGAGTCTCCTGAAAGTAATGTTCCTCCCTTTTATATCAGTTTGAGGTTGCATGAATATGTTTTACACAATGCTATGTTTGACTCGGGTGCTTCGCACAATTTGATGCCAAAAGCAATCATGGAAAAGTTGGGATTATATATTACAAGAAAATACCATGATTTGTATTCATTTGATTCCAGCCGTGTAAAGTGTATCGGATTGATCAAAAGACTTGGTGGTAAGCTTAGATCAAATTCCAGCTAAGAATGTCTTGATGGATGTGGTTGTGGCAGACATTCCTCCTCGTTTTGGTATGCTACTTTCAAGATCTTGGGGGGCTAAGTTGAAAGGTACACTACAGTTAGATTTTTCTTATGCTACAATTCCAGTCTTCGGTCAAATGAGAAAGCTATATCAGGAGCAGAAGATGAAATACATGATAACAAGCAAAGAAAAACCAATCAATCATCCTGTAAATTATGTACATACAGCTTTGGAGTCGTTTGTTTTGTTTGCTGATAGTCTTAATGAGATAGATAGTCAATTTGTTCAGGGAGAAGATATACCAGAAATCACTGAGAATTTTAGAGAGCATCTGCAAAAAGAAAGGAGTGAAAAACAAGCTATTATGGAGCAAACAGCTAAAGATAATGGGAAGCAAAAAGGAAAAACAGAGCTAACACAATTTCTGCACTTGGAGGAGGATGAAGATGGTCTTTGGACCATGGATTTTGATGGCGTAGTAGGTAGTGATGGTGCTGGAATTGGTGTGTGGATTCGAAGTCCATTTTCCGCTCAAGATAAGGTTCCAAGCAAGGTGAGAGTATGTTCCTACAAACTAGCATTTGACTGTTCTCATAATGAAGCGGAATATGAGGCTCTCATTGCTGGCATTAAAATTCTTCGAAAGCTGAAGGAAAAAAGAATTGCAGTATATGGTGATTCAGAGTTGGTGATAAAGCAAGTGAAGGGTGAGTTTCAAGCCAAGCATCCTCGTATGAGAGCATATTGAAATGCAGTTTTAGATATTTTGAAACTCTTTTCTAATCATACTTTGACGTGTGTGCCTCGCATACAAAATGGTGTTGCTGATGGGCTGGCTAAGGCAGCAAGCAATTTAAAAATTCCAATGAATTCCAGCAACAAATTCGAGATTCATGTGAAACAATGCCCAACTGTTCCAGATAATCAACGATGTTGGCAAGTCTTTCAGGATGATGAGGAGATTAATGATTTTCTGCAGAATAAGGGTAAGTTTAAAGATACCTCCATAGATATGGAACATGATGATGGTAATGTTGATATACAAGTAAATCAAATGGACGTGCTGCAGCTTAAAGATAACATTATTCCTAAGGGATTGATTCCTTTGGAGGAGCTGTTTGACCAAGACGATGTGGCCCGCAAACCGACATTGAGACCGACTAAAAAGGGTGTTAAAGAGGTAAACATTGGGACAGCCGAAAATCCCAAGATGGTAAAGCTATCAAAGTCATTATCACCAAAGATAAAGGAAGAGTATGTCATATTGTTGTCTTCACTTTCTAATGCTTTTGCTTGGGATTACTCAGATCTGAAAACATATGACACTAATATCATTCAGCATGAAGCACTTGCGCTTGTAAAGGCATTGAAAGATTTCCGTCTGTATATATTGCATTCCCACATTATAGCATATGTTCCTAACTCAGCGGTAAAATATGTTTTGGTACCGGCAGATCCAGAAGGAAGGCGGGGTAAGTGGATTGCTGCGTTGTTAGAGTATGATGTGGAGATTAAACCAACCAAGCTGATCAAAGGTCAAGGACTCGCAAAATTAATGGCTGAAACAAATCTGCATGTTCTAGATATAAATTTGATTGTTGCTATGTCCGATGAAGATGAGGAGAGTCCGATGAATCAGGTATCTGATATTTTTGTTTCTTCCCCTTGGTATGCTAACATTATATACGTACTTCAAAATTTGTCTTCACCTCTCGGGATGCCTAAAAATAAGAGTAGAACATTGAAATTGAAATCTGCCAAATTTTGCATCCTTAAATCTACATTATATTGGAAAGACCCTGGTGGAATGTTGCTGAATTGTTTGGTAGAGGAAGAAGCTAAACAAGTTGTAGAGGATTTTCATAGAGGTGACTGCGAGGGCCATCTATTTTGGAAAACCATAGCGAATAAGATTCTAAGGGCAGGTTTTTATTGGCCTTCATTATTTTCATATGTGTATAAGGCTGTTAAGATTTTTCACGAATTCCAAATGTTTCAAGGGAAACAGAAAATACAGTGTTTACCTCTCAAACCAATTGAAGTTAGGGCACCATTTCAGCAGTGGGGCTTGGATTTCATCGGGGAAATTCATCCGGCATCATCAGGACATTATAGATGGATATTGACAGCTACAGACTACTTCACAAAATGGATCGAAGGAATTCCCACCCAACAGGACATGGATGCAGTAATTATTTCTTTTCTTGAAACTAATATACTATCACGTTTTGGGTGTCCTAGTAAGCTAATCATAGATAATGCAGTGGCATTCAAGTCAAATAGAATGGATGAATTTTGCTATAAGTACAATATCAGCTTGGGGCATTCGACCACCTACCATCTGGAAGGAAATGGGTTGGCGGAATCTTCAAATAAGTCCTTGCTAAATATCATTAAAAAGTTGCTGGAAATCAATAAAAAGGGCTGGCACAAGAAATTAGTGAATGCACTGTGGGCTGATAGGGTAAGTTAGAAAAAGTCTATTGGCATGTCTCCTTTTGAGTTGGTGAAAGAGACCGACAGGGTTTTTCCTACTTCGCTTGCTATTCCGGTAGTCAAATTGCTTCAAGAAGCTGGTAGTGAGGAAGATCCCATGCAGAGGAGGATTAATCAGATGATTCATTTACAGTAGACACTGGAGGAAGTATTTCAAAATACTTTCAAGTTGCAGGAGCGCATAAATAAGATTTATGATAGAAAGGAAAAAACAGATAAGTTTCAGCTAGATGAGGTGGTTTTGAAGTGGGATGCGCGGAATGAAGATAAAGGAAAACACGACAAATTTGAAAATTTATGGAAAGGTCCTTATAAGATTGTAGCATATCGTGGTCAAAACGCTTTTCTTCTCAAGGAAATGAATGGAGATGATTGTCCTGGAGGGCCGATCAATGGTCGGCTGCTAAACCGATACCATTTCTGAGTATTTTCTGCTCATTTCATCATCATTGTATATATCATTTTACTTCTATTCTATTACATGTGTGTACTGATCTCTCATCTTTAGTCTGGGGCCCGCAACGAAGGCTATAATTTTGGAGATGAAGGTTAGTTGGTTTGAGATTTTTCGAGTCAGTTTTGTCAGTCCTTTCAGTTTTCAAAGTTGAGTCAGTTTAGTCAAAATTGTGTTCAGTTTTCAGTCAAGTCAGCAGTCAATAATTGTGTCAAAGTTTTATGTTAATTGTTGAAATAATGACTCCATCGCCCAATGGATGAAAGCACTGGTCTTCTCTCCCAGAGATCTACCATTCTTGGCGTCTCCAAGGAGCCACCATCCCCATTGAAGCCAATGTTAGAGTCGGTCCTTATAGCCCTCCATCAGAGATCTTTTCGCTTTTGCATATCATTTTAGGTGTCTCACTCGTTCCACTTCGTTGCATTTCATTAGGGGCATGCCATTGACTGACGACGGGGTCTGGTTGTCTTGTGTTCCCTCATGCTTGTCCTTGCAGGGTTAGTCAAAAATTTCTTAAAAAATCACCAAAGTACATGGTCATTTCATTCATCGTCATACATGATTAGATTTGTTAAAAAAGGGTCTTTAGTCCTAGAGTCTAGGGTTTTGAGTCCCGTGCATACACATAATAAAAGCCCGTAGGCCATGAGGTTGGTTTCGCAAGATTTTCACTTAATATGTTTCCTCATAAAGCATTTAAAAACATTTTAGGTCCAAAACTCTGTTTTGGAACTAAAAATTGTTATTGTAAGAAATTATATTTGTTTTATCTCAAAGGGTTTCAGAGCAAGCCTCTGATCTTCTCCAAAGCCAAAATGCCAGATCCCTGCAAAAATCAACAAAATATGATTAGTTCAAACCTCTGAAAAGCATGAGAAAATCAAAAGGCAGTATTGTATTAAAAGACCAAAAGTGAAAAAGTGCCAAACATTACAAAGTGGGTTATTGAATCAATTTAAATCAAATCAGATTTTGTGAGATATTTTGTTTGTATATAAAAGGGAAAACAAGTCTATTTGTTCACAAATTCCAAAAGCAAGATCGTGTTCAAGTGCTTGAAGGCCGAAACTGTGATTGCATATCCGTGGACAGTGTTGGAGGTGTGCGCTGCGCATAGGAAGTGTGCGTTGCGCATTGGGTGGTGCGCTGTGCATTGGGCCTCACTAACCAGTGTATATTTACAAGGGCGCTGTGCATAGAAGGGTTCCCTACACATTGGGTAGCAGCAACAAAAAAACTTTGTACATGCGCCCAGATCATACCCAAATTCACTCGAAGCTGGCAAGTAGGTATTTTATTGTTGCCTAGTCAATGTTAGGATGTTTGAAGTATGTTTCAAAGATGGGAATTTGATGTATTGGGTCTTGGAAAATGAAACCTTAGGTTCATGATAAAATCATTCTTTAAGGGTTTTTTAAAGATATGTGGGTGGTTTAGTGAAAATTTCTCATCCTCCATTGATGAAAACCAGCTCCATGCTCATTTGTAAACCCTAGTCGACATTTCAAAGGGCACACATTATATTTTTTTCATTTGTCAAGTAGTGACTGTTTTGTGCCAATTCATTGAAAACAGAGCATTATAATTATGGCTTAGTTTGTAGGATGCTTTCGTAAACATAGTAGAGTTTTGAGTATACATTGAAGTTTGGCTCCACCACACCTATATCACTATACATATCACAGACATCTTGACACGAAAGCCATGTCGGACATGGATTCAGAGTATGAGCAGCAGTATGACAGTGATTCTACAGCAGAGGGTAATGTGCCACGAAGGTCTCATAGAGGTGGCAAAGGTGGTAAGCCTTTCAGGGAAGAACCTATTTCTTTGGTTCAATTGCAGGCTTTCCTGCTTACAATGGATTGTTTTCATCGTCAGTCATGTTATCACTATTGTGAGCTAATTTCACAAATTCAGCATCATCATGAATTAGCTCGCTTGTTTGTTGTACATTTACATGATGGCCATGTAAACCTCGCCGGAGTTAATTTCATTTGGTCACCAGAGACTATTGCAGAGGCCACTGGGATACCAAATATTGGAGATCAATGGAATAAGCGTCAGCAGCTAGAGAAGTCCTATTATGTGCCATACATCAAACCTGGGTATATGAGGCACTTGAGCAGGGTTTTTCCTTTCCAATACCTCAATGATCAGTTTGCACCTTTGATGAAACTCATCATTCGGTATTTCAGTTGTGAGGGCAGATTTTCCTGTATTTATGCATAATAAGTTCGTTTGCAGATGCTTTTTACAAGGGTACGTATGATGAACATTCCATACTTCATGTTTCGCAACATAGAGAAGATGGTGCCTCTTGTACAAAGGAAGACCACAGCACAGTAGCATAACAGTATTTATCATTATTCGTTGATCAAAATCGTAGTGGTTCATTAGTTGGCACAGCAGGGCATCACTTAGGAGGATTTTATTTATCGTGACCTTTTCACAACGCCTCAGCCAGCTCCAGAGATAGTTCATGATGAGGGAGAGCCTTCATAGCAGTTTGACATCTCCGAGACTGAGCATGTCAATGCTCCAGTGTATGTGACATATCAGCGAGGCCACAGGGCCTTATTTGCAGCTACACGACAAGTACTATCTCCACATGGTGCGGAAGGGGTCTCACCTTCTTCTTCAGCACAGGTACAGGTACAGGTTCAGGACAGGGGCAAGAGGTCAATGCATGAGGAGGGCCCTTCAGGAGGCCATGATATTGATGCTACATTTACTGATGTGGATGGGAGCTCTCCTAGCTTGGAACTGAAGGAGATCATCCAAGAGCAGAAAGATGGGATTAATAACTTGAATGACAAATTGTTGAGAGAAAAATTTGGAGCAGTGCAATAAATAGTTAGAGGATTAAGACACACTTATAGAGCTATGACAAATCCGCGAAGACCGACAGGCTGCCCGAAGACATATACATCAGATGACACCTATTGAGCAGGAGATAGAAGCTGACCGGGAGACTTGGCTCGAGACGGTCAACATTCACTTAGAGAAGTTTTTGGCAAAGGCCAATAGAGACAAGGACATGCTTCGTCACATGAAAAATCATTATTGGGCTCGCATGCATGATGGCAAGGAAAAAATGAAGATTTTGCAAAGGAGGTTGAGCAAAACACTAAAACGGCGAAAGGAGCTAGATCCACTTCGAGTTTTGGCCAAGGCTTCACTGGCTGAGCATGACACATGATGGAGGGTCTTCACTCCGAATTTGAGCGAATTCGAAGAAAATTTTGTCATTTTGAAAATTTTGGTCCCCAAAAACAGGTTTTTTGGTTGTATGTGCAGCGCGCATGCACACTCGCTTTTGATTGGGACACTTGCTGGAGGAAAACTTTATATTTTTGGATTTTTCATGGTAAGTTACGCATGCTCAACTATTGCTTAAGTATTTCATCAAGTTCTGGATGGTCAAAAGGCACAAAAACACCATGAAAACCACCTTGCTGCCACCTTTTGCAACAACAGGAAGTACCTCTGGGAGAATGCAGTTTTGAGAGGGAAATTGAGCTCCAAATTGGAAAATTCTACTTGGGTTGGAAAGTAGACATCCAGGGCTTTCCAACGAGCTATCGTGAGCTCAATTTGGATGCCAGGAAATGCCTCAAAATCAGCCTAAAATGTGCGTTGCGCATAGAGATCAGGGCGCTACGCATAGAGGATTTTGGCCAATTTTTCACTTTCCAGCTCAGAATTTCGGCCAGTTTTCACCAGTTTCACTCCTTGATGTATTTTTGACTCAACATGATGCAATTTGATGTATGTAAGGTAACATGGCACTTGTCTACCTTTTTCTAGATGATTCATTCACAAATTAGCAAGAAATTAATGTAATGAATCAATTTCCTTCTTTTTAGAGGCAGGTTGTTTTGGTCACCTAGATTCTTGCTCCATGTTTAGAATTTGTTCAAACTGCTCCTAGAAGGAGGAGATCGACCCCTAGAGGTTAGGGAATGAGGTTAGCTTGATCTATATATGTAAATTTTCATTCAGTAGCACAGGTTGGATTCTTGGGAAGATTTTGGCACACTATTGTACATATTTTTCATATTTTGGCTAAGGAAAGATCAGAGATTTTGCTGCACCTGTTGGGATTCTTGTCGCTTTTAGCTCTTGATGGTGTTTTTTCTCACTTATTGTAAGTTTATTCAAGTTTACATGTATGCCATTCCTTCTTATGCTTCTGAAACTAAATGAATGAGTAAATGAGGTTGAATTCATTGTTCACAGTGCTCTTCCTTTAAAATTTGTTTAGTTTTACATGTTTTCGTCAGTTTGGAGAGGATCGATGTTCTCCTTTGCCCTCTTCAGCTCCTTTTCATTCTGATCCATCTATACACCTGACCAAAGGCATCAAGACTATTTCCTACCTTGCCCCAACTCAATTTCTGCAAAGATCTGACCTCAATCCCTGCACCCAAAATTGGTTTTCCCATTTCTCCAACAAAAAACTCAAAGATCTAAATACAAATTTCCTATCTCTTTACTAGCCTAAAATCAGTATTAAATTGGAGTCATCTCAGCCCCTTTGAAGACCTTTTGCCGAGATAGACTTGGAGAGAGCCCTCTCCTGTCCTCGTAGGGCTAGCTACGAGGCTGAGCGTGGTTTGATGTGGCCTCGAGTTTTTCCTTCCTCAGCCTGAGGCAGATTTTAGCGCTAACATAGTGGCGACCATACTGGGGAGAAAAATTGTTATTGTTTGCTGGTTGAGGTGTTTGTTTCATGAGTCTTATACAAAGTCTGAAGTCGTGCCAGGTAGCCTTCGAAATGCTTTTGCTATGCATAAGCGAAAGTAGATAAACGCTGCTTCAGTCGATCTCCGGTGAGCTTGTGAATGTAGCACTTGATTTTCAATTTACCCCAGTATACTTATTCATTCTAGACCTTGGATGATTGAGTCTAGAAGTTGATAGGCTGAAAAACTTGTTTGTGTCCTTTTGATTGTTCGAAATAATTCCACACTGGCTTCCAGAAGACATACAAGATTAAATCCTGATCCAGATCCACCCCCAGTATATGAGAACCCAAATCTGATTGCGAGAATACACCGACGAGAAAGTCCCATTATTCCTTTGTTTAAGTCTCATTCTTGTCCTGCAATTTTTAAATATCTTGAAGAACTTGACTTTGACGAGAAGTTTGAATTGTCGCTGTTTAAAACTGAATCCGAAAGTGCACTTGATTCTCTCGTTCCAAATCCTGACTTTGCTGCAGCTCTTAAAGTTGAAAAACATAATAAATTAATTGAAAATTTTATCTTGAGGCACCTTCAGAGTGACATTCAGGCTGCAAATCTTGCTGATTTCCTAGAAGTTGCATCTGCGAATATCGGATCTGCTGTCACGGCTTCCGCTTCGGAAAATCCTATCGAACCACCTTTCATTCCCACTATTTCCCTGCAACCTATAATCACATATCAACAATCCGCAATGAATTCTACTTCCTCATCCCACATCGCTTCTCCTCCTCATACTCTTCATCCTTCAGCTACACCTACTCCACCAACAACCCCCAGACCAAATCTGCCTAGAGCAATGGCTGCTCGTTTCACACCTCTTGCTTTACCTCAGCAATTGAATGATATGCCCGCGGATTATCAGAGTAAGATTCCTATATTTGATGGCACTCCTCAAAGTGTGTCCGCTCAGCAACACATAGACAGAATGGCAGATTTTTGTGATTTACATGAGATTGATGAGGAGGATGTAACTATGCGATTGTTTGTGCAAACATTTGGAGGAGAAGTAAGAAAATGGTTCAGAGGCTTGGGAGCTAGAAGTGTACCTACATTGGATGAGCTTCACAGAAAGTTTCTAGATCGTTGGGAAATCAGAAAGGATCCACTTCAAATCAATGCCGAGTATAACAATATCAAGCGCAATCCCAGTGAGTCTGTCCAAGACTACGTTATCAGATTTAATACAGTTTATAATGCTATTCCAGATGATTTAAGACCATCTCGAAAATCAGCTCTTCTTAAATTCCCGGATGGTTTTGATTCGGAGATGGCTTATTCATTACACGACAGAGATCCGCCTACCTTGGAGGATATGCAAAAGATTGTTGTTAGTGTTGAGGCGAATTTGAATGATAAAAGAGCTAGGATGAAAGCTGAAAAGCTAGTGACCATCAAAGAAGAAGCTTCTACATCAAATCAGATACTTCACAAGGTAGAAAGGATGTTTGAAAATCTCACTCTTGATAAGTCGGAACTGCAGATCCGCAATCCCAATTTCCGTGGTCAGCAGCAGCCACAGTTCAGAAATAAGCAGCGTGAACAAAGAACACAAGAGTAGCAGGTAAAGACTCCTCTTCAGCAAAATTTTATTAGTCAAGAATCTGATGAT